>CM049822.1:22942200-23542200 GCA_027422435.1 Schizopygopsis pylzovi | reverse complement strand
GATGAGAGGGTGGACAGGAGGATCTGATGATTGACAGTGTCAAAAGCGGCAGACAGATCCAGCAGAATGAGGACTGATGATTTGGAATCGGCTTCACAATTCGCAGGGCTTCAGTGACAGATAGTAGCGCAGTCTCAGTTGAATGGCCACTCCTGAAACCTGACTGTTTAGCGTCCAGTTTGTTGTTCTGTGAAAGAAACAATGAGACCTGGTTGAAGACAACTCGTTCGACTGTTTTGGCAATGAATGGAAGGAGAGAGACAGGTCTGTAGTTTTCTAAAAGATAATTGTTTAATGTAGGTTTTTTGAGCAGTGGTGTTACCCGAGCCTGCTTGAATGCAGTGGGGAAGATGCCTGTGAGGAGAGATGTGTTGATAATGTGTGTGAGTGCTGGAAAGAGTGCGGGAGAGATTGCTTGGAGATGGTGTGAGGGGATAGGGTCTAGAGGACATGTTGTAGGATGGCTGGAGAGGAGAAGTTTGGATACTTCCGCCTCAGTGAGGGGACAGAAGGAGAAGATGGGAGTTTGAGCAGTGGATCTAGTTGGTTGGGGGTCCTGTGTTAGTGGAGGTGAAAACTGACTACTGATTGTTTTAGTTTTGTTTGTAAAAAAAGTTGCAAAGTCATCAGCTGTTATAGACGTGGTGGGAGGTGGTGAAGGGGGACAGAGGAGAGAATTAAATGTTCTAAAGAGATTAAGCATATCTGGAGCATTGTTGATCTTGTTATGGAAATGTGACGATTTGGCAGTGTGGACTTCAGCGGAGAAAGATGAAAGAAACGATTGATACATACTCAGGTCCAACAGCTCGTTTGATTTTTGCCATTTTCTCTCTGCCGCTCGGAGTCTGGTCCGATGTTCACGAAGAACATCAGATAACCAGGGGTTAGAAGGGGCAGTTCGTGCTGGCCTGGAGGAGAGAGGACAAATGTCATCTAGACAAGTGGTTAAAGTAAAGCGTAAAGTATCAGTAGCAGCATTCACATCCAGAGATGAGAAATGGGTAGGTGAGGGAAGAGAGGAGGATACTACAGAGGAAAGATGTGAGGGAGAAAGGGAGTGTAGGTTTCGTCTAAAAGAACACACAGATGTAGGTAATGGCCTCAAGATAAAATTGCGTTTCATGACGCATCTAAATTCGAAACGACCCTAGACTTGAAAATAGTCATCTTTCACAGATCATGTTCAGGTTAATTGGAAGTGTATAAAAATACAAATGAAACACATCAGAACACTGTGCATTTGTATCTGCATGACGATCATTACTACATAATAAAAAATGTGAAGGCGTTCTTAGGGTACAGCTATGTCTGTGAGTACTGCTATCAAGGCTTTAAAGATCGTAGTTTACATTTTTGCAAATTTACATGTAACGTGTGTAATATGCCTCAGTGCTACATGCATCCTAAGAAATGGGTGCAGTGTGAAGACTGCACGAGATATTGCAGATCTGGCTTATGTTATGAAATTCATAAATGACCGCAAAGCGATGAACTGAGATATAGGTGTGATCTCGTAAAATATTGTGACAGATGTTGCAGACAGCATAGAGAAAAATGGACAGGTGATAAACTATTATCGCACACGTGTGCACCGTCCAAATGTCCGCATTGCAGCGATCAGGTCATCACAGCTGTTATATTCAACCCCTAAAACCTGGCGAGCATAGCAAAAAATATATTTATTTTGATTTTGAGACGATGCATGAAAACATACTGCAAATTACGTGTGTGCCATTTCACAAGATGGTGAGGAGTTTACAGCCGATTGGGTTGATTGTGTAGACAAAATGGTCAAACATTTCAGACGTCCAAAATTTGACTTTTGACATTTACATTTTTTTATTTTACATTTATAGCGCACAATGCTTCAGGTTTTAATTATTATATATTGCTCGAGTATTTCACAAGTCAGGGACTGGCTCCAAAAATTATACTCCAAGGATGCAGACTCTAATATTTGTACGTTTAAACAGAGATACATAGACAGCTACAGTTTCTTGCCTTTGAAATTGTCAAAAATGACCACCGCTTTAAACCTAAACACAGACGAAAAAGGTTTCTTTCCCCATCATTTTAATCATTTGCAAAAAGATAATTATGTCCAACCATATCCGTCTAAATAACATTACGGATACTGTACAATGTCTGAACCCGATCGTACAAAATTTGACATATGGTATGAGAGCATAGCAGGTCAGATGTTTAACTTCAAAAAACAACTAGCAATGTATTGTTTTGTTGCGGGAGGGTTGTATAAAATACAGAAAGAAATTTATCGAATATACAAAGATGGATCCATTCGGATGTGTAACGCTTGCGGGATGTGCTATGAAGGTTTTTCAAATACTTTTTTTATCCAAAGACGCAATAGCTCTAACACACAAAAATGCATTACTTAATCAGTACAAAGCTTATTCTACCCCATCCATCCATCCATCCAGTGGCTGGAATATATTAAAGCAAGCAAAAATGTCGACATGCATCATGCATAAAAATCACGGCGAATTCAAATTCGGACCTTATTACGTGGATGGATATTATGAGCTATACGGCGATAAAATAGCTTTGGAATTCCTGGGATTTGTCTGGCATGGACATTGTTGCAGTTTTAATCCTAGCAAATTAAATCCTGTGTCAAAAACACCTTTCGGTGTGCTCAGAAGACAGTCTGATAATAAGCTGGAAGTTTTGCGTAACACCTACAATCTCAAAGTGATTACTGTTTGGGAATGCATGTGGGAGAAAGCCAAACAAATCGATCCTGATGTTAGGGCTTTTATGAGAAATTACGCAGCCCCTGAACGACTGAATCCTAGGGATTCGCTTTTCAGTGGTTGCACGAATGCCCTGAAGCTTTACCATAAAGCTGGTGAGGGCGAACGCGTATCATATCTGGACTTTACGTCGTTGTACCCTTTTGTGCAGTCACGTAAAACTTATCCGGTCAGTCATCCTGAAATAATTTAAAAAGATTTCGAACCGATCGAGTCATATTTTGGGCTCATTAAATGCAACGTGCTACCACCATGTATACTACTTCATCCGCTTATCCCATTCAAATCGCCGCAGGGAAAGCTATTGTTCGCAATGTGTCTCACCTGTGCAGAACACCAACTACAGCACATCATTCGCTGAATATGTTAAGACGTTTCTCAAATTTAAGCAAAAGGCTTCAGGTTTCCCCCCACATGTAGTGACAGATGCCAAAAATCAGTCTTACGTCAAAGGGTATTTTGAGAAGGAGGGAGTTCAGCTCGACATTGACAAAATCCGCTCGCAGATCTATAAATACATTTTATTGAACGCCCTTTGGGGGTAGGTTCGGTATTAGGTGTAATTTACCTACGGCGGAACATTTAACAGATCCTGCAGTATCAGCTGGCACTGCTTGAAATGCTCTGTACTTTGCCAAGAATGCGAGATTATGGTATCCGGTCTCTGTACAAATTTTGTTCTGGCAGGTAATGTTGTCTGTAGATGATCCCACAGCGATGCGATGACACTGTCATCGCATACAAAACTATGAGTCGTTGAGGTATTTTCTTGGGTCCTGTAGTCGACGTTAGCGGGTGAAGTCTATATCCTCTGAGAATCCTGTCAATCTGTATTTAATGATTATAGAATGTAGGTGGAGCCACGTGAACGCCTCTCCGACTGGTCATGCACCATTCAGGGTGAAAAAATCTCACTTTTATGTTGTTGTATCTGTCAAACGCCTCGCACCACTTAAACAATTTTTCCATCTTTCCGAATATATCATCTAACGCAGGTTCCATCGAAACAAGAATTGAATGCTATAGTATTTGAGGTGATCCTCTTCAGATATTGGCCAAACGCATTCAAGCAGGCCATCAGTGTGTTCACTACAATGTATGTAAATGTAATCATCCGCATGCTTGTTGAAGTGATCCCCCAACACTCTGTATCGCATTCCAGGTGTGACACCGTTCCATTCACCTATGAATAGTGGGTCATCGCATCCATATTTTAAATCATGCTAAACATAATTGTAAAATAAACACCAGTCTTTTACGGTGAAAAACAAGTCGGGGTCATCGCTGGTGTTGTACGTGATCCTTTCATCACTGTCCACAGTACTCAACCTAACCTCTCTGTTGGTCTTGTCAAAGTTGTAACCGCAAATGCGATTACCGGATAAACGAAACTCACACTTAACATTATCCAAAGGTTCGTGGAGGAAGTTGGCCAAACATGGTTAGTGTTTCATCTTCCTAGGCATCAGAGTGAGATCAACCATGGCATCCTCAACGGTCTTTTCGGGGGTTTTATGCGATGATGCTATGGCCATTATTGCAGAATATTATCTGTTTTTTCAAACTCGCAAAATCACTGTTTGTATTTTGTGTCTAGGAGAAGATGATGTATCCTCAACTCTCCTTTTTAAACACGTCGTTACAGACAAATTTGGATCTCTCCTCCGGGGTTAGAGGGGTTGTCGGTAGGCATGGTTTGACTTGGGCCGGATGTCACCATTCTGAGTTTTGACACCGCCGTGCACAGACGTCGCTACGCTCTTGTCTGATTTTGTTTCGATAGACAACAGGTGAGAGCTTGTCTATAATCTCCTGTCCAGTGAGGTAGGCACTTCTTTGACAGGCGATGGTGAGCGTTTTGTCTTGGTTGGGCGAAGATATAGTACCACACTTTGTCTCCGACAATGAGCTCATTGTGAGAGGCTTTTTGGTCGTAGTAGGCTTTACGACCTTCCGCGCTTCTTTGGAGTTGATTTTGCGCGAAGGCAAAAGTCATTCTTAGGTGCTGATGCAACTCTTCTAGGTACTGGTAAGTGCTAGAGGTGGTGACTAGGTTCAAGTCACCAGGTTGGTACAGCAGGTGTAGTGGTAGCATCATACTTCTCCCTGTCATCAATCTGAACGGGGGTACTCCGTTAGACTCGTGAGGGGTGGCTCAAGCGGCCATCAGTACCAGAGGAAATTTAATATCCCTATCCTTTTGATTGGCAGACACATACTTCTTCAACATGCTGACCACTGTCCTATTGGTCCGTTCAACTTGACCTGAGGAAATTGGGTGATGGCTTATAAGGAGCTTGGCCTGCATACCCATGAGTTTCCACACTTCCTGCATGACCTTGGCGGTGAAGTGGGTTCCTCGGTCAGAGTTGACCCTTAAAGGCAGTCCGAATCTTGAGAAGATGTGGTTCATTAACAGGCAGGCTGTCGTTTATGCTGTATCATTGGGAGCTGGGAGGCACTCTATCCACTTTGTGAATTCGCAAACCACGGTGAGGAAGTATTTGTTGCCCCAACCATGTCAAGGGTCCTACCCAGTCTATTTAGAGGTCCGACCATGGGAAGGTCATTCCTTTCCTTTGCAGTGGTTCTCGGGGGTTTTGATTTGCCAGTTGGAACTGGCAACACACCAGGCATCCTTTAACGTATTCTGCTATGTCTTGCTGCATGCCAGGCCAGTATGCTACTTGCTTGAGTGTTTCATAGGTGGCCTTGGCTGTCACGGGACAGCGAGGGAGCCCGGGGAAAAAGTGGAGATCTGGGTCCAAATGCAGGTAAGCTCTTCTTTCTTTATTAACTCAAAAGCCAACAGGCAAAAACAAAACAATAATCAGGAATGGGACACCCCAGATGGCAACCGAATGCACGAAACCGAATGTAATCGGTACAATAACCAACACAGTAAACTACAAACACATACACAAGTGAGTGCGGGTATAAGTAATTAACAATATTTTAAAATCTATACGATGTTCAATAGGGAGCCAGTGCAGTGTTGACATAACCGGACTAATGTGGTCATACTTCCTGGTTCTAGTAAGAACTCTAGCTGCATTTTGGACCATCTGTAGTTTGTTTATTAAGCGTGCAGAACAACCACCTAATAAAGTATTACAATAATCTAACCTTGAGGTAAACGCATGAATGAACATTTCTGCATTTGGCATTGAGAGCATAGGTCTCAGTTTAGATATATTTTTAAGATGAAAAAATGCAGTTTTACAAATGCTAGAAATGTGGCTGTCAACGGAGAGATTGCTATCAAATAGCACACCTAGGTTCCTGAATGATGATGAAGAATCGAGAGAGCAGCCATCAAGTGTTAGACAGTGTTCTAGGTTATTACTTGTGTGGTTTTTAGGTCCGATAATTAACACCTCGCATCAACGCTTCAAACACTGGAAAACACACTGCGTCCCAACTCATAGGCTACCAAAATGCTAGGTGCTAATCACTAGCCTTCAATGCTACTAGCTTTGCATAGGCTTCAATGCCTTCAACTCATTAGCCTCAGTTAACTTAGCTTCGTGCTATGCTATTTGTTTACAAAAGCTCAAAATGACACGGGGACTGAGCCTGCGCACTAGAACATTTCCGGAAAGAGTCTCTGAAGACTTCCTGGTTGAGCTCTCACTATGGTGACACACCCGGATGTGAGTTATACACAATTTCAGTAACGTTATATCAGAAGATGTATGTGCATCTCACACTTGAACAACCACAAAAGCACTATTTAGATTATTTTCTTTCTAATAGCGCTAACAATCTCAACTCATTTAGAGCGAGATAAATTAATCTACAGATTAATTATTAATATAACACTTTTGGCCGCGGCGGGCTCAATCACTTTGTCAGTGTTTATTCTGGCAGACCAAAACACAGTGCTTTTCATCACCCACTTTTTCTTTGAACAAGATAACTCCCACAGAACGCGTTTGGCAACTCTTTCTAAGTGCCTTAATAATAATAAGATGATGAAGATTTTGTATTCGTCACATACACAATTATACAGAATATAACCAGCAATGAAATTTGTGCTCTGCATTTAACCCATCCAAGTGCACATGCACCCAGAGCAGAAGGCACCCAATGCTGCAGCGCCTGGGGAGCAGTTGGGGGTTCGGTGCCTTGCTCAAGGTTCTCACCTCAGTCGTGGTATTGAAGGCGGAGAGAATGCTCATTATTCACTCCCCCCACCGACAACTCCTGCCAGAGCCAAGATTCGAACCCACAACATTGAGTTACAAGTGCGATGCTCTATCCATTAGGCAACGACTGCCTGGCCAACGTTCACTAGCTGTAATGTTAGTTAATTAAAATGGCAGATAATTATGAATTAGCTAAATTAATGTCTCAGACCGGGAGATTTAACAGCATAGATGAATTTGGAAGTGGAACACACACTTAAAAAAATCATACTATGAAGGCCTTATAAAAGACGTGAATAAGGAAATTAGCTCATTTGTCTCTTTTGCACTTTTGAGCGGCTTTCGTCTTAACAGACAATTTATTTACTGCAGTTAATTTCTCAAACAACTAAAGTTGCACTTTCATTCAAATGCATTGCTATGCCATAAACATACAATGACACAAACAAACTCTGTCTCTACACTGTTTTTTTTTAAGTTCAAAATAGACAAGATATCCAAATTGACTTATGAATGTGCTATACATTTTCAAATCCAACTTTGACAGCTTCTTATCTCCACCATTATGTAATAATTTTGAGCTATTATTTCAGCTTTTGGGGAATCATTTATTAAAGATTCGATATTGATTTGCTTGAATTGATATTAATCCAAAACTTATAATTTATACATTATTAACAACTCATCCAGCAACCGTTAAAATCAGTATATCTTCAACAATATCATTAATCTTACTTCGTGGCAAATGATAAAACAAACAGAATAGTACTTTATCAAATTTTGAACTAGGTAACACGATCTTTGGCAAAAGTTTCAAATTTGAAAGTCACACAGCACAAGACACAATTCTTTATAAATGAAACAAGGTTAATTTGCTAACTGTTATTCTACAATACATGGACTAAACTTACTAAAATACATATACACATATATACACACACACATACACATACGCACACACACAGGTCAGGAGTTTTGCGGTTTGAAGAAAGTTTAAGTCTAGCCCTCTTTTGCTAACTCATAAAGTCTACCAGAGGCAGATCACAAGCAGAGAACCTTACTATCTTTTCTTTTAAAGATTAATTCAACAGCTCAGTGAGATATGGAGATAGTTTGTTACTTGCTTTTCTGTCCAAGTTGAGTTTGACAGCTGATCTGGTGTTTCCGTGTGTTTAGGGAAACCTCTGGAGCTGCTGACGTTGTTGCGTGATGTCACTGGTGTAGCACTTAAGTGGACAGGCCCACATTAATATGGACTCTCACGCATCAAAAGAACTCGATACGATTATGTTGTTGGACATTTGCGAGTTGTAAATGTCAACCAACTCCAATAACGATTCTGCTCTGTCTGGAGGACCCCTTTGCTAATCCCTGAAAAAGACACAGGAAGGGAGAGATTTATAGAGCCACAACCTTGAGCGACCACAAACTTCACAGATCTCATGAACATTAATGCATAACTAAATTATGCTATCAACAAGGAAGACGGGTTTACGATGAGATTCCGAGCTGAGGAAATCACCAGACCTCCACAAGAAATGTGATGCTTGAAACTGTCACGAGAGATGAGGTCGAGGACTCAAATGCAGAGGAAATCAGGGTGTTTAATAATAAATGAAACAAATGAACAACAAAAACTACCCCGAAGGGGAAAAACAAGCAAGCAGGCAGAAGACTGGAGCACAGTCAAACATGAAACACTCACACGACGTCGACACATGAAAGACAACGGATCAGCACAGGACTGCAGACACAAGGAGACTATATAGGGAGACAAACGAGGGTAACGAGGGAGACACAGCTGGAGCCACTGAAACAATGATTAAGTAACAAGATGGGAGGGGACAGACAATCGACATGGGAGCACATGGCACCAAACAAACAACAAGCCATGTGCTCAACACACAGAGACATCTGGTGGCCAGCCTGGGCACACCAGCAGGACCGTGACAGAAACAAGCATACGATCTACGTCACAGCGTCAGAGCTTCCACAAATCTTTCTACAGCATAGCTGGCAGGGCGGCCAGGGCAACTTTTGACTCTCGCCGCATCCGGTGTGAACGCACAGTTAGAATTCTCCACATGGAAGATCACAGAGTAGATTAGGTATGTCCAAGAGGAACAGAATGGGTGGGGCTCCGCCCCACAAGAACATTCTGATTCAGAGAAGCCTCTAGTGGGAATACAGAAATCAGTCTGTTTAAATGGACACAAAAGCTTTTAGCTTTAGCTTTTGGCTCTCACTTGCTGACTTGCTGCAAGCTTCGGCTTCGTCTTCACTGGTCGCGCTGGAAGCGCTCAATCACCGCCTTACCATCAGGCTGACCATCTAAAGAACTCAAATACTTCGTCAAATCTGTAAGAACTCTAAAACAAGCGGCATCACGTCACAAAGGAACCAGGCAACCGCCAATCACAAGAGGGTTTCCCCAGTGACATCTCCAGGAAACACACGCAAACGCCATATAAGCTGACAACTCAACGGAAAGCAAGTAGACCAAACAAATCTCTATTGTTGCTGGTGAATTGATCTGTATCCAGTAAAGATGGTGAAGTCTCTGCTATGATCTTCCTCTGGTAAAGTTACGAGATGGCAAAAGAGTGTTAGCCTTGAAACTCCATTCAAACTGCAACACTCCTATGAGTGTGCATATGTGTGTGCGTATGTTTATGTGTGTATATGTGTTTTAGTACATTTAACGTAGTAGTGTAGAACAACAGTTAGCAAATAAACCTTGTTTCATTTATAAAGAATTATGTCTTGGGCTGTGTGATTTTCAAGTTTTAAACTATTTGCCAAAGATCGTGTTACCTAGCTCAAATTTGATAAAGTACTAATTTAGTTTGTTTTATCGTTGGTCACGAAGCAAGATAAACAAAATTGTTAAAGATATACTGATGTTAGTGGTCGCTGGTTTATAAACCGCGTTAATAAAGTATAAATCATAAGTTAAAGATTAATATCACTTCAATCAAAGCAATATAGAATATTTAATAAATTGTTTCCCAAAGCTGAAATAATAGCTTCATAAATGTATTACAGAAATGGTGGAGAATAAAAGCTGGCATTAATTTGATTTGAAAATTCATAAGACATTCGTAAGAGTCAATTTGTGTATTTTTCTATTTTATCCAGAAAAATTGATTAGATAAAGAGAAACAGTGTTTGTTTGTAATACTGTATTCTTGTTTGTAGCACACGGTGCGTTTTGAATTAAATACAGTACAACGCAAGTTGTTGTTAAGAAGAAAATTAACTGCAGTAAATAATTAATATTTGTCTATTAAGACAAAATGAAGTCGCTCTAAAAGCGCATGAGAGACAAATGAGCGGATTCCTAATTTCTCTCTTTAAGGCCTTCATAGTATGATCTGTTAAGAGCGTGTTCCACTTCAAAACTCATCTATGCTATCAAATCTCCTGGCTTGAGAACATTAACTTCACTAATTAATGATTTTTGGCCACCTTTTGATTCACACGAGACAAGACGAGCGGCGCTCACAGAAGGAGTGGCCAAACGCGGTCTGTGGGGAGAATTATGAGATCGATCAAGTTAGATAATTTTCCATGTGTGTTGTCTGTCTAAAATGGCAAATATCAGCATAAGGTCCGCTGAGGCCTCAATAGACCCCTTCACGGTATACGTCACAGGAAAATTCGAAGTTCGCAGTGTGCATGTCGGGGTCAGAATGTTCATTCCATCCCATTGTGTTAACCAGAGAATTTCTCGTCAAGACAAAACTTAGGGCTGTGACGGTGGCAGATTTTTACCACCGCGGTGGTAATGGACCAACTACTACAGGTGGCGCGGTGTTGTGATATATATATATAATTCTGAAACGCAAAAATAAATAAATGAGGCTCAATCATCTATTAACAAACATACGTGTTTATTTTAGCACTTATGTCAGTCAACACTCAGCCTGCAAAACACTAAAATAAATATCAAATAAATAATACAGTTAAATAGGAAAGTAGCCTTAAATGAGAAAGTTAAATACACCCGGTGTGTGACGTCACGTGCACTACCGCCGGTGACAACCGACCACCGCCGGTGACGCGGTTGTCACGGCCACCATTACAGCCCTAGACAAAATGCCTAACTTACTTGTTGCGTCGTGGACTGTGAAAATCGCACCAGTTCTGGAGTCAAGTTTTTCAGGATTCCTGCAGGATCTCATCCGTTTCAAAAAATAGACGACATCGGTGACTGCAAGCTATTAAACGGGCAGACTGGGACAATACTACGATCAAAGAGGCTCGTGTTGGTAGCGCTCACTTCATATCTGGAAACGTTAAAGTCATCCTTTATCATCCCTTTCTGTTTGCTTAAACTCGAAAGCCTGGATTGCATGAACAGTTTTCTGTACGTTAAGCTATGCAAGTTAATAGTGTTGTAAATGTCATGGACCTGTGTCATGCTACAGACGTAGCCAGCTGCTAGTAGTTAGCCGCAGGCTAGCGCCAACATTGTGCCAACAACAGTAGAGTTAAGCCATGATAAGTAAATAAATGTTTTCTGTAAACTGTAAACTGATTTAATAGTTAGGTGAAGTTTGATATCTGGCATAAATTGTGACCTGTGGCATGCTACAGACTTAGCAGATAGCAGACTAGCTTTACATTAGCGTTTTCACTATGACAACAGTAGATCGTGTTGTAATCAATGTGTGCAATTATTTTTTGTAGGAGAGGCATCACTTGACTCCAGTAGTCCTGAATTTGTGCCCTCCTTGTTTGTGTACACAAAACAAAGCCAGACACCTAAGACAAAAATGGAAAGGTACAAATAATAATAAAAAAGTATCTTATCTATCTATAAGACTTGTCTGTTTCTCCTTGACACAATATGCCGGTCTATTAGCCGCGCCATTTTTCTGACCCCAAGCTGCGCGCGCACCCAACCTAGGCTTCCGATGTTTACAAACATTGAAGGGGTCTATAATGTATAATAATTCATCCGCAGATTAATGTATCTCGCCCCAAACGAGTGAGATTGTCTCTGAACAAAAGATAAGAATCTAAATAGTGCTTGTTGATTTTGAAGTGTGAAACACTCTTATGGTGTACTGAAACGGTGTGCATAGATCACATCCTGGTGTGTGTCACCGTAGTGACAAGCTCAACCAGGAAGTCTTCAGAGACATTTTGAGCTTTTGTAAACAAATAACATTAGCACAAAGCTAAGCTAACTGAAGCTAAGGAGCTTGCATTGAAGCATATGCAAGGCTATTAGCATTGAAGGCTAGCGGTTAGCATGTGGTAGCAGTTTGTGGGTTGAATGCAGTGTGTTTTGAAATGTAAGTGACTGAACCAGTTACTTTTGAACTTTGACTCACACTGAGACTTGCTACCGCATTTCTTTCTTCTTCACCCTTATTCAGTATTCTTCTCTCTCTCTATCTCTTCTCCCATTTAAAAGGACTGTAACAAATGCAATGTTAATAAACTGGCTGTATGATTGTAACTAATTGTCAGAGTGGCTAGCGATCTCACAGGTGGTTTTAATAAACATTTGTTTAAGGTTTTTATTTTTAGCGGGTATTAGTTTAATAGCTGGTGGTTTTATTATAAAATAATTAGGTACTACCTCCTTACCTTGATAATACGGTGATTAATGAAATTATAACTGCTCTCCTGATTTTAAAGACATCAGTGGATAAGTTGCTATTGTTAGGAATTTGACATTGTTAATTTAATGTCATAATTAATTACAAATTTTAAATTAATTTAATTTCATAAAACAGTTTCAGTTCCTTCTTCCATGTAGCAACAATAGCCACTGATTAATCATAAGCGCTCTAATAATTTGACAACAACATTGAGATCTTAATCATTATCCAGTCCCTCCAGGATTTTGCTGATTGCTGAATTTATCGCAAAATCAAGCAAACTCCGCAATTTTCGCAAGAGCTCGCAAATTTTCAAAACTGCCGCACATTTTCCGCAGATTTTAAGCTTATACGCGTCCCGTGACATCATCCCACTGCACATTCAATCAAAGAAAGGTTGTTTCTTAGTTTGAAATATAGAATGAACAGCCTTGCATTCTCATCATGACAAGACCTACATTGGACAAACGAACCGAAAGAGGAACGAATCCACGCTACTCATTTGGGTAGATAAACATAAGCACAAATATACACGATTCAGCATGGATTTAACATAACTACAGGAACAACTTGTGGCAGAAATGGTCTCAATGTTTTGAGTGTTTTTAAATGCTTCATACAACTTGTCCCAGCACTTAAAGATTTTAAGTATTAGCCTACCAAATTTGAAAGTTATTTTTAATGTAATGACATTATTTTTTCAACCTTCATAGGTTGCCTCCATTCATAAAAACTAAAAGTTTCATAATGTAGGAAAGCAAACACTTGGGCCTATAAAAAGGACATTAAATTACCATTATATTGCTGCAGAGACTTACAGGCATTTTTTATTTTTGTTTTATTTGATGTATCAAATTATATTTAGATATTATGGATGACAGTAATAAAAGTTAGTTTTATCTGCAGCTCAACTACCCAGACAGCAAAAGTAAATCTGTAAGACGTCTGATCTGGGAAACATCTTCCTTGTAATCTAATTGTCAGGTATGGAGAATGGATGAGGGTGAGGACTCAAATGCAGGAGGGAAAAGGGATTTGTATTAATAATAATATCAAAAAACAAACAAAAACTACCCAGTAGGTGAAAAACAGACTGGCTGGACAAGGCAAGGCAAGACAAGGCAAGGCAAGGCAAGGCAAGGCAGGGCAGGGCAGGGCAGGGCAGGGCAGGATACAAGGCATACACAGCATACAACAACAAACCAACACGGGACTGCAAACACAAGGAGATTTTAAAGGGAGGGCAACGAGGAACAGGTGGGGCAAATAAATCAATAATCAGGTAACAAGATGGGTGGGGTCAAGACAAATTGACATGAGAGCACATGGTACACAAAAAACTAAGACAAAAGCCATGTGCTCACACAAAACAAAAACACAAGCACATGGCCAGCAAACAAATCACCAGCCATGTGAAAACAGGACACGAACATGCAGCTAATGATAAAACTCATAAGTCACGTGTTCACACAAGACAAGACAACATGAAAGCATGCAGCCAATGAATACACAAGCTGCGTGCCACACGGCACAAGACATAACATCAATGCACGCAGCTGATAAAAACACGAACTGCGTGCAACACCACAAAACACAAGTGGATAGAAGAGAGAGCAAACTCGAGACCGCACACTCACACAATGAGACAGAACGTGGAGCACGAGTGTCCGAACCCCAACACAAAACCGAAACTCAAGACATGAGTTCCGAACACCACACTCCAACATGAAACAAGGCACGCAGATGAGAGAGGAAACAGGAAGGGAGTATCAGGGCTCTGTCACAATCCATGAATAACACTAGAACGAAGTGATAGAACCCTGACACTGATAAATGTCTCAGAAGCAGTTTTACATGCATTCTAATAAATATCTATTTAACATCTGACAGGAAACATCTTAGAGTTTGTTTGTTTGTTTGTTTGTTTTATTTATTTATATAGCACATTTATACACAACTTAGAGTTGACCAAAGTGCTTTACAAAACAAAGTAAACAACAATCCAACAGAGCAAAATTTATAAAATAATAGAATCCCAGTAGATAGATACAAAAACCCTTCATTGATTTGCCGCAAATCGATCAAGAAGATGAGATTTAAGCATAACTTTAAAAATGGATAGAGAAGTCGTCGTTCGGATGGCAACCGGAAGGTTGTTCCAGAGTGTAGGACCCACAATTACAAAGGCTCGATCGCCACGATGTTTCAATCTGGACCTAGGCATTGATAAAGTTCCCAGAAATCTGGATCTGAGTGGCCTCACAGATTTGTGTGTTTGCAACAACTCGGTGAGGTAGATTGGTGCAAGATTATTAAGTGCTTTAAAAACCAATGTTAAAATTTTGTATTCCACTCTAAGTTTAACTGGTAGCCACTGTAATGTGGTCAGAATGGGAGTAATGTGCTGAAATTTACGCGTGCCGGTCAATAGCCTGGCTGCTGCATTTTGAACCATTTGCAATCGCTCCATGGAGGACTGATTTATCCCATAGTACAGCGAATTGCAATAGTCTAATCTAGATGTCACAAATGCATGAATTACTTTTTCGAATGTCTGTATTGAGAGAAGAGTTTTAACTTTAGCCAGACGTCGAAGATGAAAAAAGCATGACCTGACCACATTGTTTATCTGTTTATCAAACTTTAGACTGGAATCAAATAAGACTCCCAGATTCCTTGCACAAGGAGTAATCCACTGGGCCAAATTGCCAATATCAAGATTATAAGAATTAAAAGAAAAAGCATCACTAGGTCCAAACAGAATCACCTCGGTTTTACCTTCATTAAGTGTCAAGAAATTACTCATAAGCCAAGATTTAAGTTCCTCAATACATACAAGCAACTTTGCTAATGCATTTTTATCACCAGGTTTAAAAGAAAGATACAACTGTGTATCATCAGCATATAAGTGAAAAGATATATCATATGTAGAGATGTATTGCAGATGAGCAAACACCCTAAAAAATACATCTTGCATAAGTTAATGCACACATCAAATAGACATCTCCGAGATGTACATGTGCGATTAGGGTGAGTGCTTTACTGTCAGGTGCTGGTTCTGTAGAAATTAATGGCACTGGTGTCCTCGAATGTTATGGCGCTTTTCCACTGCATGGTACGGTACGGTTCGGCATGGCTCGGTACGGTACGGTACGGTACGGCTCAGTTAGGGTCGGTTTGCATTTCCACCGCAGTTTAGTACCGCTATAGAGTGGGCGGGATTATTCACGCGTCGTTATAATTGCGCCGCCTCTACTGCCGTGACATCATCGTAAACGCGCCACAAACAAACTCACAACAAAGAAAGGAGACGGAATAGTGTTCTTCACTCTCGGCATGTGGATGTTTTTAACAGCAATGGAGAGGTCTATGAGAACGCTTGGGATTTACCCCCAGCAGCAGAGACTGTGGTGACAGTGACACGGGCTGTAGATGAGGAGAGCAGGGATGTTCGTGCAGGTGTGCTGCGTTACTTGATTAGTTAACTATTCATGCAGCGTGTTCTGTAAAGTGAATTATCAATAAACTTTTGAATATTTCAAAATGTACAATGTATCCCTTGTTTTTTTTATTTATATGATGTTTTTTATAATCGCGGCATTAATCATTTGTCTTTTTCAAGAGGTTCATTACGTGCTCATACAATAATACATATTTAATATAGTCTGGAGGTACACTTATCCGATCAGATTGTTTTTAATTGAAGCAAAACACAGATACAGAGGTAAAAATATAAACAGAAAACATACTCTGAAAATATAGCAAGTTCAAAAGTAACGTTATACATAAGGCTTTTTCCTTCGCCGTCGTGCCATCAAGCTCTCGCTGGATCCGCTCCTCGGCTAATAACGAGAGGAACGTCTGAACTTCCTCAACAGACAACGACACTGCTATTTTGTGGTTGATGCAAAAATGTGCGTTTGTTTAAACAGAAGTTGCGTCCGATCCTTCGCTGGCTATGCTGATTTAAATCTAGCGGGTAGGACTGTAGAGGAGGGTCTCGTGTCGCAAGTTCAGTGACGCAGTAATGACGATTTTCTCCGGCCAATCAGTGATCAGCAGAGTTTACACGTCACGTTTTGGTAACGGTACGGCTCGCTTAGAACCTCGACCGAAGTGGTACTAAAAAAGTATCAGTTACCAGGTACAGTACCCAGTGGAAAACCCCCCAAAAGTGAACCGTACCGTATCGTACCGTGCCGTACCATGCAGTGGAAAAGCGCCATTAGTCTGGAGCCCTACGGTGGTTTTCTCGAAAATTTATAACAATGTTAGAAGAATGTTGTCCATGGTATATTTTCACTGCAAAACAATAAGAAATGCCGCAAATATCACCGCAAATTTAGCGCAGCAAAATCAGTAATTTTAGGCCACAAAAAATCAGAAAAAAGTCCCGCGAAATCCTGGAGGGACTGATTATCAAGAGGGCCAGACATTTTGTATTTAATTCGCAAGTAATTAGGGTGGCACAGATTAATTTGGTCTGATGATGGAAATGACACAAGAAGGAATGAGTAACTTGTTATCCTAGAATTTGAAAATTCTAATTACATTTAATAGTTAATTACAGTTCCTGTTTACATATTGCAACAATGTTGGCTTATCAACTCAATTGTAAATTGCTCTTGTAAATTCTAGTCCTAATCGATCCTATCAATTTTAATGATAACATAATTACATTTTTATTAGAAACCACAATTTCTAATTTGCAATTCTAATTTCAGTCGCAACACAAGTCTGGCTCTACCTGTTAGGCCGTCCTTCATCTCCTTAGGTTATCTGATTAACTCAATTTTAATAAGGTTCCCTTTACATAGGCCTGATAGTAGATAGCACTCCCCCTAGTACTGGGTTGGTGAAATGACATTGCCTCCATCGTGGGTCACAGCAAGCAGAGTCACCTGTTCCGACGTAACCTGGTGCGGGCTGGGGGGAAACGAATACCTCTGTTCTAGTATTGCAAAGTGACGGCACGCAGCAGGCCTAGCAATCGAGTATCGGAGGAGAAGTCAACAGGCTGACTGGGAGAAGGTGCGGATATACCACCCCAGGTAACTATTGACAAGGTACGTCGGACTTCGGGTCTGCGCTGACAGATAGCCCCGGGATTCAGCCCCACCCCTCTTCAGGCCAGCAGTCATTGACGTGCCTTACCTCGCCATTGAGTCCCAGCCCGATTGTGCCAAAAGCCACGTCTGTTTGAGAGGCTCACTGCGATACGATGGGGACGGAGTGTTCGGCAAGACCCTTACAGGAGCTCACCTGGTGCGCTTGGACAGGGGGGGACCTTGCTGCTGGGCACCGCTGGACCAATGTCATTTCTCACTAAGCTTAAAGGTATAATGACGTAAACCTTCCAATTAGAAAAAAAAAACTAAAGGAAATTAAGGTTTCCTCAAAACTGAGGTCAGTTTGTTTTATCCTATAAAACAGCAAAGCCAACCCTATGAGTGTATCGACTAAACATCGCTTCCAACCTTGTTATTAGTCCTAACCTTGGGAGTAAATCCTCACTTTTATTCTTCTCTTTTCTCCCTGCTGCTATCTTCTAATTTGACTACAGCTACTGTTCACTGAGATTTTGCCTGTGGGAAGATCATGAGCAGAGAACTTTCGCAATTGAACAGGTATTTGTGAAACTTGAGAACGACATTTCAAAACAGTTTTCTATTTACCTTCCTCTCTTGTGAAATCCTACCCCGTCAAGTTAAAGCAGGTCAATGAGAAGATAGGTGTCTGCAAAATTTCAAGCACCCACGAGAGACACTCTAACCAGTGTTGTGGTGTCAATTTTGCCATTAAGGGACCAGTACTGTCATTGCAATTTGTTTTCCTCCACCCAGGAGAAAATTTGAATAGCAATCACAGTCCTATTACAACAAGACAAAACCCGTTTACAATCCTCTGACTAGAAGCATTCTTCTAAATCAGACTTAACAAAAAAAAGAGAGACAAGAGAAAAATCTGCTACCAGAAAGATATATTTTGTTCTTGTCCCTCTCCCTCACCTTCATATTAGACCAACCTCCTTCCTTGAAAAAAAATAGGAGACTTTCTCTTACAGGAAGAGGTGAAGCCTCCAATTATTACCCCTTTTACTTGCTCTGTTGGTGTCCTTCTTTACTTTATCTGTTTCCGAGCTGTGCTACCTGTGTGTGTGCTCAATAATTTTCCCCACAGAGGCTACAAAGTAGAAGCACACCCACCAGAGGATCACAGTCGCAGAGATGTTTTGTTTTTGTTTTGCATAGCTTCCCATTTAAGATCTGTGTCAGTTCGGTTCGAGATCTCCATCACCCCACCTGAACATGTCTCACACAACAGAACATGTAGGTCACTGGGAGGATCTGGAAACATGACTAAGTCTTGCAACAGACAGCCTCCTCTGTCTGCTGAAAGGCTGTTGAAATACTAAAACATCAGACACAGGACCAGTTGGATGACAACATAACATGCCTCATGGCACAAGACCCAAGTCAAACCTACAGTCACAAAGAATTAGCCAAGATCCCGGGCTCCTTAAGTCACACATTCATCGCCACCCTTAAGTTGAGCGACAAGCATGCTGCACAACTCCAGCAGAAGCTGACACGCGCACAACGACGCATCATGCAGCTAGAACTGGATGCTCCGGAACGACAAGAAGGAAATGATGAGGTGGAACGAGGCGCTGAGGAGAAGATCAACAGGCTAAAAGAGAATCTAGCAGCTACTACCCGAAAAATAGGCAGATTACGCTGATCGTTCTGACAAGCTACAGTATGTAGAGCAGCTACTGGAGAAGGCAAAGGCTGACTTCAGGGACAAAAACAGCAGAATCAAAGCCCTTGAAGCTCACTTGGATGAGTCAAGAAACGAGATCAGCCGCCTAACATGACAGCTCGACTACTTCAAATAGAAATATGAACGTTTTCAAGAGGAACTCAAGCATGCTTATGAATTATGTTATGATCCGTCGAGAACACGACATGCACCAAACTCACCCCTGCCAAGCAGGACCGAGTCACCTGTTTCTGGACTGACAAGTGAGCAAAAGATGGAGGGGGTGGTGTTGAAACATTCACTAGCTCCCTCTGAAGAACTTTACCTCATGACAAATCCAAAAGAACCTGCTGCAGCCAGCCGCAGATCGTCGCATGGCTTGGAGCTGAAAGACCTCGACAAGCTCATCAGTACAATACAATACAATACAATACAACTCAATACAAAGATACACATTACAAATACACATAATATACAAATAACATAAACAGTGTTTTATTTTCAGGTAGGCTAAATGTATTTAGTAGAAGAATTCAAGAAACTGAATGAACAAATATAAAAATAAAAACACTATATAGATCGACTCCTATTAAAGAAACTGTAAAACGTTTTTTTTAATTTGTAAAAATTTTACATTTTAGATTTTTCTTTTTGTGTTTGATGTTTTATTAACATTAAATGAGTAATTCACCCAATAATTAAACTGGACTATTGTTTTATTTTTATACCTTCATTTACTCACTCAAAAGTTATTTTAAACCTGAGTTTCCTTCTTTTGCTAAACATAAACGCTATTTTGAAAAAGGTGGAAAACCAAACAGTTGCTGGTCCACAATGTTGCCTATACTGCCAAAGTCAATGTGGACAGCAACTGTTTGGTTTTCCACCTTCTTCAAAATATCTTCTTACTGATGTTAATGTCTGTGGCGCTGTACAGTATATTGATATGGCGGCGCCAGAACTGCAGCTGATAGAATGTGTGCTGTAGCACGATACAACGATATTTCTTCAAAAGCAGATCGTGGAGACATCTTTATTAGGGCCGCTGCTGGCCAAATGGGTGCCTAAGCAGGATTTTACTGTTGTGCCTCCTCCCTCAAATATTATGGAAGTAAAAAATACAACACCTACCAAAATATAACTTTAATAAAATATAAAAGTAAATTAAATAATCATTTGTTATTAAATTGTATTATTTACAAAATTGTAGCTCTAGGCATACCTATGGCAGTAATACAGGTGTCTGATTGATTTTATGGTCTCAACCATTCAGAAATCACACAAAAGAAAGCTAAGCAGTTTTACTACATGGTTCATTTTTGTAAGGGTTGTGATGTCCACATGTTTTTTGTTGAAGACATTATAGAGGCTGTGTCATCTATAGCAAAAAGGTGGCCAAAAATGAAAGATTAAGTGGATATTTGAATTAAATGTTTGGTCAATAGCCTATTAAACAAGGATATAGTCGTCCTGTAAGTGTAACAACAGCAATTACCAGGCCTTTGGTGCCCTTTACAGGCACATATAACATGTAATACAATAGACACCATCACAACATTTGTAATGGTTTTACTGGTTATAATGGGACTTGTAATGTTTTTAATGGAAACTGTAATGGACCCTGTGGATCTCTACTGGTAATTGGTCACCTTCTATTGGTGGCTTATTAAAACCAATAAATCCCAATGGAATATGTCCCAAAACACACTACAGAAAACCATTTTTGTATGTTTTTTTTAATGGTTAAAAGTTGATGGTTTGTAATGCCATTTGTTATTTATTTGTGATGGTGTTAGAATTTTCTGTGATGGTTCTATTATTGTTTTCAGCAGGGTTGCCTCATTGTTTTTATATAATGCATTTTTAGTCAGTCATTTTAAATGCTGTTGTTGGCTTAGGTCTTTTTTAATAACAAACAAAAAAAACACACATATATATATATATATATATATATATATATATATGTATATATGTATATAGTCTTAATACTTGTTTGATTATGAATGTGGCCCACATGAAAGTTATAAAAAAATTTCTCGGCGCCGGATTGCTGATGTCTTTTCATGGGCATAGTTGTCCATCTATTATGATCATCTGCATTCAACCGCAAAAAGTAGGTGTGAGCATGGGGGGCGCGGTCGCGGGAATGATGCGTCACGTTTTTTTTTTTTTTTGCAACTGCGATTGTGCCCTCCCGGGACTTGGTGCCCTACCCAAACAGCATACTCTGCATATTAGTATCGTTAATATCGCACAGACCGGACCGCAAGGGCACTTTAGCGTCGGACCTCAAAGGGGCAGGGGCTCGAGCCCCCCACCCCTTGTGCACGCCACTGCAGGTGACCATCGGGGCCCAAAGCCCCTCAAATTACTTAACTGCAGAAGAACCCTACACCGGGTTCAATGCACAAATTCACGGCGTCCCACCATCGCCTATCGCAAGTTGAATCAGCAAGTACCATTGTCACGATGGCCTATGACCCAATTGGACCAAGAAATTCCAAAGATCAAAGGCTCAACGATCTTGTCCACACTGGACGTCGCCTCCGGGTTCTGGACAATCCCTGTCCACCCCGATGACCATCACAAGCTGGCATTCACCTTCGGCAACTGACAGTATACCTTCACATGGTGCCCCTTCAGCTATGCCAACTCACCAGCAGAATTCAACATTTTCCTTAACAAGGCATGCCCTGACGCCAGAGTCCGAGGCAACCTCATCTACATAGACAATGTCTTAATGAAAAGCTCAAGTGTGGAAGACCACCTCAAGGAAATCGATCACGTCCTAAACCAGCTGACAACAGCAGGAGCCAATATTGTCCTTCACAAAGGACAATGGTGCAAAACCAAGGTGAACTATGTCGGACTGCTTGTCGGAAGAAACGGCATCGAGCCACAATCTAACCGTGCCCAAGCAATCCAAAGCATAAAGACACCAACCAATGTCTCTGAGTTGCGAAGCTTTCTGGGAGTGTGCAATTACTCAGGACAGTTAATCAAAAACTACGCTGACATCGCACGACCACTAACTTCCCTCCTAAAAAAGGATTAACCCTTCGTTTGGATGAAAGCCCAGGACACAGCTATGAGCCAGCTCAAACAGTGCCTGTGCTCTGCTCGGTGCCTGGCCTACCCAGACCCAGGAAAATAATTATATCTGGACGATGGATTCTCTAATCAGTGCCTCAGTGCAGGCCTATACCAGCTCCATGACAAAGACAAGCGAGTGGTCGCTTATGCCAGCAAAACGCTGCTTCCGCCAGAATGCAGGTATTCAAACTGCGAAAAAGATTTGCTTTGCGCTGTGTGGGCCATCCAGCGTTTCTCTAATTACATCGGTGCACAGAAATTCATCATCGCGACTTGTCACCAGCCAGTCACCTTCCGCGACAGTCAACGAATCAGAGATGGCGTGGTGACCAACGTACGCATAGCTACCTGACTAATGACACTCCAAGGATGGGACGTTGTGGCAAGATATGCCCAAAACTACAAATTCTCACTTGGAAACGGGTTTGCGGCCTATCAAAACTGTTCAACAGACACGCTGTACACCTCAGCAAAACCGAAAGAACAGCCACAACCTCAACTGACAAATCACAGGTACTTTGAGGAGAATGTGTGTGAAGGAATGCCCACAGCAAATGTCGATGCCTGCACCTACAATCGCAAGACCAAGTTACAAGCTGGAGCGGTCTGGCTCAACAACAACCCTTGTCCACTCCAACAATTCAACTTAGGTCCTCAATCATCGCAATACGCAGAAATAGCAGCCATCCTCATCACCCTACAACTGGCTGCATCCCACAACATCAAAGAACTCATCATCTGTACAGACTCGAACTATGCCCGTCTAAGTAGTAGTAGCCCTTTATTGTCACTAGTACAAGTACCAGCGAAATTAGCCATCAACCTGTCCATACATACACAACATACATATGACAACGGGGTAGACAGAACAGGAGACAGGGTATTTAGAAAATACAGCTTTTAACATGAGGAGAGAGAGGAGGAAAAAAAAAATTTTTAACCCCCAGACTATGCTCCATTTGGAGTACAGTCTGAGAACAGAAAAAAAAAAAAAAAACACCTCAGCACAAAAGCACATATAAACACATGACATTGCAACAGGGGGAAACATATCCAGCTCTGGCAAGCAGCCATCCGGTCCAGTGCCAAGCGGCGCCGGTCTCAGACCTGCTCGCCCTAGTGGCGGTACAAAGCATTTCAGAGGCAGTTGAATGGGGGAGGGGAGTAATGTCTGTAATGGGGGAAGGGAGCAAGAGAGTCTTCACTGCATCGCTCTCTCAGGGTGGTGAAACCAGACGGCCTTGGCCAAGGCGCTGGTACGGGGAGCCAGAAAGATAAGATTAAGTTGTTATGACTTTTGGGGCGAACAGCTGCAAAATTTCCACAGCTCATTCTCTTTGTCCATTCTGATCTCTGAAATCACCAAATTTCACTTCCAAAGCAGCGAGTTTCATCATGATGGTATCCATATTCCGGTTTATAGTCTCAGTCTCATTGCTGACCGCTCTTCCCACAGCTTCAATCAAAACGGGCAGCCTTGTGAGACTTTGAACAGCTGTTCCCGTCTTCTGAATTTTTCGATAACCCAGGGTAAAGCCTAATCCAATCAGCAGAATACCTGTTATCATGGTGCCGAAAAGGTAGATATCCTCAGCGTCCTCCACGGACAGAGCCGCCAGACATACGATTTGCCACCTCTCCCACGCATCCCTCGTATATCCGGCCGCGAACGTCCCGTCAGGACAAACAGGTTCCCCAGAACCCAGACTTCTCGTTGAGAAGATGGTGTCAATCGCGCTGAGAGACCAGTTGATCAAATCCATAATTTTCTAGTTTGGAGAGCCGTGCAGAAGGAGTCTCTTCAATAGATGAGACGAGACAGCAGAAGCCAGCAGGGAGGAAAAAAGGGGTAGGGCGGGGAGTGAAATCTAAGCGACTACCTCTGTTGACAGCCAAACGAGAAAAGCTTCACCTGCCATTTAAATGGATGGAAAAGGAACGGATTCATGACAGCTAACAACAAGCCTGTCAAGCACCAGGAACTCTTCCAAGCAAGCGACGCCATTGTCACTGAACATGACATGTTCATCTATTGGTAAAAGGTTCGAGGTCATTCACGTCAACCAGGACAAGACAAAGACTTAAATGACCAAACCGATGCCTTTGCCAAAGCAGGTGCATTACATGGAGAGTCCTGGACATTTCATGCCCTCCCACCCAACCCTTCAGTGGCTGCAGTAACCCGCCGCCAGCACGCCGCTGGCGTGCACACCCCTGCCTCCTCCCACATTGCCCTATCACCTCAGTTCGCTGCTGATGATCTCCTCACCCTCTAAACTGTGGATTCGTCACTACGAACTATTGCAGCTCACATTTCCAATCCATTAACTCATCCCATCTCCACCTCTGACCTAAACACGTCCTCCGAGCTCCACACGCTTCACTTGATCAAGCACATGCTACATGTTAGAGATTGTGTTCTCACATATGTTTCTGAGCCACTCACTGCGCCAAAGCTCGTAGTACATCGTGTGCGTGTGTCAGCATCATCCCCCTTAGGCCGTAAAGTACTATGAGCTTTGGCGCAGTGAGTGGCTCACCTATGGCCACCTATGAAACACTAAAGCAAGTAGCATACTGGCCTGGCATGCAACAAGATGTAGCGGAATGCGTTAAAGGATGCCTGGTGTGTTGCCAGTTCCAACCGGCAAATCTAAACCACCGAGCACCACTGCAAAGGAAAGGTATGCATGACCTTCCCATGGTCGGACCTCCAAATAGACTGGATAGGACCCCTGTCATGGTCAACACAGGGTAACAAATACTTCCTCACCGTGGTCTGCGAATTCACAAATTGGATAGAGTGCTTCCCAGCTCCCAATGATACAGCAGAAACAACAGTCTGCCTGTTAATGAACCACATCTTCTCAAGATGTGGACTGCCTTTAAGGGTCAACTCTGACCGAGGAACCCACTTCACCGCCGAAATTATGCAGGGAGTGTGAAAACTCCTGGGTATACAGACCAAGCTCCATATAAGCCATCACCAAATTTCCTCCGGTTAAGTTGAACGGGCTAACAGGACAGTGGTCAGCATGTTGAAGAAGTATGTAGCCACCAATCAAAAGGATTGGGATATTAAACCTCTGGTACTGATGGCCGCTTGAGCCACCCCTCACAAGTATACCGGAGTACCCCCGTTCACATTGATGACAGGGAGAAACATGACGCTACCGCTACACTTCCTGTACCAACCTGGTGACCTGAACCCCGTCACCGCCTATAACACTCACCAGTAGCTGTAAGAGTTACATCAGCACCTGAGAACGACTTTCGCTTTCGCGCAACAGCAACTACAATGAAGCGCGGAAGGTCGTAAAGCCTACTATGACCGAAAGGCCTCTCACCATGAGCTCAATGTCGGAGACAAAGTGTGGTACTACAGCTTCACCCAACCAAGGCAGAACCTGTCAAATAAGTTCCTACCTCACTGGACAGGACCCCACGAGATTGTAGACAAGCTCTCACCTGTTACCTATCGAAACAAAATCAGACAAGGGCGCAGCGAGCCAGTCCTTCGATGGGTCCATCGAAACCAGATAAAGAGGCACCAGGGCTCCAGCCGACAGGAAAAGGGGGAAAATCAAACCCACTGACACAGACCGACAATCATATGCTCTACACCACACAAACGTAAGTACTTTTGTTTTAGGAAAACATATAGCAACCTTGCTTAGACACAACACATACTCTCTCCTCTGCTAAACTGCTAGGACCAATCTCTAGTAGAGAGGAGTTACTTCACACGTGACACTCGTTTGCGACCTCACCTCATTCGGTGTCCTTGTGTCTCTTTGGTTTTTTTTTATTATAATTTGTTGTTTTTTTCACGTTGTGTTTTTCCTTTTCCTCCCTCACTATAATCTCCTTTCCCCTCTAGTCCCCTCATCAGGGAACTCCCTTAACCAGTCCTAAAATCCAGGCCCTGAAATTGAGATTGACTCACTTCAATAAAGTCATCGTAACTCGTTGTGAGAACTGTTGTCAACTGATCGAGGTAACCCACCAAATCATGACTGACATGCAACGTGAAGTAAGTTCCTTGATCGACAACTTAGCCATGAGTAGGATTCAACACTACTTGATACCTCTTAGACCTGTCCAAAACGTCCTAACTTCGGCCACAGTGGGCCACGCTAGTCCCATCCAAACCCATCTCGCCTTTTCCCTGGGTAGTGCTTTTTCCTTATATGTAGACCCGGAAGCAGGCGACTTGGCCTTTCTTCTTAGTTTGCCCATTATCGACGCTAATAATATTTACCGGCTTAAAGACGTTGTGAATGAGAGATTTTGGCAAGGGCACAGCTATGTCAAAATCCACACTCCTGAAGTCATTTGCGTATCAAGATAACAACGAGTTTTATCTGGCCCCAAACATAAAGATGTGTACATTCACTAAGGACATTCACTTCCTCTGCCCGAGTTAACCATTTGTACGCGATAATACCGAGGGTATCTGCAGCCTAGAATCCATTAGGCCCGACACTAGCAGCCACGGCGAAGTGACACCATGTTCTCAAGTTAAGGTATCATACGCCGAAATCATCGGAAATCGATGGCTGGTCAACACCACAGCGCGAACAGCTACCCTCATATACGATCAGCACGACACTGCCACGCGCATTGTTCTGCCCAACCAAACTTCATGGATCACTGTCCCTAAGGGCTCAATCCTCCATATTGAAAATTTAGCATTGTATCATCTTACCGACGACGAACATCAGGCTGAACTCGAAATCTCGCCCTTTGTCAAACAGCATTCCTTCATCCTTGATCCAGAATTGGAAGAAAGGATCAAGGAGGAAGGAAGACAACTCATTTATTTGACTCTGGTTGATACAGCTTTAGAAGCTATTGCTCTATGGAAGCAAATAAGTGCCATAACTATTTGAAATTTAACAGCCACTGAATACTTAGTTTTGAAATATTTTATTTAGAAAAACATTTATCTGAATTTATTTGCTCTGAATTCACCCCTTTGAAATTATTTTACTTTGGAAACCATGTATCTGAATTTATTTGTTTCGAATTTACCTCTCAAAACCTGAATTTCGATGAATATTTTTCAATGCTCACAAATTCAGATAAAAAAAAAAAATCAACTTACAGAATTTCAGATAAAAAAGATTCAGGTTGATCAAATTTGATTGCTCAAATTCAGATCTCAAATTTCAAGTTAATATTTTTCAAAGAAAACATCAGTCTAATTCGACTGCTCAAATTCAAGTTAAAAAATTCACATGGTAACATCCGGGCTACCCAGGATAGGAAAAACAGTTGAGCGCCGAGCACGACGATCATGTGCGCAAGGTATACAGTAGGTGGCGGTAATACTCCTAAGGAGTGGGCCATGAAACGGAAAGAAGAAGAAGAAGAAGAGCACGACGACCTGTCTCATGATCCAAGAAGTAAAGATGTAAAGATGACTTCCAGGGGAAACGAAGGCGCCCCGGTAAGTTTGCTGTTTATGTACAATCGGACTCAGGGCTCGACAGAACAGAAGTATGTTGTTGCTAATTATGTTTGGAACACATATGCTATATAGCTATGGTTTGTGTGACTCGTCTCCCTATGTAAGTTAGGTAAGTTAAGTCAGCTAAACAACACGTTATAGCTAGCAAGATAACTTTAGAGCTCAACGGTGGCCGCCCACTTTTTGGCTGAAAGCTACATTAACGTTTATAAAAAGGTTTAAGCCTGAAACCAAGCCAACAGCTCCGAGATGAATCTTGACAATAAAACATTTGATTTGGCGCCACATTTTTTTTTTTTTTAAACGGCAAAAAAAAGATTTCAATGGTAGAAGCTCACAGATAGACTGGGAGCCATCAATGTAGATGGATACGGTTAAAAGAGTCAACACAAAGTATAACGTAACGTTACAGCGGGGTATTTGTGTGATATAAACAGCTGTTTATGCAGATTAACGTTACCTATACTGGCCATACCTGTAGGCTGGTCAATGATATCCCACATAAAACGCTTTTCAGAGTAGGATAACGTTACATCACGCCAGACTTGGAGTGAATATTAGCTTTAGGGAATCAGTTGGATAAGTCATGGTAATGAATAAGCTAAAGTTGGGGATTCATCCGTTGTGTGTGAGTTTTCAGTGATTTACTACGAGCCTACTACTAAGTTACTAATACACTCTTATCTTAGTTCTAAGTTAATAACCATTGTTAAACATATTGCTGAATATTGAGCCCTGAAACTGCATTTCAATTATTGGGAGAATGTTAGGGTTTGAAATGTAATTACTGTATGTTCATTAATGCAGCTGATTTTTCTGACTTCCATTTTTTTGTTTCTAAGGAACAGCTGCTTGACCACATTTTGGAACGACTCCGCTCTCGTTTAGAGCATATACTTGGACAATTGCCTCTGGATTTGGACTACTTAGAGTTCATTAGCACACAATAATTTGTGTTTTTAAATGCCATATAGCTGTTTCACAGCCTATTTTAGATGCCGTGACAGAGCTACAGAGCCTTGTAAATGTAGAAAAAAGAAAAAAGTAAGCAACACTATAAAACTGTGCAATTTGAGCAAGGACTAGTTGGACGACCGAGAATGGTCCTGTCTTTGGAGTACATTTCCAGCCTGTTGGACCTTAATCTGTCCATCCCATGCATAGCTGCGCTTTTGGGGGTGTCGAGACGAACAGTATATTTTGCTGCCGCTGCTTTTCTCAGATTGCTTCATCAGTATTTGTCTGTGAGGTTCTTATAATAAATGTATCATTGTGTTCATGACAGATCCGTCAGTGTTTTCATTACAAAAAAAAATCATCAGTGATTGACATTTATTGTTTCAGATTAGAATGATGGAAACTCATAGATTAACTCATATGATGCCTGTTTTATTTCACTGTGCTTAACATCTTATGCAGAAATGCATCTGTCTCCAGAGTGAATGTTCAATGCCTAGAACAAATCCACTATAACCTTTGTTGCTTTTGCAAACATGCTTTTCCAATCTTTGGTACCAAATAACTTCTATACAGACATGACACTGATCATCTTAACACCCATCTGTGCTTTTAAGGGTAATTTGACTGCAATTTAGCAACAGTTTTCAGTCTGATTAACTTCATAACATCCTAAATATGAAAATAGTGCATGTTTAATCCTCTGGTTATTCAAGGAAAATGTGTATATTGTGATGCAGGGTCAGTTTGATCTTCAGTGGTAATAGCACATTTTGCAATGGATCTCTGTCAAAGTGATGACTTGTCTATTGAATATGAGTCATATACGGTAGGTCACTACAACTCATATACTGATTAATTTGTGGGGCGTTTGCTCAAATAGACACATTAGCAGCTGCTGCCAGTCTTACAAAGGGTTTTTATTGCCAGTTCAATTAAGTTGTTCACATCTGTACAGTATAAAGGCCCATTCATAAAACTCAAAACAATTACAAGAAATGCCTAAAATGCATTTATGTCTTGTAAATGTTGGTAGTTAGCTTGCCCTGATCTGACACACTATGGAAAAAAGAGTTTCAAACAACAGAAACAGGGGGGGGGGGGGTCGTCGGTCTCGGTCGTCCAACTGGTCCTTGCTCAAATTGCACAGTTTTATAGTGTTGCTTACTTTTTTCTTTTTCTACATTTACAAGGCTATGTAGCTCTGTCAAGGCATCTAAAATAGGCTGTGAAACAGCTATATGACTGGATATGGCATTTAAAAACACAAATTATTGTGTGCTAATGAACTCTAAGTAGTCCAAATCCAGAGGCAATTGTCCAAGAATATGCTCTAAACGAGAGCGGAGTCGTTCCAAAATGTGGTCAAGCAGCTGTTCCTTAGAAACAAAAAAATGGAAGTCAGAAAAATCAGCTGCATTAATGAACATACAGTAATTACATTTCAAAACCTAACATTCTCCCAATAATTGAAATACAGTTTCAGGGCTCAATATTCAGCAATATGTTTAACAATGGTTATTAACTTAGAACTATGATAAGAGTGTATTAGTAACTTAGTAGTAGGCTCGTAGTAAATCACTGAAAACTCACACACAATGGATGAATCCCCAACTTTAGCTTATTCATTACCATGACTTATCCAACTGATTCCCTAAAGCTAATATTCACTCCAAGTCTGGCGTGATGTAACGTTATCCTACTCTGAAAAGCATTTTATGTGGGATATCATTGACCAGCCTACAGGTATGGCCAGTATAGGTAAAGTTAATCTGCATAAACAGCTGTTTATATCACACAAATACCCCGCTGTAACGTTACGTTATACTTTGTGTTGACTCTTTTAACCGTATCCATCTACATTGATGGCTCCCAGTCTATCTGTGAGCTTCTACCATTGAAATCTTTTTTTTGCCGTTTAAAAAAAAAAAAATGTGGCGCCAAATCAAATGTTTTATTGTCAAGATTCATCTCGGAGCTGTTGGCTTGGTTTCAGGCTTAAACCTTTTTATAAACGTTAATGTAGCTTTCAGCCAAAAAGTGGGCGGCCACCGTTGAGCTCAAAAAGTTATCTTGCTAACTATAACGTGTTGTTTAGCTGACTTAACTTACCTAACTTACATAGGGAGACGAGTCACACAAACCATAGCTATATAGCATATGTGTTCCAAACATAATTAGCAACAACATACTTCTGTTCTGTCGAGCCCTGAGTCCGATTGTACATAAACAGCAAACTTACCGGGGCGCCTTCGTTTCCCCTGGAAGTCATCTTTACATCTTTACTTCTTGGATCATGAGACAGGTCGTCGTGCTCTTCTTCTTCTTCTTCTTTCCGTTTCATGGCCCACTCCTTAGGAGTATTACCGCCACCTACTGTATACCTTGCGCACATGATCGTCGTGCTCGGCGCTCAACTGTTTTTCCTATCCTGGGTAGCCCGGATGTTACCATGTGAATTTTTTAACTTGAATTTGAGCAGTCGAATTAGACTGATGTTTTCTTTGAAAAATATTAACTTGAAATTTGAGATCTGAATTTGAGCAATCAAATTTGATCAACCTGAATCTTTTTTATCTGAAATTCTGTAAGTTGATTATTTTTTTTTTATCTGAATTTGTGAGCATTGAAAAATATTCATCGAAATTCAGGTCTTGAGAGGTAAATTCGAAACAAATAAATTCAGATACATGGTTTCCAAAGTAAAATAATTTCAAAGGGGTGAATTCAGAGCAAATAAATTCAGATAAATGTTTTTCTAAATAAAATATTTCAAAACTAAGTATTCAGTGGCTGTTAAATTTCAAATAGTTATGGCACTTATTTGCTTCCATATTGCTCGCCTTCCGCCCGCTGGTGCACCAATTATTCGGTCTTGGTCTGCCGCTGACACTGTGCTTTGCATCTTTACTATTGTAGGATATGTTGTTACTTTGACACTGGCCTTCCTCCTACACAAGTGAGTGAACGGCATTCAAGAGTCTTTCAACAAATGCATGTCAGGCGTACCACGCATTTTCTGACATGATAAAACCGACCAAGAACCCGAACCTGAGAACTCAACAAACTTTATTGAGATCACACCTATACCGCCTTATCGAACCCCTGACAATTAAACCAATCGGAATGAGCCAATTACCAATAATCCTAAAGAATGCACCCCTACGTCTTCTCAAGTTTCTAACCTGTTCCTTCACAAATTATCCTGCACCAGGAATCAGTCAGTGATGGAGATGTTGTTCTCTCTGCCTCTTGTCCCAGTGCCCGCAGACGTTCACAATGGGAACTTCACAGAGCAAAGGGGGATGTGTAGTGCCGTTGAGAGAGAAAACAAAACAAATAATCTCAACACAGCACATTCCTAAGGAATGTGCCCCCCAGCATTTGCAAGTGGCACATTATCTCTTATCTCAAGATATTTCTAAAAACCAGGAGAAATCTGAGAAGAACATCTGGGATGCATTCAAGAACAGGACCTCACTGTTGGATCTTATCACTTAACCATAATTCAACTGAAACAGAACAAAATAACTCTCTATCTGGAAATTGTCCGGGATTACCGTTTAACGCATAATTCAATAATGCAAGACTGTTTTACGATCAGACTCTGAGCTAAGAGGCTCTGCAGATGCACACCCAGGGTGACTTGCTGACACCAGACACCTCCCGTTTCTATGTTGCATTCCAGGGGAATGCGCTCTCTCTCTCGTTCTTGTGCAGACAGGGAAGGAGCAAACTGTTGTGGGCTTTATGCTAAAAGACAGTTAATGGTTCCTGCCACTATTGAAGCAGTATGCTGGAGAGACAATATATATTAAGGTTGTATTGTATGTATTCTATAAGCATGATGTGTTGTTTCTAATCTTTTATCTGAACCCTTTTTATGTTTTAGCAGGAAAAGCTATGAACGTGTTTGAAATATGTTGAATTTGATTTATCATGAATGGTCATGATAAATGCACCAATTTTGTGTGAACTATATGTCGATTCTCAGCATCATACGAATGATGAATACATTTATACGTTATTATAGGTATTTTCCTTCATGTGATAAATTGACAGATATTATCAGATAATGTAGGCATGGCAAGGGGCCGTGTGTGGCGGGGCTCCACCCCACAATAACAATCTGAATGGGACAGCCGCCCGTGGGTGGACCCAAATCGGTCGTTTAAAATGGACACAAAAGCTTTGTTCATTAGCTTAGCACTCATCTTCTCACTCGCTGCTTGCTGATATGCTTGAAGCTTCGGCTTTGTCTTCGCTGGTCGCGCTGGAAGCGCTCGATCACCGCCTTCCCATCAGGCTGACCATCTAAAGAACTCAAAGACTTCGTCAAAGCCGTAAGAACTCTAAAACAAGCTTCCTAACAGCGTCAACACTTCACAAAGGAACCAGGCAACCGCCAATCACAAGAGGGTTTCCCCAGTGACATAACGCAACCAGCAGCCGGAGGTTTCCAGGAAACAGGCGGAAACGCCAGATCAGCTGACAACTCAACTGAAAGCAAGTAGACCAAACAAATCTCTATTGTTGCTGGTGAATTGATCTGTATGCAGTAAAGATAGTGAAGTCTCTGCTGTGATCTTCCTCTGGTAAAGTTACGAGATAGCAAAAGAGTGTTAGCCTTAAAACTCTCTTCAAAGCGCAAAACTCCTTATGTGTGCGTATGTTTATGTGTGTATATGTGTTTTAGTATGTTTAACTTAATATTGTAGAATAACAGTTAGAAAATAAACCATGTTTCATTTATAAAGAATGATGTCTTGGGCTGTGTGATTATTGTTTTGCTGTGTACTTCCTTTACTGAGGTCATTAGTTGTCAAAGCCACAGCCAAGCAAATTGAAATGTTAAGATGCCAATATGGTGAGACATTGAATTTGAGGAGTAAACAAAATTCACATTACCAGGACTGGCCTTATGCACCCAACTGGAAGTCATAAACATTGACAAGTGATGTAGACTCTAGTACCTTAACTGAGGACGAAGAAGAAGTGTAAAGATTAACCATACCCTGGGTGTAAGTGCTAGCCTTTAGGCCCAAGGGTGGGCCTCTATGATGTGCAAAGTGTCTGGGCTGAAGATCAACTATGCTATTTTTGTGTGATGTTACATTTATTATGTTTTGATGTTTACTTCTGTTATGTTCTACATAACTGTGACAACCACAGGCAAGCGCTGGACCAATTGCATGCTCATGCTTATAACATTATTTTATTTTAAAATTAGGAATTAGGGAGACAGGATCTCCGCCAAAGTGCTGTTGCATAATATGGTCATTGTTGATAAGACTGTGTGACTTAATTTAGTCACTAGGTAGTAAAAACTGAAAAGAATGAATTATGAAACTGCACTCTTGGTAAAGACAAGTAAAGGTGAAACTTAGTAAGTCTCAAAGGGGGTAATGAAGAAGAGTTTTTTCTAATCAAAATATAAATGATTTGAATATAATAATTGTGATTATAGCAATTTATGTATAAACTTATCCTACTATTATAATCATGTGTTTGCCTGCGTGTATATAAATCTGTATGGGAATTGCAGACATAAGGGGAAGCTGCTAGTCATGTTCTTTCCTTTAGGCAAAGTATATAATGGGACCCTTGTTTTCATGGAACATAAAATGAAGGCCTCCTGACTGCAATGTGATCCCTTAACAAACATGTATACAATGTATTGAACACGCCTAGAGAAAGAACTGTATATAATAGAATGCAAAATATAATTCTGGAGAGGTTCTGTAGGATTTATCGGCTTTATTGTCTCTGAAAATAAAGTCTATATTCAGGCATCAAAACCCCAAGACGTTAAGAGTGATACTTCACAGAAAAGGCAGACACCACCACACCCCCTGCCGTCACAGGCCAGGCCGTCACAGGCCCCGTGCTGGGTCCCTATATTCCACCTCGCTGCCCCTCCGTGGGTACGTCGGTGGTCCCATTGGTCCCGCTGGCACTGGACTCCCACTGGACTCGGCTATGCGATTAAGTTCGCCCGGAGTTCCCCCAGGTTCAAGGGCATCCGGTTCAATCAAGGCGGCCGATGCTCCTGACTTGCGTGTGGAAATTGCAGTCCTACTGGCGAAGGATGTGATAGAGCCGGTCCCTCCAGCCGATATGAGGTCAGGGTTTGTCAGCCCAATCATTGTGCCCAATAAAAGCGGCGGGTTACGACCGATCTTGGATCTGCGAGTTTTGATCCGTGCGCTACACAAGCTGCCGTTCAAGATGTTGAAGCAGAAAAGTATTTTCGAGTGCATCCGTCCCCTAGATTGGTTTGCAGCGATCGAACTGAAGGATGCGCGCTTTCATGTCTCAATCCGCCCGCAGCAGGGCATCCCTGCAGTTTGCCATCGAGGGTCGGGTATGTCAGTACAAGCTCCTGTCTTTCGGACACCTCAGCCAGTTGGGTTTTCTGGTCAATAGGGGAATCTTTTCTCGGTATGGAGTTTGGTATTTGGTCAGCCAGACAGCACGCCTCACCCAGGAACGTGCTCAGTTGGTGCTGAACTGCCTCAAGACTTTATCAGGCAGGACGGCGGTCCCACTGAAAGAGGTGGGCGTAGCAATGCAGTCCTCACTGGGTTCAGATTACACCGGCATGCTGCAGAACCTTCAGCCCGTGGACAGATCCCTCATTCCTTCGGGCAGGGGTGCCCCTGGAGCAGGTATCTAGGCATGCTGTGTTACTCACGGATGCCTCGGCCACCGGCTTGCGAGCCAAGTACAATGGGCACACAGTGTGTCAGAGGTATGGAAGTGTCCCCAACTGTGTTGGCATACCAATTATCTCAAGTTGCTAGCAGTACTCCTGGCCCTGAGCTACCTCAGAGGGCGCCTTCAAGGCAAGGACGTTCTTGTCTGTACGGACAACACGGCGACCTTTGCATATATCAACCGGCAATGCGGTTACGCTCCGGTTGCATGTCGCAACTCGCCTGTCACCTCCTCCTCTGGAGTCAAAAGCATCTGAGGTTGCTTCCTGCCATCCACATCCCAGGAGTGTTCAATCAGGCAGCCAACGATCTGTCTCGAGCAGCACTTCCTGGGGAGTGGAGACTCCCTCCCCAGGCAGTCCAGCTGATTGGAGTTAGTTCGGAGTGGCTGAGGAGGTGTGTTCGGAGATGGTATTCTGAATACCTAGGCCGTAACGAGTGGTTATTTGAGTTACTGTTGCCTTTCTATCATCGCTAACCAGTCTGTCCATTCTCCTCTGACATCAAGGCATTTTTGTCCACACAACTGCTGCTCACTGAATGTTTTCTCTCTTTCGGACCATTCTCTGTAAACTATAGAGATGGTTGTGCATGAAAATCCCATTAGATCAGCAGTTTTTTTAAATACTCAGACCAGCCCGCCTGGCACCAACAACTATTCCACGTTCAAAGTCAAACGCTTGTTTTGTTTACTGTGTTGAGACTTGCTGAAATCGCATTTGGTCTCGTACTGTATCGCATCTCTTGTCAGTGTCTGCGCTTGCTTGGCAATTTGTTGTGATAAACAGGAATGTGTGTTCAGCTGAATTCAAATAGTGGTTTGTTAGACGGGTTTAAAAAGGTTAATATATCGCGGTATTTCTGCCGATTTCATTACTTCCATTACTAGTTATTCAAGGCTAAACCTAATGGCACTGACAGAGACCTGGATCAAACCAGAGGACAATGCTACACCAGCAGCACTCTCCAATAATTTCTCCTCCCCCCTCCCCCTCCGTTTGACTGGAAGAGGTGGAGGTACTGGTCTGCTCATCTCTAAAAATTGGAAATTCACTCCTTTATTATTTCCAAGTATAAACAGCTCATTTGAATCACATTCGGTTACTATGACCTACCCTCTAAAAATCAATTTTGTAGTTGTTTATCGTCCTCCAGGATCACTAGTTAACTTTGTGAAAGAATTAGATATGTTGCTCTCAACCTTTCCGGAGGATGGTACACCCTTAGTTATACTTGGAGACTTTAACATCCAACTAGATAAACCTCAGGCTGCATACTTCCACACTCTACTTGCCTCTTTTGATTTCAAGAGAGTGTTAACTACGGCTACTCACAAATCAGGCAACCAACTGGACCTTATTTACACACGACAATGCTCCACTGATCATGTGCTGGTTACTCCACTGCACACCTCGGACCACTTCCTCCTCACTCTTATCCTCAACATGATTCCTGACACATCACATACCCCTCCACATGTCACTTATCGATGTAACTTACGCTCGCTCTCACCCTCCCGGCTCTCTGCTATGGTTTCATCTTCGCTTCCTCCCCTTAAACAGTTATCATATATTGATGCTGACAGAGCTACTGACACTTTCTGTTCCACTCTGATGTCTTCTTTTGATACTTTCTGCCCTTATCTTCCAGGCCAGCCCGTATCACTCCTTCTGCCCCATGGCTATCTGTCGTTCTCCGCAAACATCGTTCTAAACTCAGGGCTGCAGAAAGGGTATGGTGCAAATCACAAAATCCTACTGACCTTAATTTTTATCGATCACTGCTCTCTGACTTCTCTGCTAATGTCTCCACTGCTAAAAGGACATACTATCATGACAAAATTAACAATTCGCCTAATTCTCGCATGCTCTTTAAAACATTTTCCTCCCTCCTTTTGTCCTCCTCCTCCTCCTCCCCCTCCTTCATCAACTCTAACAGCTGACGACTTTGGCACATTCTTCATTAATAAAATTACAAACCTCACTGCAAATTTTCAACACCACTATCTGTCAAACACATTTTACCAGCAAACATAAACTCGTTCACATACTTATCTCCACTCTCTGAGGCAGAAGTCTCTAAACTCACCCTTTCCAGTCATCCTACTACTTGTCCACTTGATCCTATTCAATCTCATCTCCTTCAAGCCATTTCTCCTGCAGTTGTTCCTGCACTCACTCACATCGTTAACACATTCCTTCACACTGGAATTGTTCAGTCTGCATTTAAACAGGCTTGTATAACCCCACTCTTAACCCAGCACTTTTACGGAACTATAGACCGGTTTCCCTTGTAGCTTTCATTGCAAAAACTCTTGAACGAGTTGTGTTCAACCAAGTCACTGCATTTCTCACACAGAACAACCTCCTGGACGGCAACCAATCTGGCTTCAGAAGTGGACATTCCACCGAAACTGCCTTGCTCTCAGTTGTTGAAGACCTAAGACTTGCAAGAACGGCTTCCAAGTCTTCATTACTTATATTGCTGGATAGGGATGGGTACCGAAACTCGGTATTTAATCGGTCTCGGGGCTAAATTATAAAAGACCGGAGTATCGATAAGCTCTGACGTTAACGGTTCTGCTATCGGTACTGGAGAAATTAAGAAAACACACATACATTTATTATTGCTATATATATACACATTATCTTGCAAATTATATCCCGCCAGAGTCACCAGCTGTTTTTATATCCAATAATATTCAAACTCTTGTCTATGATGCATTTTTGCTATTCCTAATTCAGAAGCGCGATCGCTCACGCGGATGAGTTCAGCACGCGGAACATGAAAGCCCTGTTTATGCTAGAAGAGAGAACTAATCATTAAAACATGCTTACACTTTAGGCCTGTGGCTGTTATATTAAACTGAGTTTATTTAATGTTTTTTTTAGCTTCTAAAGATTATAGCCGTGTTTCTTCTAACACAACTTCCTTCTCTTCACAGCGGCGCGCATTCGTTCCTCCCTGACCAAACCTTAACGTCAGAATCAGATCAATCGTCTGCTGATTGTTGTAAAATGCCGTCTTTACAGTTACTAAATTGCTGGACATGTTTGATAATGAAATGTTGGAAGTACAATCCACACGAGAGACGCTGTTCCTCAGGCTGAAGTGTGTGTGCGTGTGTGTGTGTGTGTGTGTGTGTGTGTGTGTGCAGGGGCGCGGGAAGGTGTTTTATGTAGGGGGTGCTGTGTGGGGGGGGGGGGTAGTCAATTTCTGCGTATAAATATTACGCCAAATAGAAACAGAAAATCGTGCTATAGCCTACGCACTTTCATGAGATCCTGTTAGACAACAATTAGCTATTTTACAAATGGGAATAGGCTACAATGAATTCATAACAATGTTTTACATTCAAGTTACATTCAAGCTTAAAAACCCTTAAAATGTATAGTGAAAAGTTTTTTTTAAAAGCATCTGGAATGCAATAAAGTAATTTTAAAGCTGTTTTTAAAGCATTTGCTGCATGGATTAAAACGATAGGCCAATAAATAATTCACATCAGTCAGACAAAATTGCATTGCAACAAATCCTTTAAATTTCAAGGACAAAGATTTACATACTTTTTTTTTTATTGAATACAATTATAAAATAAAACTCAAATTATAATCGGGCCTGTTTTAGGCTTTCCCTTATTTTTATATTTTAGATGGTGAGGTGACGGGAAAAATGACTCGCCATTTCCTCATTGGACACGCAGAGAAAAATATATGCATCTTAACGGATTACATAGGCTGATGAAGAGTTTTTGCTTTGCTTTGAATTATTTCGTTTTAAAGTAGTATTTTAAAGCTTTCTATAGATATATTTATCATATCTCTGAGCCAGTTTCGAGTTGCTGAGTTTCGGTTCATCATTGAAGCGCTCTTGTTCAAAACCGGCAGAAAGTGCATTCTCTGTTTTCCTATTTTATAAAAGCACAATGTTGATATTGTGAATGCACACAAATAAAAGTAGACCCTTTACAGTTCAAAATGATATATTACTCTTACCTTTATGAGGAAAAAAAAAAATCACACGGCGTATTTTAAGTTGTTTTTACTGTAAGAAAAAAATCCTCCATGTCCTGTAAAGCTCGCTTCAGCTTCCACTCTCCACACAAACTGTTGGATATTGCACATTTATATAGGTTAAACATTTAAACTAACACTGTGATATGCTTGAACTGTTTATAGGCCTATCTGTCGATTTTATTTTAGTCAAGTCGTGATGATTTGATAAGGCTAAATTAATCAAACATATAGGCGATCAACTCTGATGCTGGCCGCTTGGTCGTTGCTTAAAAGAAAAAAACATTTAACGAACAAAAAATGCTCCCAAGGGTTTTCTAAATTAACTTTATGAAGAAAAAAAAACGAAACATCGTCTAATCACTTTTCCATTACATACAAAACTGAACTATTTTAGCTATAAGCTGTTTTGGGAGAAGGGAAAGACTCATATCGCTGAGAACAAAAAAAAAAAAGTACATCCATGATATTTCCATGTTCCGCTTTTAAGCCACAACCTACAAATTCTTCAACACAATCATAGAATTCACAAACATAAAAGCAAGCATTGGCAGTGCTGCGTGCGTGATTTGACAGGATGTGCGCAAACGTGCGCATCAAATAGCCCTGCATCAGTTTAATAACTTTGATAACTTTAATTCTTACAACTGTTAAATTAATGGGCAAATGGTAAATATGTCGAAGATCACATAGAAATAGATAGCAAAATAGCCAATATAAACTAAATGTTATAAACATCGGAGCAACCATATACATTTTTAAATTAATCTTTATTATAACAAATTTAGCCTATATATTTTTTTTATTCACAACAGTTTACAGTTGCCCACAGAAAAAAACTCAGCACCCCCTGTTCCCGCGCCCCTGTGTGTGTGTGTGTGTGTGTTTGCGCGCGCGCGTGTGTGTGTGTGTGTGTGTGTGAGTGCGTGTGTGTGAGTGTGTGTGTGTGTGTGTGTGTGTGTGTGTGTGTGTGTGTGTTTGCGCGCGTGTGTGTGTGTGTGTGCGTGCGCGGCGCGCTCCAAGCTTCGGGCGCGTCCAAACGATCAAATACACACACAATAAATGGTATATTTGTCAGTTTGTTTAACTTTGTTTCTTTGTTCATGTTCTTACTCTATCTTATCTTATGTATATAAAACACAAAAAATGCCTGCACACTGCTGCATTTACAAATTGATGTTTTATATTTATTTAATGAAATATTTTTTCATCTCAGAATATAAAGCCATGTTAATTAAGCTGCTAATCTATCATAGAAATATATATTTCATACATATATGTGTATGTATGTATGTATGTATGTATATATGTATGTATATATATATATATATAAATAACAAAAAGTACCGATAAGAATACCGTTAAAGCACCGGATCGATAAGCAGTATCGATAAGAGTAGTAGTACCGTTAAAACCTTAACGATACCCATCCCTATTGCTGGATCTGTCTGCTGCTTTTGATACGGTCAACCACCAGATCCTCCTGTCAACCCTATTGAGAAAGGGCATCTCAGGAACCGCACTCCAGTGGTTTGACTTTTACCTCTCAAATAGGTCCTTCAAAGTATCTTGGAGAGGTGAGGTATCCAAGTCACAACATCTAGCTACAGGGGTGCCACAGGGCTCAGTTCTTGAACCACTCCTCTTTTCTGTCTACATGGCTTCACTAGGTTCTGTCATTCAGAAACATGGCTTTTCTTATCACTGCTATTTTGATGACATTCAACTCTACCTCTCATTCCATCCTGATGATCTGACGATAGCTGCTCGCATCTCAGCATGTCTAATAGACATTTCTTGCTGGATAAACACCATCACCTTCAACTCAATCTAGCTAAGACAGAACTGCTTGTGGTTTCAGCAAACCCATCGTTTCATCACAATTTCACCTTCCAATTAGGCTCAACGACCATAACTCCTTCAAAACCAGCCAGAAACCTTGGAGTTGTGATTGATGATAAGCTGAATTTCACAGACCACATTACTAAAACTAGATGGTAGATTTGCATTATATAATATTAAGAAGATCAGGCCCTTTCTCTCGGAACATGCAACACAACTCCTTGTTCAGGCTCTTGTTCTGTCCAGACTTGACTATTGCAATGCTCTCTTTGCAGGTCTTCCAGCCAGTTCCATCAAACCTCTACAATTAATCCAAAATGCTGCTGCAAGATTAATCTTTAATGAGACGAAAAAAATGCGAGCAATTCCATGCAATTGTCAACCTTGCCATTATTTTATTTTTTTTACCAAAATAACAAAACCCTTTCAAAGTTGTCCTTTAAGGTCTGTATTTTATAGTATTGATGTGCTGCCATGGAAATTTTGTTTATTCACCACATATGAGGTCTGCACAGATAGAAAAGTTCAATTTTCATTCAACCATATTTCATGCTTTCAAAAGTGGGATCAAATACTTTATTTTTTATACTTAATGTTAACAGTAAGCATTTTGCAGAAAGATGGGGGCATGCATGAGAAATAAATATAAACACAATTTGTTATGACAGCACTGCCTTGTAAATTTATAAGCGATATATTTAGGAAGTCATGATGCTTCAGTGCTGTGTCATGTCCGTAACGATTTAAATATAAAGTTTATACTGTATAATAAATATTAATACAAATAATTTCAAACTTCATATACAAAGCCAAAATATGTCTATGCTAATTATGATTGACAATTCATCTCACTTACTCACTCGAAACAACCTTAATTATGCGTTACGGACGGACACTTCATATATGAGCTGGTCAATTGCATGATTTAATTTGTTCACCATGCTGCTGCTATTAAAATCACTGGCTCATATTAAATTTATCCCTGTTACTGTAGGCTATATTAGACCATTTCAGAAGCCAATTCATTCTAGTAACAAAAAATGTTACATCCTACATACTACATCCTACCGTACTGTAAAGGACATGCCTCTCGTGATGATACGTTTTCCCTTTTCCCTCATTTTCTTTCCCGCGCGCGCCCTCTGTTGACCATAAGGAGTTATTTCTGAGGTAAATGTAGATCTTCTATTTCTGGATAAATATCTACTTTATTTGAAGTAAAATATTCTATATTTACATTTTAATTTTGAGAAAAAGTGTATAAATTACAATAATAAATAAAATATCTTGAACACACTGTGGCCACTGTATAATGAAAGAATCAGTTCAGTTTTAACATTTTTTTACTACACAATATCAATGTTAATAAAAGTGATTAATATAATACAACAACCAATAAAATGATATACAAAAAACGAAGAAAGAAACGACAACAACATGTAATTATACTATATAACTCTCATCCTATAGCGCAATGGCAAAAACTAATACTGAAAGTCAATGGAAATTCAGAGAAAGGAAGAGGGATAATTAACCTTTCAAGGAAATGGAGAAGAAAAGAAAAAAGCAGAAACACTAAGAAAGAAAGAAAAACAATCACAACAAGAGGCAGAGCATGTCAGGGAGCTTGCTAGAGAAAGACAGAGGAAAAGGCGTTTGCTGAAGAGGTCACAAGTTCCTGCTTTACTCCAGGAGTCACCACAGAATTCACCGTTTAAAACAAGACAGTCTCTAGGCAAGGCACTAAAACGAGCACTCCGAGCTTTACCTAGCAGCCCTCGAAAAAATTTTGTTATAAAAAAGATTGCAACATCACTGTGCCTCCTTCCAGAGAAAAAACACAATGAAGCATGTGACCGCTACCACTACTACATATGATCATGTCAGGGAATTCTATGAGAGAGATGACATCTCAAGGCAAGCACCAGGAATGAGGGATGTGGTCACAGTCAGAGAGGGAGGAGTGAAAAAGAAAATCCAGAAACGGCATTTAACAATGTCTATTCTAGAGGCCTACCGCTACTTCAAAAAGGTGTAACATATGTCGGCAGGAATTCAACTGACTCTACAATTCACCAGAAGGGGGGCAGCTGAAAGAATCAGTAACTCGCTAAAGCCCCTCCTCCGCCTCAGCGCAAAAGCGCGCGTTTTCTTTCTATTACGGAACAAAGGAATGTGATGTGAACGCTCCTAAAAGACATTTGTTCGTTTCTTGACTTTCAAAACATCCACACAAGAAACATATGAATATTAATGTCGTACTCTTTCTCTCATATGCTTGTGGAATATGAATTATTTAGGAAAACGTGGGCTGATTTCTAATCGTGCTTTAACCTGGAATGTGTAGGTTGCAGTGTTTAGACTTTTATGAATGGATGCAAAAATGTATGAATCAGTAAGATAACGAATGTGGTGATATTATAAATGTGTAAACCTGGTAAGAGTTTTAATACAGGGGTAAAAAGTTATTTTCCGTCACATGAAGGTGCCTTGCAAGAGCAGCCGTGCAGGCGGGGCTCCGTCCCGTACCGACGCTCTGATTGGACCAGCCGCCTGTGGGGCAAAAACAGCCACGAACAGTAAATGAGGGAGAAAAAATGTAAATCTGATGCTGCTCAAAAACTAACAATGCATCAAAGCCAATGTTTTTACTAATCTTGGACATGCCCAAGACTATGATAAAAGTAAAAAAAATTCCAGTCCACAATCACTTTTTATATTGAAAATAAGTAATTTTGTGTGTTTTTTTTCCAAAATCAGTGACATCACTTATGAACTTGGCAATTAAAGAGTAAAAATCCTGGATTTTTTTTATTTTAGTAGTTTTGAACAGTACTGAGGTTGATTACTAGATTTATGCAAAAAAAATGCAAAAAAATATTTATCCGATACATTTTTATAGCAGTCTAATTTAGTGGATGTTTTCATCCCGAACATAACAAAAGGGTAGTGAATTTGAACAATGCACAAGGGTTAAGAACAAGTTCATCTGTTCAACTTTCCTCTCCAAGATTGTGGAGGACATTAAAATGAAAAATCCTGCAATGAAAGAGATTTACATATTTAGTGATGGAGCTGCCTCTCAGTTTAACCCTTATGTGCTGTTGGGGACGTTTTCGTCCACTAAGGGGTGCTGTTGAGTGTTAATTTGGTGTTGGATTTAACACCAAATTATATGCAAGCCAGAAACTAAGCTTTTGTTTGCACAGGCCTATCTAAAGGGTTAATGGTGCTACCTGGTGATCAACTGTAAAAATTACAAATTTGACCTCTTCCCAACAGGGAAAACCACCAACAATCAAAAATGCATGATTATATGGTGTCATGGCTTTGCAATCAAAAAATGTCGTTATAATGGAAGTCAATGGGGCAAAAACAGCCACGAACAGTAAATGAGGGAGAAAAAATGTAAATCTGATGCTGCTCAAAAACTAACAATGCATCAAAGCCAATGTTTTTACTAATCTTGGACATGCCCAAGACTATGATAAAAGTAAAAAAAATTCCAGTCCACAATCACTTTTTATATTGAAAATAAGTAATTTTGTGTGTTTTTTTTCCAAAATCAGTGACATCACTTATGAACTTGGCAATTAAAGAGTAAAAATCCTGGATTTTTAAAAAAATTTTTTTAGTTTTGATCAGGACTGAGGTTGATTAACAGATTTATGCAAAAAAAATGGTAAAAAAAATATTTATCAGATCAATTTTTACAGCAGTTAATTTAGTGGATGTTTTCATCCCGAACATAACGAAAGGGTAGTGAATTTGAACAATGCACAAGGGTTAAGAACTAGTTCATCTGGTGTTTCATGTGAACTACATTCAGGGAGCCGTTTCCAGCTTTAAGAGTACAGTGGCACTTCTTTGCCACAAGCCACGACAAAGGTGCAGTGGATGGTGTGGGAGCAACAGTGAAGCGTTCAGTTAACACTGATGTCCTCTGCAGACAGGCAGTCCTTGTGACAAATGCTGCTTCATTTGTAGCTTCTGCAAGGAAGAGTTGCCCAAACATCAACATCAAACTCATTACATCCAACAAAATCTCAGATTTTATACAGCATCATAAGCTTAATGAGAGATGGGCCATTACCTCAGCTGTTCCAGGCACTCAATCAGTACATCACATGGAGCCAGTCTCCTGGGGACAAGTGCATCACAAAATCTACTCCGAGGCAGAACAGTCAGGTGTACATACATTTCTGCTCTCGGAAATCACATCTGCTGAAAGTCACGAACACCAGTCCTCTGAGCATGCAAAGAACATCAAAACTGGAGACTGTGTCTTGGTTCAATTCAAAGCAAACAAGTCATTCGGGCAGTTTGTCGGACTTATTAATAACCGAGAGCAGGAGGCACTGGAAATAAGGTTCTTAAGAAGGAATGACAGTGCTGGATTAGTGTACATCTTACCTGTGATGGAAGATAAAGCTTGGGTGACACCTGACCATGTGATCAAGACTTTCAACCCAAAAGTAGACAACCGAGGGAGATATCACTTTGCATTTTTTGAGAGAGAGTTTCAAGAGAGAGTCCTAGTATTTAAACTTTCAGACACCTCCCCAATGGTGGTCTTGACCAATTAGATCCTATGCTGGGCTCTGGCTGCTGCTTTGTTGCTCCACCCAATCAATAAATCCACATGTCATGGTCACATTGATCGAATTTTGCATATTCTTGCAAAGTATCCTTTTGGATGTGATTTCTATAACCAGAATATGATACATTTGACAGAAAATCACTTTGAACAAATGTTTAAAGCTAGAATTATCAAACTCATACATACCAAACATGACATTAACCCTTAAGGCTTAAGCTAGTCAATACTAATTAACAGCACGACAAATGATTAAAACAAGGATAGTCAAATTTGTGGGTCACATACATAATATGCAGTTATGCATAGAAATTATTAGTTTCATTAACAATGAGAATGAATGTCTTTTAAGATGATTTTACAGTCTTTGTGACCCAAAGAATTTCAGCCGGATCCTTTGGTTTTAATGTTGCAGGCTGTATTCAGACAGGCTGGAGCTAGGGGTCTGATTTATGACTTCCTGCTGTTGTCTTGTGGAATTCGGCTCCTCATGTTTCAACCATGCTTTGATCGAATCTTGATTTGTCTGATTCGGTCCTTGATATACTACAAGGCAGTCTTTGCAGAATAGAAAGAGAAAAAAATAGAAGTCATCCAATTAATTACATTTGCAATTGATTTTATATTTTGCATGTTTGTTTTGCCTTGATTTATGTTTTACATTAGCTTTTACATTTGATAATTTCATCTTTAAAATATTTAATAACATGTAAAAAGTAAAGACTGACTACAATTAATTAATTTTACTTTATTTTATGTCCACAGTGAAACATTATTAATTAATATTTTGTACGTTTATTATTCACAATGATTCATGCTCATAATAGTGATCAATATACTGTATGCTCACCTTTTTTGGTTCATCTGTTTTACAGAGCTCTTGTTGCTACAAAATCCCCAATGCTAATCAGTTACAAATTTTGACACATGTAAAAAAGTTAATGTTGTTAATTATTTATCTTTCAAGTATTTCTTCAAGATGTTCTTATTAAACAATAAAATTACTTTTATGCTCACCTTTTTTTGCACATCTATTTCACATGTTTTGCTGCGTCTTAATCTTCTTAACATCCAAATGCCAGCCATTAAACTTGGTAAAACATAACTACTAATTAAGTAATCTTTAGAGACTATAAATAACATGATGATTATTCTAAAACATTGGCTTACACTGCAATTATTTTGACAAAAATAATGCAGCTATTTTGAATCACGATTGCGCATTTAGCAACGCAAACTGGGAATAAACATTGCCATCAAACATACTTTTGCGATCATTGTGACACAATTGTATTTTGCATTCCATTCTTCACACAGACACAGGTCTACATAGTACACACTAACAAGCGGACAATAGGATAACTTCAATTCCCCGAAGTTTGTTATGAGTGGGCACCGCGACGACCTCCGGGACTTGGTAAACATTTATTTTAGCTTATGATATATATTAGCACATTCTATATTATTCTGGGTCTAAAGTAAAGATGTAATGCCACATCGGCATGGAGACACACACGCAGATAATTAAAAACAGAAAGTATTAATTACTCTTCATCCTCTCACTGCAAAAAGTGAGATGGTCACCTGACCTACGTCACTAACACTCCAAGTCGCCTCTCTGTCCGGATATAAAGCCCCTCCCCCCCTCCTCTTCCAGCACTGAGCGCGCGCTTTTTCGTCGGAGAACAAAGAAACTCAATCTACATAGAGAAGTTTGAGAAGATCCCTAGTGGCCGTAGCCATTGGAACCGTGTACTCAAAGAAACAATATATATAAATATATATATTAATGTTGTACTCTGCCTTTCATATGCTTGGTATGAATATGATTATTTAGAATGTGGAATGTTTTAATCTGTGCCTTAAACTGTGTAGTATATGTACTGTGTGTGTCAAATGAAGTGTTTAGTCTCTAAAAGAAGCTATCGTCATCAATAATAAGTGGTGTAGATGACCGTTAAACTTTAGCATCATAATGTATGATTACAGCACGTATAAGAGGTCTGTAAGTATATCTTTCATGTGATAAATTAAATATCAGATGAAATGGGCATGACCAAAGAAGCCGTGCAGGGCGGGGTTCTGCCCCACAAGAACAATCTGATTGGGACAGCCGCCGGGGCGTATCCAAACTAGTGCCGTTTAAAAGCGGACACTACGCTCTGGCTCTTTCTCTTTTCATCCTCGCTCTTCAACTTGCTTGTTTGCGGACGACCTGGAAGCTTCGCTGGACACTCGCCTTTAACATCGGGCTCAGACAAACTAGCCAAGCGAATCCAAGACTTCGTAAAGCTGTAACACAGCAGAACCAGCAGCTCAACAACACTTTCCATCTTAACACAGAACAAAGACCGTCAAGCGAAAGAGAGGGCTTTCCTGTTGATGTCACGCAGCAGTGATAAAGCCATTGAAGAGTTCTCTAAGTAACCACGTGCAACGAAACGTGAGCATCGGAGACCTCAGCAACATGAGGAACACAACGTGGGACGAAACAAAAGATTCGGCCTGCAGAAACTTAAGTGAATGCAAGTATTCAAGCAACGTTTTTATCCTAACTGAACTGGTGGATTGATCTGTACGCAGAAACAAAGTGTAACGTAAATAAAACGAAGCTATTATTTCAGCTCCGGGGAATTATTTATTAAAGATTCAATATTGCTTTGATTAAAGGGATATTAATCTTTAACTTATGATTTATACTGTATTAACGACTCGTCCAGTGACCATTAACTCTTTCCCCGCCATTGACGAGATATCTCGTCAATTAAGAGTCAACGCTTCCCCGCCATTGACGAGTTTTTACGGCAATCCGTGTTCTAGGTATATTACGGTAAGGAAAGCCCTGGCGCATGTCCTGAATGAGTTACGGGACTTCCGGGTGCGACATTCAAAAATGATCGGCATAACACAAAAGAAAAGTGTAGATCATATCACATATTAAAATGAAGAGGTATACAGCTGAACAGGCATTGGAGGTGTTGATGGACTCGGACTCCGATCACTCATGTTTTGATCATTTTGAATCCGATCGGGACGAAGTCAGTGAGGGAGATGCCTTTACAGACACAGCAACTTCTAGTGTCGTGGATAGACCAATTACCCGTCGATCTGGCCGAAAACGAAGTGCACCAGCCTGTTTACCTGTGGACACTGATAGTTCAGACGGCGATACTTCAGACACTTCGTGGAGAGATTCAAGGCCGTTTCATTCTTCGTTCCGAAGTGCCAGAGTCAATAGAGGTAAGACAGATAAGGAAATGGCCAAAAAGTCTCTCTTTCTTGTGCACATTTGGTGTAATATAGTGTGCATATAAATAAAGTGATATATACGTGTGTGTGCATGATCTATATATGTATGTATGTATGTATGCATGTATGTGTACATGTGTGTGCATGATCTATATATGTATGTATGTATGTGTACATGTGTGTGCATGATCTATATATGTATGTATGTGTACATGTGTGTGTGCATGATCTATATATGTATGTATGTGTACATGTGTGTGTGCATGATCTATGTATGTATATAAAAGTGTGTGTGTGTATAAACGTATGTATGTATATGTGTGTCTCTGTTCTGTTTATTGAATGCATATAACTTTTTACAGGTAGAACACAGCAACGAGGCAGAGGTCGGACACGTGAAGCACATCGACATGGTCCTGCTGGTGACCAGACACGAGCTGCTGTGAACCATCCAGCTGAAGATCCTGAACCTGTTCATGAGTGGCATGAAGTGAACTGGCTGCCAAAAAACCTTCCCTTCTCTGAGAATCCTGGGCCTCTCAGTGATGCTGCTGTTCTTGATTCAATAGAACCTAAAGACTTTGTCGAGCTGTTCATTTCTGATTTACTGATTCAGAACATTGTTGATCAGACCAACCTGTATGCAGATCAGTGTATTCAGGCTATGGATGGTACTTCACAGCATGCTAGAATTCATGCATGGAAGCCTGGCGGTGGCTGGCAACTTTTTTAAAAAACGCTGGCGGGGAAAGAGTTAACATCAGTATATCTTTTTTATCGTTTTTCTTGGCCAACGATAACAATAAAACGAGATTAATAATCTCTCAAATTTGAGCGAGGTAACGTTATCTTTTTTGCATGAGTTTGAACTAGAAAAATCACATCCCATGAGACAATTCTTTATAAAATGAAACAAACTTTATTGCTAATTGCTACTCTAACATACATGGACTAACTAATAAACACATAAACGAACACACACATACATACGGGAGTTTTGAGAGTAACCTCAGAAGGAGGTTAAAGTAGCCCTCTTGGCTATTTTACAACTACAACCAAAGAGGGAAGATCACGAAACAGGACACTGTCCTCTCTTCTGCATTCAGATCAATTCACAGTTCAGTAATAGAGACTTTGTTTGAAATACTTGCTTTACGTTGTTTATGAAGGTCGGATCTCTTATTCGTTCCATGTGTTGCTCTGCCCCGCACGGTTTCTGTGGCCATGCTTACGTCATCTGATATTTAATTTATCCCATGAAAGATATCCTTACAGACCTTTATCCATGCTGTAATCATACATTATGATGCTAAAGTTTAATAGTCATCTATACCACTTATTTACGGATTACGATCGCTTCTTTTAGAGACTAAACACTACATTTGGCACACCAAGTATATATATATATATACTACACAGTTTAAGGTAGATAAAAAAAAACATTCCACATTCTAAATAATTCTCATTTACACTAAGCATATGAAAGGCAGAGTACAACATTAATATCCATATGTTTCTTGCGTAGATGATTTTAATATTCAAGGCCATTAGAGTTATTCTCGAAATCCTTTGTAGATTTCTCTTTGTTCTCACACGAGAAAAAGCGCGCGCTTTGCTGGATGAGAAGGGGGGGGGGGCAGATATATCCAGACAGAGAGGCGCCCATGCAGGAAAGGATGACAAATTATGCATCTTCATGCCTAGCTGGCATTACACATCCCCCTTTTGCTTGGTGATGTTCCCGATGGAACATCGGCAGGCACTGGAACAAGAGGCAGAGAGAACAGACACGCACAAGACACAAACATCATCTCTATCACTGACTGAATCCTGGTGTAGGGTAATTTGGGAAGGAACAGGTTAGAAACTTGAGAAGACGTAGGGATGCATTGTTTGGGATTAATGACAATTGGGTAATTTTGATTGGTTTAATTGTCAGGGGTTCGACGAGGCGGTATAGGCATGATCTCAGTCAGGTTGGTCAAATTCTCGGGTTCGGGTTCTTGGTCGGGTTTACCACATCGGAAAAGGCGCGGGACGCCTGACGTGCATCTGTTGAGAGACTCTTGAACGGCATTCACTCGCTTGTGTAGGAGGAAGGCCAGTGTCAGAGTCACAACATATCCTACGATAGTAGAGATACAAAGCGCTGTGTCAGCGGCAGACCAAGTCCGAATAATTGGTGCACCGGCGAGCGGAAGGCGAGCGATAGCGTCTAAAGCTGTGTCAACTCAATAAGTTGTGTTCCTTCCTCCTTGATCCTTTCTTCCAATTCTGGATCAAGGACAAAGGAATGCTTTTTAGAGAAGGGTTACATTTTGATTTCAGCCTGATACTCCTCGTCGGTAAGGTGATACAATGTTAACTCATCAATATGGAGGACCGAGCCCTTAGGGACAGTGATCCATTAAAGTTTGGTTGGGCGAATTAATGCGCGTGGCGGTGCCGTGTTGATCGAACGTGAGGGTAGCTCGTGCTGAGATGTTGACTAGCCATCGGTTTTCGATGATTTCAGCTTGCGTTACCTCAACTTGAGAATGTGTTGTTGCTTCGGCGGGGCAGCTAGTGTCGGGTCTAATGGATTCTAAACCGCAGATGCCCTCGGTATTATCGCGTACGAAGGGTTTACTCTGGCAGAGGAAGTGAATGTCCTTAGTGAGCGTACACATCTTTAGGTTTGGGGCCCGATACAACTGCTTGTTGTTATCGTGATACGCAACGACTTTAGGAGTGTGGATTTTGACGTAGGCGTTCCCCTTGCCAAAATCCCACATTCACAACATTTTAAGCCAGTAAATATTATTAGCATTGATAATGGGCAAACTGAGAAGAACCGCCAAGTCGCCTGCTTCCGGGTATGCGTATATGGGAGTACCGCTACCGGGAAAGGGGCGAGATGAGTTTGGATGAGACTAGCGGGGCCGAAGTTAGGACGTTTGAACAAGACTAAGAGGTATCACGTAGCACGGAATCCTATTCATGGCTAAGTTGTCGATCAAGGAAATTACATCGCGTATCATGTCGATCATGACTTTGGCGGGTGGCCTCGATCAGTTGATAACAGTTCTCACAACGAGTTACAATGACTTTACTGACGGGAGTCGATCTCAAATTCAGGACCTGGATTCAAGGATTGGTTAAGGGGGTTCAAAGTGAGAGAGAGGAAAGGAAAAACACAAAGTGAGACACGAGAGAAAAAAGCAAAAAAAAAAAAGCAAAAACAAAGCAAAGAGACACAAGGACACTGAATGAGGTGAGACTGCAAATGTGTGTCACATGTGTGGAGTAACTCCTCTCTACTAGAGATTGGTCCTAGCAGTGCTGCGGAGGAGAGAGTATGGGTTGTGTCTAAGCATGGTTGCTATATGTTTTCCTAAAATGACAATACTTATGCTTGTGTGGTGTAGAGCATATGGTTGTCGGTCTGTGTCAGTGGGTTTGATCTTCCCCCTTTTCATGTCGGTGGTTTGGATTTGCCAGTTGAAACTGGCAACACATCAGGCATCCTTTAACGTATTCTGCTACGTCTTGCTGCATGCCAGTGTTTCATAGGTGGCCTTGACACCGTGGTGTCCTGCGCATGGTGCATCGTGTGCGTGTATCAGTATAATCCCCCTTTGGCCGTGAGGTACTACGAGCTTTGGCGCAGTGAGTGGCTCAGGGACATACATGAGAACACCATCTCTAAGATGCATTATTTGCTTGACAGAGTGGAGCGTGCGAAGCTCGGAGGATGTGTTTAGGTCCATGGAGGAAATGGGATGTTCTAATGGGTCGGACATGTGAGCTGCCATGGTTTGTAGTGACGAATCCGCATGTTGGAGGGTGAGGAGATTGTCAGCAGCGAACTGAGGTGATATGGCAATGCGGGAGGGGGCAGGGGTGTGCGCGGCAGTGGCGTGCTGGCGGCGGGTTATTGCTGCCACTGAAGGGTTGGGTGGGAGGGCATGAAACGTCCAGGACTCTTCATGTAATGCACCTGCTTTGGTGAGGGCATCAGTTTGGTCATTTGAGGGGCTGGAATTTGGGAGGAAACGTTTAGGCTGTCGGAACTGATCTGGTATTCTTCGGAGGAGTGGCAGGTGACTAAGACAGCACTTTCAGGAACTTGAGGGGTTTCATCAGCAGGTGTTTGTTGGACGCTGCTGTGATCTGGAGTATTGGGTGTTGAGTTAGTGTTTAACCGTTTACGATTCCTGTAAAATTGGCCTAAAACGCCTAAAAAAGGCATACCCAAAGTAAATTGCATGCTGTTCTTGGACCATTTGGATGATATACATGGTGTTGGTCTTCTTTGAAAGCTCCTCTAGAGCCAGTCCGTGACTTTGAGTGTTGAAATCAAGAACTGCTGGGTTTTTTGCGCTCTTTTCTGAGGCCATCTTTTGTTTGCAGTAGGCTTTTTGCACCAAGTCTCGCAACTGCTGAGTGTCCATTGTTCGTGGACATTCGAGAATGCCAAGATGGTGGCTTATGCCAGGATGAAGGTTCCTCAGGAAGAGAGTTTTAAAGTTCAGTTCATCTTCCATGTCAGATTCATTGCGAGTTCCAAAGTATGCTTGTCTGAGTCGACTGTAGTAAGCTTGAGGAGGCTCGTGATGTCCTTGTCTCGTCTCCAGGGCAGCCAGTAAGCCTTGATCGGACTCAGGGTCGGCAAACTCTTTAATGAGGGCTTTTTTGAAGCAAGTGATAATCAGTCTTTGTGTTAACAGGCTGCCGGTCAAGGAAGCTGCGCACTTCAGGACTGGATGTCGTTCGGAGTAAATAGAGTTCTTTGTCCATAACGTTAGGTCGCATTTCCAGATAAGCTTGGACACTTTGGCTGTTTGGCACGCTGGGGTTGAATTTGCCAATGTTTCTGGCAAGCTTGTCAAGGTCTTTTAGGTCCAAGCCGTGCGACGATCTGCGGCTGGCTGCAGCAGATTATTTTGGTTCTGTCGTGATATAAAGTTCTTCAGACGGAGCTGGTGAATGTTTTAACACCCCCCCCTCTGTCTTTTGTTCACGTGTCAGTCCGGGAACAGGTGACCCAGTCCTGCTTGGCAGGGGTGCGGTCGGTGCATGTCCTGTCCTTGACGGCTCATGGCGTAATTCGTAAGCGTGCTTGAGTTCCTCTTGGAAACTTTCAGACTCCTCTTTGAAGTAGTCGAGCTGTCGTGTTAGGTGGCTGATCTCGTTTCTTGACTCAGCCAGATGAGCTTCAAGGGCTTTGATTCTGCTGTTTTTGTCCCTGAAGTCAGTCTTTGCCTTATCTAGTAGCTTCTCTGCATACTGTAGCTTGTCAGCACGATCAGCGAAGTCCTCTTTGATTTGCTCCATTTCGTGGCTGGTAGCTGCTAGAGTCTCTTTAAGCCTGTTGATCTCCTCCTCAGCACCTTGTTCCACCTCATCGGTCCCTTCCTGTCGTTCCTGAGCTTCACGTTCCAGCTGCTCTATGCGTCGTTGTGTGCTTGTCAGCTCCTGCTGGCGTTGTGCAGCGTGCTTGTCGCTCAGTATGAGGGTGGCAATGAGTGTGTGACTTAAGGAGCCGGTGATCTTGGCTAGTTCTTTGTGGCTGTAGTTTTGACTTGGGTCCTGTCTAATAAGGCTTGTTATGTTGTCATCCAGCTGGTCCTGTGTCTGATGTTTGAGTGTATCAGCAGCTTCAGGGATGAGGCTGACTGTCATAACGTTTAGCCATGTTTCCAGATCTTCCCAGTGACCGACATGTTCTGTTTTGTGAGACATGATTTTGGCGGGGTGAGGGAGATCTCGAACCGAACTGACACAGACCTTGAATGGGAAACAAAGCAAAACAAAACAAAACAACGCAAAACAAAACAAACAGGGGTGTAAATGTGCAAAGTGTAGTGTGTGCTAGTGTTGAGTGTGATTCTCTGCGTATGTGATCCTCTGGTGGGGTGCTTGTAATTTGTAGCTTCTGCGTAGAAATTATTGAGCACACATAAAGGCAGCACAGCTGGGAAACAGAGAAAGAAAAGTACACTAACAGAATGAGTACACAGGGGTAATAATTGGGCGCTTCACCTTTTCTTGTAAGAGAAAGTCTCCTTGTTTTTTTAGGAAGGAGGTCAGTCTAATACGAAGGTGAAGGACAATAACAATAACCAAATCTCTCTTTTAATAGCAGATTTTCCTCTTGTCGCTTTTGTTAAGTCTGATTTAGAAGGACGCTTCTAGTCAGAGGATTGTAGGCAAATTTTCTCTTTTGTGATAGGACTGTGAGTGCTATCTGAAATGTTCTCCTGGATGGAGGAAAGCCGTAGCAATGACAGTGATGTTCCTTAATGGCTAAATTTACACCGCAACGCTGGTTAGCATGTATCTCGTGCGTGTTTAAAAATGTTGCCGATGCCTATCTTCTCATTGCACCTGCTTTAACTTGGAGGGGTAGGATTTCACAATAGAGGAAGGTAAATAGCAAACAGTTTTGAACATAGTTCTCAAGTTTCATAAACACCTGTTTAATTGTGACATTTCTCTCTATTCGTGATCTTCCCACTGGCAGTCTAAGCAAACAAGTCAAATTAGAAGTTAGTAACGGGGATGGAAGGGAAGAGGTGAGGAAAAGTGAGGGTTTGCTCAAGGTTAAGACTACTACTAAGGGTGGCAGCGTGGTGGCGCTGTTGAGTCAATACACTTAGGTTGGTTTTGCTGTTTCCAGGGTAAACAAATTGACCTAGGTTTTGAGGAAACCTTAATTTCCCCTTTGGGGTTTTCTAATTAGAAGGTTAATGCCTTATACCCTAAGTTTGGCGAGAAATTACATTGTTTACATGGTGTCACTTCACCAACCCAACACTAGGTGGGGGGGGGGGGGGGGGGTCACTATCTACTCTCAGGCCTAAGTAAAGAGGACCTTATTGCAATTTTAGCTGAGTTAATTAGATCACCTAAGGAGATGAAGTATGGCCTACAGGTAGAGCCAGACTTGTATTGAGTCTGAAATTAGAATTAAAATTTGTGGTTTCTAATTCAAATTGAATGATGTCATCATTGAAATTGATAGGATCGATTAGGATTAGAATTACAAGAGCAATCTACAATTGAATTGATAAACCAATATTGTTGCAATATGTAAACAGGAAGTGTAATTAATTATTAAAATGTAATTAGATTTTTCAAATTCATTATTAATTATGAAATTAAATTACAGATTCCAAATTACTAGTTTCGGATTCCTATAATAATAATTAAATAATTTCCCAAGTTACTCATTCCTCATTGTGTCATTAACATCAAACCATTTAATCTGTATCACCCCAAGTACTTGTAAATTAAATAAAAAATGTCTGGCCCTCTTGATAATAATTAAGGTTTTATTGTGGTTGTCAAATTATAAGAGCGCTTATGATTAATGGATAATGTTGCTACTTGGAAGCAGGAACTGAAATTATTTTATGAAATGAAATGAATTTCGAATTTGTAATTAATTATGACATTCAATTAATAATAGCAATAGCAACTTATCCCCTGATGTGTTTTAGAATCAGGAAAACAGTTATAATTGAATGAATCACCATATTATCAAGGTAATGAGATAATACTGAATTATCTTCTAATAAAACCACCAGCTATTAAACTGATACCCATTAAAGATAAAAGACTTTAAACAAATGTTTATCAAAACCATCTGTGTGATTTTTAGACACTGATGATTAGTTATAACATTAGCACAGCCAGTTTACTAACATTGCATTTGTTAGTCTTTTAAATGGGGAGATAGATAGAGAGAGAGAGAACGAAAGGAGTAAAAATGAGTCACATTTTCATACACACTGCATTCACTCATATTCAAACTCTCTAAATGCTACGTACTAATCACTAGCCGTAAATGCTAAAAGCCTTGCATTTGCTTCAATATAAGCTTCTTTGTTTCAGTTAGCTTAGTGCTAATGCTATTCGTTTACAATAACTCAAGGTGACGCTGTGGCTAAGTCTACACTAGCAAATGCCCCGGAAGGGGGTTTCTAACGACTTCCTGGCTGAACTGGTCACTATGGTGACTCACACAGCTCACTATGGTGACTCACACAGGAGGTGATTTATGTAGTTTCAGTAACTTACATAACCTGTAAATGTGCTCCACACTTCAAAATCAACAAGCACTACTCAGATTTGAATCTTTTATAGCACATATAATCTCACTCGTTTAGGGCGAGATAAATTAATCTATGGATTAATTATAAATCATCAAGGCCTCGGCGGACCTTATGCTGATATTTGTCTGTTTAGAACATGAAACAATTCAATCGATTACAAATTTCTCCCTCTCAAACTGCGTGGGCTACTCCTTTGTCTGAGCGCCGCGCGTTTGATTTCACTCGCGGGGTGAATCAACGTGGCCGAGAATCATTAATTAGCTAAGTTAATTTCTACAAGCCGGGAGAATAACATGGATGAGTTTGAGAGTGGAACACACACTCACAACCCATTACCACGAAGGCCTTAAACGAGGCGCATGAGGAAAACGCTCATTTGACTCGTGCGCTCTCTAAAGCGACTTCTCGTCTTAATCACGAATATAAATGATTTACTGCAGTTTCATTTCTCCTCAACAACTCGAGTTACACTATCTTTCATTCAAAACGCACTGTGTTTTACAAACAAGAATGCAATATCACAAATAATGCTTGTTTCTCTGTATTTACGCCAATTTTCCGGATAAAAATGTGAGAAATACCCTTATCATGTTTCTCTGATGTAATGCTTTGATTAAAGTAATATTAATCTTTAACTTATGATTTATACTGTATTAACGACTCGTCCAGCGACCATTAACATCAGTATATCTTTATCAATTTCGTTTCTCTTGCCTCGTGGCCAACGATAACAATAAAACAAGATTAATAATCTCTCAACTTTGAGCGAAGTAACGTTATCTTTTTGGTAAGAGTTTGAACTAGAAAAATCACATCCTAAGAGGCAATTCTTTATAAAATGAAACAAGCTTTATTGCTAACTGCTATTCTAATATACATGGACTAACTAATAAACACATAAACGAACACACACATACATACGGTAGTTTTGAGAGTAACCTCAGAAGGAGGTTAAAATAGCCCTCTTGGCTATTGTACAACTACAACCAAAAAGGGAAGATCACAAAACAGGACACTGTCCTCTCTTCTGCATTCAGATCAATTCACAGTTCAGTAATAGAGACTTTGTTTGAAATACTTGCTTTACGTTGATTAAGCAGGTCGGATCTCTTATTCATGGCACGTGTTGCTCTCGTCCCACGTGGTGTTTGATCCTTTGTTTCGTTCCAACGTGTTGCTCTGGAAATCTCCGCTGGCTCGCGTCGCTGTTGCGTGACGTCCACGCGCTATCGGCGTCTTAGTTTCTTTGTTGAAAGCGGAAGATGTTGAGCGGCTTGCTGGAGTTGTTATTACGGCTTTGAAGAATTATTTTCGATGGTCACTTCGGCCTGTGATGTTAAGGCGGTGACCAGCTCGACCAGATGAAGCCCGAAGCTCCCGAGCAAGTTGAAGAGCGATCGAAGAAGCGAAGGAAGAGAGCGATCTAGCACTGTTGGCCAGTTTTAAACAGATGGATTTCAGCACGCCCCCGGCGGCTGTACCAATCAAATTGTTCTTGCACCCCCGCCCCGCACGGTTTCTGTGGCCATGCTTACGTCATCTGATATTTAATTTATCCTGTGAAAAATATCCTTACAGACCTTTATCCGTGCTGTAATCATACATTATGATGCTAAAGTTTAATAGTCATCTATACCACTTATTTACGGATGACGATTGCTTCTTTTAGAGACTAAACACTAAATTTGGCACACCAAGTATATATATATACTACACAGTTTAAGGCACAGATAAAAAAAAACATTCCACATTCTAAATAATTCACATTTACACCAAGCATATGAAAGGCAGAGTACAACATTAATATCCATATGTTTCTTGCGTAGATGATTTTAATATTCAAGGCCATTAGAGTTATTCTTGAAATCCTTTGTAGACTTCCCTTAGTTCTCAGACAAGAAAAAGCGCGAGTTTTGCTGGATGAGAAGGGGGGAGGGGCCATATATCCAGACAGAGAGGCGCCCATGAAGGAAAGGATGACAAATTATGATAAAGCTTTTGTTTTCTTATGGTCTTGTGTGTCTTCATGCCTAGCTGGCATTACAATAGCATAGTTATGTTTGTGATCTTCCCGGTGGTTTAAGTTATGAAATAGCAAAGAGGGCCATTTTAACCTTCCTCTGAGGGTACTCGCAAAACTCCCGTATGTATGTGTGTGTATGTTTATGTGTTTTTATTAGGTTAGATCATGTACCGTAGAATAGCAGTTAGTAAATAAACCTTGTTTCATTTATAAAGAACTATGTCTTGAGATGTGATTTCCTAGTTCAAACTTAATGCCAAAAAGATCGTGTTACCTCGCTCAATTGGTATAAAACCATTTATTTTGTTTATCGTTGGCCACGAAAGCAAAATAACCTAAAGTGTTAAAGATATACTGATGTTAATGATCGCTGGACGAAGCGTTAATACAATATAAATCATAAGTCAAAGATTAATATTACTTTAATCAAGCAATATTTTATTTGTAAGCTAATGATTCCCCGGAGCTGAAATAATAGCTTCATAGATTTTTTACAAAGAACACATTAGCAAATAATCATGTCTGAATTCAGTTTTGAACATATCCGCAAAGGTTACATTTTAACACCACACTCGTGCAAACACAAGCTAATCTATAACAAGCTGATTTCAGTTTAAATGTTATTAATTGCCAACCTTACCATACAGATGTCTCAGAGGGAAATGTTTGTTGATTTAAATACCAGACAGAGACCCAGAAATAGATCTCGGTGAAAGTTTTAAAAACATTTTATCTGATTCGGAGTCAGATAAAGGGGCGTGAGCCAGAGTCGTACAATTTCAGATCTGTCACATCCGTAACGGAGAGACGTCACGTCCGTAACAATGGGTTTTCCTCATAAATGCAAAAATGAAAAACAAAATGAAATAAAAAATGTATGTTCCATGGCGAGACAACCCTTATCATTTTGGCTGGTATTATTTATTTTGGCTTTTGCATTTGAATTCGCAGAATTTATACAAAGTATGTCGACTCCCAAAAAATCAAGTCCTTTTTTGTCACGTCCGTAACACATGCATATTTGCCTGATTTAAAATATAAAACACGTTCATAGACTGTTTTTTTCTGATGCCTAAACTCTATGGTTAGGGGTTTAGAAAAATACAAATAGATGTTTCCGTATATTGTTAACATTTACATTCTCTGAGAATTTATATTTCAAGTTTTTACTGCAAATGTCACGTCCATAACGCTGGAATTGCTCATGCACGTCACACCTATGTTCATCAATTTGCACTGGCTATCAATAGCTGCTCGCATTAAATTCACGGCATTAATGTTTGCTTACAGAACCACCTCTGGCTCTGCACCCCTTTACCTAAATTCATTACTTCAGACTTATATGCCCTCCAGAAGCTTGCGTTCTGCAAGTGAATGACGCATTACTGTATCATCCCAAAGAGGCACAAAATCACTTTCACTGACTTTTTCATTAACTGTTCCCATTTGGTGGAATGACCTTCCTAACTCAATCCGAGCAGCTGAATAATTACCCATCTTCAAGAAACGGCTAAAAACACATCTCTTCCATCTTTATTTGACCCTCTAACTCTAGCACTCTCTATTCTAATTTTATTTAATCTAACCTGTCTTCTTTTTATTTAAAAAACACACAAACATTTGATCCTCTATCAATTGCATATTTATTCTCTAACTGCTAGCTTTTCTTGTAAAACTAACACTAAGTTTCTTTTTTCTACATACTCATTTAAAAAAAAAAAAAAAAAAACCTTCCTACGTGTACTGCGTTAGGCTAACCAGAACTTGTAATAGCACTCACATGTTGTTGCTCTTTTGTTGGTTTTGATTGCTTCTATAATGTTCTCATTTGTAAGTCGCTTTGGATAAAAGCGTCTGCTAAATGACTAAATAAATAAATAAAAAGTCACTTAAATCCCCTTTATTCCCCAATCTGATGCTTGGTTTGAAATTCAGCAAGTCGTCTTTACCACATCTAGATGCCTAAATGCATTGGGTTGCTGCCATGTGGCTGGCTGAATAGCAATTTGTGTTACCAAGCAATAGAACAGGTGTACCTCATAAAGTGACCGGTGAGTGTATATTTCTGGTTAACTTTGCACTTTTGATGTTATTTCTAGCGAGAAATTGGTATTATATTAATTAAATATTTGTTTAGTTATCACCAAAACTCGTTCTATTTTGTTGTAGATAATTAAACCGTTATGCTGCCTCAGAAGCCTGTCCGAAATCAGTTTCTGGAGGTGCCTTCTTGCAAATACATTGCCTGCATATCATTCAGTCATTGACTCATAAGGCAGCAAGGCAGCAAGTCAGCTGCCTAAGTTTTCAGATGCAGCCTACATGTCGAAGTATCTGTTGTCTTCTTCACTTGTGTTTTTTTGGAAATTCTGTTCAGACGATGTGTACTAGAATAGCTACCATATAACAATGAAAACACGGATTCTAGGAGCAAGTATAGCTCAAATATATTTCGACTTTTTCTAAGTACAAGTCAAGTATACAGCTACATCTAAAAAAAATTGAATATCGTGAAAAAGTTAGTTATTTCTTGTAACTTATTTCAAAAATTGAAACTTTCATATGTTTTAGATTAATTACATGTAAAGCAAAACATTTCAAAATATTTGAATATTTACATTTGAGTTTCAATAAATGACCATCCCTACAGTATAAATTCCGGGTATCTCTTGTTCTTTGAAAACACAATAATGGGGAAGACTGCTGACTTGGCAGTGGTCCAGAAGACAATCATTGACACCTTCCACAAAGAGGGTTATTCACAGAGGGTAATTCCCCCTCTCAGTTATTCACAGAGGGTAACTCAGTCTCGATTATTCACAGAGGGTAATTCCCCTTCACAGAGGGCTGTCCCCCCTTGCAGGACATCTACCTCAAACGCTGCAAAAGCAGAGCTGCTAAAATCATCAAGGACTCGAATCACCCTGGTAACCATTTTTTCATTTCACTGCCATCTGGCAAGCGCTTCAGGAGCATGATGGCAAAAACTGAGAGACTGAGGAGGAGCTTCTTCCCCCAGGCCATCAGGCTCCTAAACTCAGTCTCATAACATCTCATAACATCTACATAACATCATAACATCTACAGGACTCAATTTAATAAACTGTAAACACATCCATTATTCTCCATCATCCACGTTGCTGCTATGTGTACATACCCGGTACAACCTATTTGCACATTCCTCTTGCACATCCGTGTTTATATTAATATTTATTAATCCACAGTATACTGTATTGCACATTTTATCTCATTGCACATCTTACTCCTTATTTTATTTTATGTTATTATTTGTTCCTATTTTCATTCTCACCTATATTGATATATATTCTCTTGTGTTATGTTTCATTGTTTTATTTTTATTTTTTGCACTTTCCATTGAGCGGACCTGTCCTGACTTACATTTCACTACTGATTATACCCTGTATGATTGTGTATGTGACGAATAATAAAGAACCTTGAACCTTGAACCTTAATTACTGAAAGGTGTGGCTCTTCACAGAGTGCTGTATCAAAGCATATTAAATGCAAAGTTGACTGAAAGGAATAAATTGCATAGGAAAAGGTGCACAAGCAATAGGGACGACCGCAAGCTTGAGAATACTGTCAAGCAAAGCTGATTCAGACACTTAGGAGTGGACTGAAACTGGAGTGAGTGCATCAAGAGTCACCACGCTCATATGTCTTCAGGAAAAGGGCTACCAAGCTACTTCTGAAATAGAAACAACGTCAGAAGCATCTTACCTGGGCTAAAGAGAAAAAGAACCAGACTGTTGCTCAGTGGTCCAAAGTCCTCTTTTCAGATTAAAGTCATTTTTGCATTTCATTTGGAAATCAAGTTCCCAGAGTCTGGAGGAAGAGTAGAGAGGCACAAAATCCATGTTGCTTGAAGTCCAGTGTGAAGTTTCCACAGTCAGTGATGATTTGGGCTGCCATGTCATCTGCTGGTGTTGGTACACTGTGTTTTCTGAATTCCACAGTCAACGCAGCCATCTACTAGGACATTTTAGAGCACTTCATGCTTCCTTCTGCTGACAAGCTTTAATGGAGATGCTGATTTCATTTCCAGCAGGATTGGCACCTGCCCACACTGCCAAATGTACCAAAAGCTGGTTCAATGACCATGGTGTTACTATGCTTGATTGGCCAGCAAACTCGCCTGACCTGAACTCCAAAGAGAATCTATGGGGTATTGTCAAGAGGAAGATGAGAGACACCAGACCAAACAATGCAGATGACCTGAAGGCTGCTATCAAAGCAACCTGGGCTTCCATTACACCTGAGCAGTGCCACAGGCTGATTGCCTCCATACCATGCCACATTGATGCAGTAACTCATGCAAAAGGAGGCCCAACCAAGTATTGATTGCATAGAAATTAACTTTTCAGAATTCCATTTCTGTTTAAAATATAATTTTGTATTGATCTTATGTAATATTCAAATTTTCTGAGACACTGAATTTTGGGCTTTCATTATCTGTCAGTATACTAATAGCACATTTGAATAAACTTATTTTTTGTAAGGCCAGGACCAAAAATATCACGTCTGAACCTGCTAAACTGACAGTATGCCTTCACTGCCCTTTGAAAGGGTCATTTTTATTATCAGAATATATTTGCTATAGTGTCTTCATTTACTCCACAACCAAGGTTGATTGTGCTGCAGCTGTATCACATTATTGGTGTAAATCATTAATTTCCATAATTTTGTTTTCGGAGCCGATGAGACGCGAGGCGTGCGGATCCGTTTGCAAGGCTTTTATTCAGGGACATGGTCACAAAACAAGAAAGGTTCATGCAATGGCAAAGAGGTACAACACAGGGAAGACATGAGTAATCCTAGGGCAAGCGTGGGTCTTCGATCGGCGAACAATATCCAACAGGGCAAGGCAGAGAGATAATCCAGGTTATCCTACGAGCAATAGTCCAAGCGAGGTGCAAATAGAGTCTGAACAGCAAGGCAAAGGGTTAATCAAAACACTATAAAACAGGCAAGGCAAGACTATGACAACTAAGTGGGTTCCGTAGAGTCGCTATCGCTAGGAGAGTGATATACACTATACAATACTCGGCGATCTGACTGAGGAAGTCCATGGCTTAAGTAAGGCGTGTGATGGGAATCAGCTGTGTAATCAGTGCAATCAGCTGTGTGTGTGTGTGTGTCTATGGTTCAGTTCCAATGATAATGCCAGGTCAAGGTAAGATTGATCATGATGCTTAGTATAGTACAGTCCAATGTTGTATGTTATCTTTGTAAGAGAGAGGTTAAAAGAGAGGTTCTTAGGGGGTAGCCACTCCTAAAAAATGCTCTGCCCAAAAACCTCTCTTTCTGCATCTTGACCAACTGCTGAATTGGCACACACAAAGCTGTCATGTGTGCTACCAGGCCACTTTGCCACCACGTCTGCAAACACCCCTCCACCGCCACCTGGACATTGATGGCCGCAAAGCCCTTATGACAAACAAAGGCCTGGTCGAGTGCTGATGGGTTGGCGATGGGGATAAGTGTCCCGTCGGCAAGGCCTATTACTCGCGGAATACTGGCAATTGTATGGAAGCCTAGATACACCTCAATCACTTCATACATGGTGGAAGGCATATGGATATAATCAGTGGCGTGATGGAGTAATATGTTCATGACTGAGTGAACGCATTACCACACCGAGGTCTTACTCAGCCCATATACCACCTCTAGAAAAATGCCTACTGCATAAAAACGGAGAGACGCCAGCAGCTTGAATTTCGGGACTGAGGGGTAGCACCGTCGAGTTTGTCTTGAAAAAAACTTGGATGAACAAGATCTAAAAGCTGCTGAATTTGCTGCTGTGGCAGGCACATTTTTTTTTAGAATTGTAGCTTCTGATATTATAGCCAGGGGACTGAAGTTTTCACTTATGAAATAGTGCACATACACTAAATGTCTTCGTGAATGGCGCTGCCTTTGATTTAGCATAACTATTCACTGTATTGCTGCCATCATTTGACCAAATTCCCTACCACAATCATTGTCTTTAAATAGACTCCTAAGCCTTTACTGCCTAATGGTTTGCCAGTTGATTTACATTTGGATAATATAATTAAAAAGTTAACAACCATCATGAAAACACTTCAATTAGCCTAATTAAATAATGGGTGTATTACAACTTAAGAGTTATATTTGTATAGACTTAGCTTTTTGCACAGTGGTGGCCACTATTTGAGTGAACTGTCAAAAGTGATAGCTAAGAGTGGTCCATACAAACCTTACGAAAGTATGACTTCACTAAGAACGTTTCGAGAAACACGTATTAAAGATAAGGTCCAGCTTAAGGTACAACTTAAGAACAATGTAGCATTAAGAAGATTTCGGGAAATTCGGCCCTGACCATTAAAGGTGAAAAACCCCATTGCAATCAAAAAACAAATAAAAATGCAACCTCTGAGCAGCAATATTTTTATATAAAGGAGTCTTGCAAGAGATTACTTGCAAGTTTTGATTTGTTATCTATTTTAATTTTAGATAAATTATGTATGAATTTATTATGTCTTTTATAGGTATTTTCTTTACTTTTAGTTTTTAATACATTTTAGTTATTTTAGTAACGTTACTTCAACATACTAAATGCAAATAAAATGATATATATATATATATATATATACAGTATATGGGTGTTTGGCTTAGTGTCATGTTAGAATCATTTTTATACCCATACCTTTTGTTGTTTTAATATTTTGAATTGTGTTTAGCTTTATTTTTTGGTTTTCATTTAAATGTTTAGTTTTGAAATGTTGTTGTATGCATTTGTCATTTTATTTAATTTATCCATGTTCTTAAATGTGTATATATAGTATTTATAGAGTTTTAACTTATAGTTTACTTTTTCTTATTTGTAAGTCACTTTGGATAAAAGTGTCTGCTAAATGACTAAAAAGTAAAGTAAAAGTAAAAAGATTAGAGCAAGACAATAAAGAGATCTCCCTTGTTTATCACATGTTTCTCTTGTTTCGTGTTGTCATTTTAGATTCAATTCTTTCTGAACTATCTAATGATGTGTCTAACTTTATTTATCCTAAGGAGTTTTTCTCCTAGGATCTAAGTTTCCTGAGCTTAGGAAGAGCAACCACTGAGCAATATTTTTCCTATGGATATGCATTTATAATAATTATAGTTGTACTCCTATTCAATTGACAGCATATTTCCATCATTTGACATCTAAAAGTTACATTTTGTTATGCTTAAGTGATGTTTGGACAGGATGTTGGAAACCCATTCTCTGCAAAAAATGTATATGCAAGGATGTTTGCTAAATTTGTCTTCCATTTTCCTGATATTATATGTTCTTTTCCAAGAGCTGGTATTTGCAAGATTACTTAACTGTTGTTTCTGTTAGAAGGATGTAAAACCAGAGCCCATGTCTCCATTTTGATCTTACTTATATCTACTGAATTTCATAGGTGAATTTCATGTCAACGTAACCTCCGATAGGAAAGAAAAATCAAAAGTGAGATCCCTTTAATATATCAAATATTTCTCCTAGACAGAAATTAGGTTATTTTAAGATCGAATTGCTTGAGTCTACTGCTTCCCACAATTGTCTCCTGAGACAAAAACTCTAACACTCTCTCAATTGTATCCTTTAAAGCTTTTAAAGATATCTCAACAACATCATTGTCATGAATCCTGTCCATGGACAGTGTGTTTGTTTTCACTGAAACATGGCTAAACGACAACATCCGCCATTCAGCTTCACGGCCTTTCCTGCTGCCGAGCGGACAGAGATTCATCACTGTCTGGTAAGACTCGCGAGGGCGGCTTTTGTGTGTATGTCAACAAATAATGGTGTAACAATGCTGTGGCAGTGACAAAATTGTTCATCACTGGTGGAGTTTATGGTTGTGAAGTGTCGACCGTTCAATCTGCCGCAGGAGTTCACGTCCATTGTTATTGTCGCTGTGTACATTCCCAGCCGGCACATGTCATCATTTTACATTTTTATCATGAAACCTTCTGGTATAAATATTATCAACAACAAAACTAAACACATTGCGCTGCTTACCACGCTGAAACAATTCCTATTGGTTATTTAACCTTATTTGCTTTGATCATGATTGGTTAATCTGTCTGTCATTCATGAAACTGGCCAATGAAACTGCGCGCGCCATTTTAAGTTTGAAAATATGACCGTTATCCTTACCGTCTTTCTGAGTGAGGTCGCTGAGCCTGTAAGTGAGAGAGCTGCTGCGCAATACGGCGATTTTCAGAGGAAAACGTTAGAATATTTTAAACAAATTCATCATTTCAAAAAAACTAAATTACATAAGCTCATTTGTTCCTGTTTAACTGTTCAACCGTCGTTGTCATTATTTCTGTCGATTCAGGTAATGTTATATCACGAGACTGGAGGTGAGACTAGCCAGAGAAAGAGGGAGAGCGCGAAAGAAGTGGTCTGCGAGGGCGCGGGATCAAAAAGGTAAGTCTGATTTCACAAATATATGCAAGGTCATGAGTTAAATGCATTATGTGAGTGCTTGGAGAATTGTAATTGCACAGTTTGTTGAACTAATTCAGGGAATGCTTTTCCACATGTGTGTCGCGGAGGCCTACTTTTACAGTTGTCGATTGAGGCCTAACTTAACTTAACGTTACTCGTGCTGCATCAGTGTCGTTTTGTGCTTTTGCGGTTGCTACGACGATTTTCAGACATTATACGTGTGCACAGATTCAAAATTTCAGCAAACAAAAGTGTACGTAAGATAATTTTTCCGTTTAACAGTCCTTGTCATTACTGTCCATTCAGGGTAATATCGCGAGATTGGAAGCGAGACTAGCCAAGGGCAAGCACAATAATAAACACAATAATTTTGCCAAGATATTTACAGAGATGATAAACGTTATAAAAGAATAACGTAGTGAAAAGCTATGAAATATATTTAGAGATGATAAACGTTATAAAAGAATAACGTAGTGAAAACCCAATTTTAACACATTATTTTCCTGAACTCTTCCTCAAATAAGAGTTGAACAACCCATTGATATTTGTGTTGGAGTGTCATTTGGATTACCACTAATTAACACAAATTATCATTAACAATTTCATCAAGTCATTTTATTGGTCATGTAACAAGTTTTAATGGAAGTTAAATTTAGTTTTTATGCCTCTCGTAGTGTTTTTTTTTTTTTTCTATGCAAGATATTTGTGCACATTTCTTTTTGTCACCTAATTGACCTTATGCACAGAACGTTCTGATTTAGATCTGCAGTAATACAAGCCAGCTCAAAAACCTCGTTACTTACTTTCATATTCATGGATCTAACTAGAAATGTACAACTTAAGTCCTTTCTCCTGTTTGCTTGATGAAGCCTTTGAGTGTATCTGGATCACATCATTGTTGACCTGAGGCAGATCCTGAAGGCAGTGAGCAAAGGCGGATAGTAGTAAAGTACATTTACTTGAGTATTGTACTTAAGTACACTTTTTGAGGATCTGTACTTTACTTGAGTATATTTTTTTCTGGAAACGTATGTTCCCCTTCATGGGAACTCGAACTGCGTCCCCTAGGGGTCGCTACGGGGAACGCCCTCAGCGTGACTCGTGTCTGAAGATACATATGTAAAAACACCACCTGTTGGCCGGCGACAGCCCATGACGTCACTACCGGCGTGCCACAATATAAGTGCCGCCGGGAGATTACATCATCAGCTTTTTCGTCTTCACTGACTGGTCTGTTTGAAGAAACGTGCATTCTGGTAGGAATACAGTTTTCCTTTATTTATCATGGCGAGCACTAGCAAGGCGTTTGAGATTGTGTGTGGATCCGTGTCCTCGTTATTTGACACCCGATGACACACACGATCGTTGCGTCTTTTGTTTGGGCGAAGAGCACGCACGCGATGTCTTTGAGGGGGCAATCTGCGTGCACTGTGAGAAAGCTCCGTTCTCGTCTGTCCCTCTTTTCGAGGAAAGAGGGGCAGCCGTCTGCTTCCCGCGATTCGATACCCACCGCTGCCGAGGCACGGAGGCGATTGAAATCGCGGGGTTCGCAGTTGGATATGGGCGATGAGTTAGAGAAGGACCGCCCCTTTTCGCGTGCGTCGGCCGAGAACGAGAGTGAGCTGCTGGATTGTGATGATGCGATCTTTCTGACATCATCAGATTCAGCGGTTAGTGCTCTGCTGGATTATGCCCAGGAAGAGCAGGAGATGTTTGAGGGTGAGGAAGTTGAGACTGAACCCTCTCAATCCTCCTGCACTGCATATGAATGAGTTTTTGGAGGTTATGGATCATAAAAATAAATCTTTCTGGCCATAAATCCCCAGCTCGAGCGAGCCTTCCTTTCTTCATAAATCTCGATGTGGAGGTTGAGAAGGAGTGGGAAAAGCTATTTTTCTCGTATTCATAGGTTTCAGCATACTAGTTATGCTGACATTGAGGTGCGTGAAAATGGCTATGAGGGGATGCCCCCTGTGCAAGAGATGATAGCCAGCTTATCTCGCTGTGGGCGAGACATCCTCTCTCAAGGCTCCCTCCTTGCCATCTAAGCCCCTGAATCTTGCTTAAATGGCAGGGCATATGCAGCAGCAGGTCAGATCGTCGCTTCGTTGCACACTATGGCGGTGCTTCAGGCGTACCAGACTGATCTGCTGAAAGACCTGGATAAGGCTTTCTATAAAGTCCAGGTATGAGCCCGAACAACCAGGGGTCCTAGCCCATCTCGGTCTGGGGATCAGAGATGGGCTCAGAAGGCTAGTCTCGCGACTCATGCCCCTCCCCCGCCTGCGGGTAGGGCTAAAGAGAGGCATGGGTCAGAGAGAGGCAAAACCTGAGGGAGGTGTTCCGGATGAAGCGTCCTATATGACACTTTCGTCCGGACCAGAGTAAGACATCTACTCCTTTCCCTTAGGGGGGCATCGGCCCTCTTGATCCTCTCTAATTCCCCTGCAACCAATGGATGAGTACGATCCATTTCTAAAGGCTATCGGCTATCGCAGTGATTACATCACTCGTCGATACTAGATCCAGGCTAGTAGCGCTTCCTGTGGGTTGAGCTAGCATCGCTCCCCTCACCATAGAGGGTCACCTATGAGCATGCCGCTCCCTTATGAGCGTCTAAGTCTCCACTCGCCAGAGCTCGTTGTTGGTCGAGCTAGCATTGCTCCCCTCAACTAGAGGGTCACCTATGAGCGTGCCGCTCCCTTCTGAGCGTTTGAGTTCTCCTCTTATTATGAAGAATGTGTTCTCCGCTCCCCAGAGCTCTGCGATTGGTCGCTCTCCTGTTGGTCGAGCTAGCCTTGCTCCCCTCACCTTAGAGGGTCACCTATGAGCATGCCGCTCCCTTCTGAGCGTCTAAGTTTCCTCTCATCTGAGGAATGAGTTCTCCGCTCTCCAGAGCTCGCTGTTGGTAGAGCTAGCGTTGCTCCTTTCACCTAGATGGTCATTTATGAGCATGCCGCTCCCTTCGGAGCGTCTGAGTTCCCTCTCATTTCTGAGGAATGAGTTATCCGCTCCCCAGAGCTCTGTGATAGATTGCTCTCCCTGATTGATCGAGCTAGCCTTGCTCCCCTCACTATGGAGGGTTAACTAGGAGCATGCCGCTCCTTTCTGAGCGTCTAAGTTTCCTCTCATCTGAGGAAGGAGTCCTCCGCTCTCCAGAGCTCGCGGTCGGTAAGAGCTAGCATTGCTCCCCTCACCTAGAGGGTCATTTATGAGCATACTGCTCCCTTCTGAGCGTCTGAGTTTCCTCTCACTCTGAGTGTCTGAGTTTCTCCGCTCCCTAGAGCTCTGTGATAGGTCGCTCTCCTTGTTGGTCGAGCTAGCATTGCTCCCCTCACCACAGAGGGTCATTTTAGAGCATGCCGCTCCCTTCTAGGCGTCCCTCACTCTGAGGAATGGTTTCTCCGCTCCAGAGCTCCTCATGGGTAGAGCTAGCACTGCTCCCCTCACACAGAGGGTCACTTATGAGCATGCCGCTCCCTTATGGGCGTCTGAGTTCCCTCTCATTCTGAGGAATGAGTTCTCCGCCCTCCAGAGCTTGCTGGCGGTAGAGCTAACTTTGCTCCCCTCACCTAGAGGGTCATCTATGAGCATACCGCTCCCGTCTGAGCGTCTGAGTTTCCTCTCATTCTGAGGAATGAGTTCTCCGCCCTCCAGAGCTCGTGCTGGTCGAGCTAGCTTTGCTCCCCTCATCTAGAGGGTCATCTATGAGCAGGCCGCTCCCTTCTGAGCGTCTGAGTCCCCCTCTCATTCTGACGAATGAGTTCTCCGCTCTCCAGAGCTCTGTGATAGGTCGCTCTCCGTATTGGTCGAGCTAGCATGGCTCCCCTCACCATAGAGGGTCACTTATGAGCATGCCGCTCCCTTCTGGGCGTCTGAGTCCCTCACTCTGAGGGATGGGTTCTCCGCTCTTAGAGCTCCTCATTGGTAGAGCTAGCACGGCTCCCCTCACCAACGAGGGTCACCTATGAGCGTGCCGCTCCCTTCTGAGCGTCTGAGTTCCCTCTCATTCTGAGGGTTGATTTCTCCGCTCTCCAGAGCTCGCTGTCGGTAGAGCTAGCATTTCTCCCCTCACCTGAGGGTCGCTTATGAGCATGCCGCTCCCGTCTGAGCGTCTGAGTCCTCTCTCATTCTGTAGAATGAGTTTCTCCGCTCCCCAGAGCTCTGTGATAGGTCTCTCTCTTTGTTGGTCGAGCTAGCATTGCTCCCCTCACCATAGAGGGTCATTTATGAGCATGCCGCTCCCTTCTGAGCGTCTGAGTTCCCTCTCACTCTGAAGAGTGAATAGTTCTCCGCCCCGGAGCCATAGAACGTTACCCATCTAGATAAGTGCTCACGCTAAGATCTTGGGGCACTTCTAAAAAAATCCACTCAGTGGTAAGATCGCACATCAAGTGTTCTGCGTTCTTTCTAAAAATCCATGTTATGGTAAGTGCGCACGCTAGACTTTGGGCACTTTTTTAAAATCCACTCAAGTGGTAAGTTCGCACATCAAGGTTCTGCGTTCTTTCAAAAAATCCTGTACGGTAGGGTTACGCGCACAGCTTCGTGCCCTTTTTTGAGTTGGTTAAAGCCCCGGCTTGTGCCTTGGGCCCCGCTCCCTTTGTCCCATATGTTTTGGGTTCCAAAAAAAAAAAAAAAAAAGGGGTGTCGCTACCAAAGGGTCTGTTGAGACAGTCCCTCAGCAAGCTTGTGCAAAGCAAGCGGTAGCTTCTGAGTGACCGGCCAGGACCTAGTTAGTACCACTAGGTACTTGGCCATATCCCCTTAAAGGAATCATTCTGATTCCAGACCTTTGAGCTCTACCCTGGGTCCGTTAGTCCCGGTACCCAGCAGGTAAGGTTTTGGGGTATGCAGCTCAGGCTTTCTGGCCGTAGGGGATAATGTCACTGACAGCCATCAATCGTCCCAGGGGCAACTCCCTTAGCCTGGTAGAGTTGGCTTAGTGCTCGCCTTTTTCGCGAAATTGGCTTGCACTCCCCTCAGCATGGCGGCGTGGGTATAGCGTTCCCCGTAGCGACCCCTAGGGGACGCAGTTCGAGTTCCCATGAAGGGGAACGTCTCAGGTTACGTATGTAACCATGGTTCCCCGAGTGGGGAACGAGACACTGCGTCCCCTAGGCTTTGGGCCATGCTTCGGACGCAAGCTTCAGACGAAGAAGCTGATGATGTAATCTCCCGGCGGCACTTATATTGTGGCACGCCGGTAGTGACGTCATGGGCTGTCGCCGGCCAACAGGTGTGTTTTTACATATGTATCTTCAGACACGAGTCACGCTGAGGGCGTTCCCCGTAGCGACCCCTAGGGGACGCAGTGTCTCGTTCCCCACTCGAGGAACCATGGTTACATACGTAACCTGAGACGACTTTAACTTCACTACATCTGAAAGACAAATATTGTACTTTTCACTCCACTACATTTCTATCAAAGTAGAAAGTCATTCTTATGTAGCAGCTTTGAAAGTTAGTGGGTGAATTTTTTTTTATATATATTTTTTTTTTTAAATATATCAGTAATCACACTAATCCAGTTACATAAAGTGATTTTCCCAGCATTTTTTTTTTAACACTGACCAGTTGCAATAATAAAAAGTTAATATTGTGGTATTAGACACAAGTCTTCTTATGGATGAGTGTGAGGATGCTGTTCGTGGATTATAGTTCGGCATTTAACACCATAGTGACTGCCACACTGGTTGCGAAGCTCCAGACTCTAGGACTGAACAGATCTCTGTGCAGCTGGATCCTGGACTTCCTGACAGGCAGAAGTCAGGTGGTCAGAATGGGCAACAACACATCATCTCCCCTGACCCTCAACACTGGTGCACCGCAGGGCTGCGTCCTCAGCCCACTCCTGTACTCCCTGTACACACACGACTGTACAGCAACACACAGCTCCAATGTCATCGTCAAATTTGCTGATGACACAACGGTGATAGGCCTGATCACCGACAACGATGAAACGGCCTACAGAGAGGAGGTGAGCACCCTGACTAAATGGTGTCAGGAGAACCACCTCTCACTCAACATCGACAAGACCAAGGAGCTGGTGGTGGATTACAGGAGACAGAGCAGAGAACACACACCCATCACCATCGACAAGACACCTGTGGAGCGGGTGAGTAGCTTTAAGTTCCTCGGCGTTCACATCACCGAGGATCTCACATGGTCTGCTCACACAGATGCAGTGCTGAAGAAGGCACATCAGCGTCTCTTCTTCCTGAGACGGCTGAGGAAGTTTGGAACGAGCCCCAGAATCCTCAGGTCCTTCTACACCTGCACTGTGGAGAGCATCCTGACCGGCTGTATCACCGCCTGGTTTGGAAACAGCACCGCTGGCAACCGCAGGGCTCTGCAAAGGGTCGTGCGAACTGCCCGCCACATTGTTGGAGGTGAGCTTCCCTCCCTCCAGGATATCTACACCAGGCGGTGTACAAGGAAAGCCCGGAGGATTATCAAAGACTCCAGCCACCCGTCCCACAGACTGCTCTCTCTGTTGCTCTCAGGGCACGCACACGCACACACTGCACTAACACAACCTATCTGCTATCACTGGACACCATACAATGCACATCCACAACACTGCATATGCATAATCTGTTGCACCTTTGCACAACTATCTGCTGCTCAACCAATCTGCTGTTAATTTATAATCTGTTGCACCTTCACATTATTACTATGTATAGACTACATAATGTATAGCTAGTGTACATAATGTAGATGTGCACATACGGTGTATAATGTGTAGTTGATAATTAAGTATGTCTTTATAGTACACTATGTGTACTGAGTATATGTATGTGTATTTTGCACATTGTCTTCTGTATAGTCTGTAAATATGTACTGTCCATATGTAAATTGTTGTTTTTTTTGTTTTGTTTTTTGCACTGTCTGGAGCACGCTCATAAGAATTTCACTCACCAAGGCACTTGTGCTGTGGTGATGTGACAATAAAAGTGATTTGATTTGATTTGATTTGATGCTCACACTCACTCATCAACTCACTCACACACTCATCCTCTCTCACACACACTCTCTCATCAACTGACTGTACACATCACTTCTTACTAGTTCTACAAACTTTCCTTACTTTTACTTGGATTCCTTTTCACTTAATTGTTGATATTTTAGAATGTTAAGAAATGTGTACATATGTTGGTCAGAAGTTTGGAAATGGTAAGATTTTAGTGTTTGTTAGTGTTATGGTTTATGTATTTTTGGTCAAACAGACTTGAGCAAGTTTCCAAACTATATTTATAATTATTTATTTATATATGTTGTGTGAATCTTTGCAGTGTGTATGAAATTAGAATGAAAGCTTTTTCCCTCTGCATTATGATATATCATTAAACCCTTAAGAAAGTGCTTTGTTGTTGAGTGAGAATTTCTCAAGAAAGTCTGTGAAAGTGTAAATGTACAATATAGATATACTGTATATTTAAATTCTAAGAAAATAATTTTTTCCATTTGGCATAATTGTTCAAATGTTTTTCTTTAGAAAATGAAGCATCTCATCCCTTCACTGCAGATTTATGGACATCTAATTGTTAGAATGGGTTTTTTCCATTTTCTTTGTTTTTTTTATGCCGTCTGATTGCAAATCATGTACAGCAAGATTTATTAGTTACTGAAAACATGAAATATGCACCGAAAATCATAGTTTACATCTCGGTGTTGACGTTTAAGCTAAATTGCAATATTAACAATTTCAAAAGTGAATGCTTGCTTGGACATTTAACGACGATCGACCTTTGAAAGGTACGCCGGTGAAACAGGGTCACAATATCAACGTTGATTCAATAACCCGAGAGGTAAGAGTGAAACAACGTCGCGATTTCAACGGTGAATCAACGTTGTTGCTTCCGAGGTGAAACAACGTCACAATATCAACGTTGATCCGTTTTGCAAAATCGAAAGGCAATTCACCGTTGATTCAACCGTGGTACCTGACGTTGTTTCAACGGTGAAACAACGTTGAAATGCCAGCTGGGTTCCCCTGTGTGCAAACGCTAAGGACGCATTTCGTGGACTGTACAGCACCATCAGCGAACAACAAACCAATAACCCCAACAGCTTTTTCATCATAGCTGGTGACTTCAACCACGTTAACTTAAAGACAGTTTTGCCAAATTTCTACCAACATGTGAACTTTGCAACGAGGGGAAACAACACACTGGACTTTGTTTATACAACTGTGAAACACGCATACAAAGCGGAACCCCGCCCCCACCTCGGGTACTCTGACCACATCTCTGTTATGCTAATCCCAGTATATAGACCACTTCTCAAACTTGCCAGACCAGTTCAAAAGCAGATCACGGTATGGCCAGATAATGCTACCTCAGCACTACAGGACTGCTTCCAGGAAACAGACTGGAACAAGTTTAAAGAGGCGGCCAGCTACAAAAACCACACAGACCTGCAGGATTACACTGAAACTGTGACTGCTTACATCAAAAACTGCATTGATGATGTGACGGTCACCAAGACCATCACCACACGTGCAAACCAGAAGCCATGGATGACAGCAGAGGTTTGTGGGCTGCTAAAGACCAGAGATGAAGCATTCAGATCAGGAGATAAAGCAGCCCTCAAAACAGCAAGAGCCAATCTGTCCTGTGGCATCAAAAATGCAAAACGGTCATATGCTAAAAAAAAATCAATGATCACTTCACAGACAGCAGAGACACACAAAGCCTGTGGCAAGCTAATTCAGACCATAACTGACTACAAGCCCCCACTACAGGCCTGTGATGATGACACATCTCTCCCAGATGCACTCAACCACTTTTATTCATGGTTTGAAATGCAGAATGACACACCTGCACAAAAACTGCCCACACCTCCCAATGATCAGGCACTCTGTCTGTCTCCAGCCGACGTAAGGAAGACCCTATCTAGGATCAACCCACGCAAGGCTGCGGGTCCTGACAACATAACTGGCCGTGTACTGAAAGACTGTGCTAAAAAGCTGACAGATGTCCTAACGGATATCTTCAACACCTCGCTGAGCCAGGCAGTCATCCCCACATGTCTCAAATCCACAACAATCATACCGGTACCAAAGAAATCACCTGTGTCCTGTTTAAACATCTACCATCCCATAGCACTGACTCCAATCATAATGAAGTGCTTTGAGAGGCTAGTCATGCACAACATCAAAACCAGCCTCCCCAACAGACTTGATCCGCTCCAGTTTGCATACCGCCCAAACCGCTCTACAGATTATGCAATTTCCTCCACCCTCCACCTGGCTCAAGGTTCAAGGTTTCTTTATTTGTCACATAATAAATTATACAGGGTATAATCAGAAGTGAAATGTAAATCAAATCAGGTACGCTCAGTGGACAGTGCAAAAGAATAAAAATACAAATTATATAAAAGTAACACAACACAAGAGCATATATATATAGGTAAAAAAGAGAAATAAAGAGTAAACTGTGTAATAGAATAACAAGTGCAAAACAAAACAAATAAGATGTGCAAAAACAGTATATTGGGACTTAATAAATAGTAATATGAACAAGAGGGATGTGCAGGAGGGATGGGCAAACGGGTTGTACCGGGTATATACACATAGCAGCAATACAGATGATGAGAATATGAATGTTTTACAGTTAATAATGAGTCTTGTAAGTGTTTATGAGACTGGGTTTGTGTTAAGGAGCCTGATGGCCTGAGGGAAGAAGCTCCTCCTCAGTCTCTCAGTTTTTGCCATCATGCTCCTGAAGCGCTTGTCAGATGGCAGTAAACAGAAAAGATGGTTACCGGGGTGAGTTGAGTCTTTGAGGATTTTTGCAGCTCTGCTTTTACAGCGTTTGAAGTAGATGTCCTGCAGAGAGGGGAGAGCAGACCCTGAGATGCGCTCAGCTAAGCGCATGACTCTCTGCAGAGCTTTGCAGTCCTGGTTTGAGGAATTACCTTACCACAATGAGATGCACTGAGTCAATACACTTTCTATGGCCCCTGAATATAAATTTTTCAGGATAGCTGGTGAGACCCTGAATTTCCTCAGCTGTCGCAGATGGTACAGTCTTTGCCTGGCTTTCTTAACCTGAGTCTGAATGTGTGTAGTCCATGTCAGGTCCTCGGAGATGTTTACACCAAGGTACTTGAAGCTACTCACCCTCTCCACAGGGTTCCCACTGATCATAAGAGGGGTGTAGGGCCGCTGCTGTCTCTTCCTGAAGTCCACGATCAGCTCTTTAGTTTTGCTCACGTTCAGAGAGAGACAGTTGTCCTGGCACCATGATGTGAGTCTCTCCACCTCATCCAAGTATGCGGCCTCATCATTGTTGTTAATGAGGCCCAGAACCACAGTATCATCAGCAAATTTAATGATAGAAGTGGAGCTGTGAGAGGAAAGGCATTAACCGACGAGGGTGGCTCTTACCCACCTTGAAAATAAAGACTCCTATGTTAGAATGCTGTTCATCAACTTCAGCTCAGCGTTATACACAATAATCCCACAAGAACTCATCAATAAATTAAACCTGCTGGGCCTCAACAATTCCCTCTATAATTGGATCCCGGACTTCCTAACCGGAAGACCTCAGTCAGTCCATGTCGGCTATCAGACCTCGAGCACTACCACACTGAGCACAGGTCCCCCACAGGGCTTGGTGCTAAGCACGCTGCTCTTCACGGTGCTGACCCACGACGGCACTGCCAAGTTCAGCTCCAACCACATCATCAAGTTTGCAGATGACACATCAGTGGTAGGTCTCATCAGCAACAACGATGAAATACACTACAGAGAGGAAGTGGCAAAGCTGGCTGAATGGTGTGGTGCTAACAAACTGTCCCTCAATGTGGGGAAGACAAAGGAGGTTGTGATGGACTTCAGGAGAAACTCTGTTGACCACCCCCCACTGACCATCGACAGCTCAATTGTGGAGAGAGTCAGCAGCACTAAATTACTGGGGGTGCACATCACAGAGGACCTCACCTGGACCACCAACACCATGTCAATCTCCAAGAAGGCACAACAGCGCCTACACTTTCTTTGCCGGCTGAAAAGAGCAAGTCTCCCCCCACGCATCCTCACCACCTTCTACAGGGGAACCATGGAGAGTATGCTGAACAGCTGCATTACTGTCTGCAGGAACTGTAGTGCAGCAGACCGCAAGACCCTCCAGCAGATAGTGAACACAGCTGCAAAAATCATCGCCCTCTCCCGTCCATCCTGGATATGTTCCTTGCACGATGCTCCGGTAAAGCCAATAGTATCGTAAAGGACACCACCCATCCTTCCCACAGTCTCTTCCAGCTCCTACCATCAAGAAGACATTACCGGAGCATTAGAGCCCACTCCGCCAGACTGCTCAACAGCTTTTTCCCCCAGGCTGTGAGAGCCCTGAACTCAACTCACACCCCAACTTTCTGAAACCCCATAAAACCCCCCTACCTGCTGAAACATGGAACCATCTCTGTTCCCAAGCCATCTGCTTGAATGTCTCTCTTTTTGCACATGTACAGTATTTGAGGCATTTGCACAGTTGTATAGTTTGTATTTTTTTTTGTTTATGTGTAGGTAACCACTTTTATATATAGCATATGTATAGTCAAATCTGACAGTAGGTCAGTTGTGTATGGGTCTATACTGTTTTACTTCATTGTTGTATGTCTGTATTCATGTAGCACCATGTTCGTTCCACTGTATGTCTACACATGTAGCGGAATGACAATAAAGCTCAACTTGACTTGACTTAGACTTCCATCCATTTGGTACCAGAGGTCGCTCTTCCGTTATGTTGACTCTCACACTACACAGACAGTTACATGTCACTCTGGACTACAGTTCCCATCCTCCACTGCACTGATCTCACGTTCGAGCCCCTGCTCTTTTGAGGTCCGACACTAAAGTGCCCTTTGCCTTTTGGTCTGTGGGATATGAACAATATCGTGGACGATACAAATCAGTACCGCCGCTCCATATATGCAGAGTACGCATATTTGCGTAGGGCACCAAGTCCCGGGGGGTACCATCCCAGTTGCTCAAAAAAATCAAATAAATACGTGTCGCACAAACCTCTTATTTGTGGCTGAACGCAGACGAACATAATTGATGGAAAACTATGCCCGTGAAAAGATAACACGAATACGACACCAAGAAAAAAAAGAAGAAGATGAAAACGAAGCCCGCACGTCACTTTCAGGTAGGCTACATTCATAATCAAAAGAAGTATTAAGACAATATACACTCACTGGCCACTTTGCTAGGTACACCTGTTCAATTGCTTGGTTACACAAATTGCTAATCATGTTAGCTAATCATGTGATTAAACCAATCACATGGCAGCCACTCAATGCATTTAGGCATCTAGATGTGATGAAGAAGATTTGCTGAAGTTCGAAACGGGATTTACTGGGATTTTCACGCACAACAATCTCTAGGGTTTACACAGAATTGTCCGAAAAAGAGAAAATATCCAGTGAGCGGCAAATGTGTGGACGAAAATGCCTTGTTGGTATAGGTCAGAGGAGAATGGGCAGACTGGTTAGAGATGATAGAAAGGTAACAGTAACTCAAATAACCACTCGTTAAAACCAAGGTGTGCAGAAAACCATCTCTGAACGCACAACATGTCGAACCCTGAAGCAGATGGGCTACAGCAGCAGAAGACCACACCAGGTGCCGCTCCTGTCAGCTAAGAACAGGAAACGGAGGCTACAATTCACACAGGCTCACCAAACATGGACAATAGAAGATTGGACAAACATTGCTTGGTCTAATGAGTCTCGATTTCTGCTGCAAAATTCAGATGGAAGGGTCAGAATGTGGTGTAAAGGACATGAAAGCATGGATCCATCCTGCCCTGTCTCAACGGTTCAGGCTGCTGGTGGAGGTGTTATCGTGTGGGGAATATTTTCTTGGCACACTTTGGGCCTCTTAGTACCAATTGAGCATCGTTTAAACGCCACAGCCTACCTGAGTATTGTTGCTGACCATGTCCATCCCTTTAAAACTACAGTGTACACATCTTCTAATGGTTACTTCCAGCAGGATAATGCACCATGTCACAAAGCTCAAATCATCTCAGACTGGTTTCTTGAACATGACAATTAGTTCACTTTCCACAAATGGCCTCCAGTTACCAGATCTCAATCCAATAGAGCACCTTTGGGATGTGGTAGAACGGGAGATTCGCATCATAGATGTACAGCCGATAAAACTGCACCAACTGCATGATGCTATCATGTCAATATGGGCCAAAATATTTTAGGAATATTTCTAATACCTTGTTGAATCTATTCCACGAAGAATTATGGCAGTTCTGAAGGCAAAAGGGGGGGTCCAACCTGGTACTAGCAAAGTGTACCTAATAAAGTGGCCAGTGAATGTGTGTGTGTGTATATATACATATATATATATTTGGCGGTTATAAAAACAGACCAAGCCAACAACAGTGGGGGCAGTCTTGGCTCTAATGGTTAGAGCGTCGGACTTGTAACTCAAGGTTGTGGGTTCGAATCTCGGCTCCGGCAGGAATTGTCCACGACTGAGGTGAGACCCTTGAGCAAGGCACCGAACCCCCAACTGTTCCCCGGGCGCCGCACTGTCGGCTGCCCACTGCTCCAAGTGTGTGTGCACTTGGATGGGTTAAATGCAGAGAACACATTTCACTGCTGGTTAAACTCTGTATAATTGCGTATGTGACAAATAAAGCTCATCTGAGCTTAATAACTATTATTATTATTATTATTATTATTTATTATTATTATTAACAGACTTTAAAATGACTTATAATGCATTATATAAAAACAATGAGACAGCGCAGCTGAAAAAAAAAAAACAATAGAACCATCACAGAAAATTCTGAGACCATAAATCAGTTTATTGCAAAATCAAGCAAACTCCGCAATTTTCGCAAGAGCTTGAACATTTTCAGGTTTTGGGTTTAGAAACGTCCTGTGACGTTATCACAAAGGGCATTCAGTCAAAGAAAGTTTGTTTCTCAGTTCCAAAAATGGAATGAACAGCCTTGCGTTCTCATCATGACCAAATTTACAAGAATTACATTGGACAAACAACCGAAAGCAGAACAAATCCGCTCTACTCATTTGGGCTACGCGGCGCAGAACATTTATCTGCTCGGGCCGGAGCCACTGGCTGCTCTCGATCACACGACACCGTTATACACAGCGCTGGGAGATACAGTGAAGAAAGTAGTCGAATTTGCCGCAGAATCAATAACATCTCTATCAAATCTTGTGAGAAGCATTCAAATTCAGGTCAGAATTCTGTTGAAGTTACAGATATCAGAACAAACACCACTGATGTGGAAACCAGGGAAAACATTGTTCAATAAACACAAATCTCCACCATTCACCATTTATTTAATATAACTACAGGAACAACGTATGGCAGAAATAGTCTAATGTTTTCAACTGTTTTTAAATGCTTCATACAGCCATTCCCAGCACTTCAAGTCTTTTAAATATTACCGAATTTGAAAGTTATTTTTAATGTGATGACATTATTTGTTCATCCTTAATAGGTTGCCCCCATTTATAAAAGCGTCTGATAAATGTAAATGATGATAAAGCTTCATAATGTAGGAAAGCAAACACTTTTATTAAACAAAAATACATTAAATTACCACTAGTAGATGGCTGCAGAGAAGTACTCATAGGCTTAATAGCTATTTCCAGTCCAAGTGTTTCCCACACATATAATTTACCTGGGCGGGCCGTGAGATAATGAAACCATCCGCGATCGATTAACTGTTGGACAATCTCCCCTCGCCCATACGGCTCATTCTGTGTGCTCGAGAACTGTCGACACTCCCACAGACAACCTCCAGTGTTTCCCATACGTTCATTTATTTGTGGCGGGCCGCAACAATTTCCACCCCCTGCTGCCATCAGCTCCCGCATCTCTCACACACGAGTGCGACTTTAGCACAATATTTAGCAACTTTCAGAACATTCTGGTGGCTTTATTTCCATAACAGGTACATACTGACGACAAACCTAGCGACTTAAAAAAAATACACCTTAGCCTATCAGCCTCGTTCAGTTGGAAGATGTCTCCAGAGTGCTAGGTCTGACTCTCCCGGAGTCTGTTCTGAGCAGTGAGTGGCAGAGAAACAGCACTTTCAGCTGACCGCAGCCGACTCATCATCAGTAAATAATTTACCATTCAGCGTTTCCAAGCACCTGTCGCTTACTGAGTGTTTGGACCCTAAATATGAATATAATTTGTCTGTTAATATGTGCATAATTTGCTACTAAGACGCAGGCAGTGCGCTGAATGAGACAACACATTTTATCTGCATCTCAACTACCCAGACAGCACAAGTAAATCTGTAAGACGTCTGCAAAAGATCTGAGAAACATCTGCCTTGTAATCTGATAAATGTCTCAGAAGCAGTTTTACATGCATTCTAATAAATGTTTATTTGACATCTGACAGGAAACGTCTTAGAGACATATTGCAGATGAGCAAACAACCTAAAAAATACATCTTGCATATGTAAATGAAGACATGAAATAGACATCTCCGAGATGTACATGTGCGATTAGGGTGAGTGCTTTATTGTCAGGTGCTGGTGCCACCTTCTGTAGAACTTAAAGGCACCGGTGTCTTCAAATGTTAGTCTGGAGCCCTATGATGGTTCTCGAAGTCAGAAAAGTTATAACAATGTTAGAAGAATGTTGTCCGTGGTATATTTATACTGTAAAACTATAAGAAATACCACAAATATCACCGCCAATTTTGAGAAAAGCTGCAGCAAAATCAGTCATTTTAGGCTGCAAAAATCAGAAAAAATTCCTGCGAAATCCCGGAGAAACTAATAAATCAATCAGACAACTGTATTACTGCCTTAGGTAACTGTCTAGAACTACAGTTGTAATTGGTAAATAGTACAACTTAATTACAATTGTACTTTTTACTTTTATATTTTATTAAAGTTCTATTTTGACCCCTATGGTAGGTGTTCATATTTTTTATATCTTGTCTGAAGTTATCTATGGCGGCTCAGCCGCCTCGAACTGAACTGAGCTGAATAAATTAACTTGTTGAAGTTAATAACCAAACCCATGTATGCATTGCAAACTCACCATTTGTAAGCAACCTGTGCCTCGTCAACGACAATGGTAACGAGTTTTTCTTGGTATAGTGTTGATGCTAACATAGCTCGCCATTTTGGATTGAGAATCCAGGATTCGGGGCTACCAAAAATAAGACTGAAATTCCCCTCCATGATTTCTCGATCATTGTGCATGCCAAGCTGTGCAGCACACAGACTGAGTTTTGCTGCCTCCTTAACCTGATCGTCGATGAGGGCAATCAAGGGGGACACAATCACAATTATCGCCTTGCCGGACTTTGGCCTCCCCAGTTTCTCGCTGACAGTCGGTAACAGTTGATAAATGAAACTTTTCCCAAAACCTGTCGGGAGTAGGGCCACAACATCACCTTCATTCAAAATGTGAACCAAACACTCTTCTTGTTTGGGCTTCAGTTGGAAAATACCGCGAATAGCATCTCGTGTCTCCATGTCCACTGTCGTTTTAGATTTCCCTAACCTAAACTACAATCTTAAATTTGGCGCTTAGCGTCTACGTCACAGCTCTCAGCCCGCTCTCTGTTCGTTGGTTGGACGGCTAGTGCGGAGACGGATATAATCTGGGAGCTGGTTTTCTATAGCAGACTGAGTAAAAAAGCAAACTGAAAGTGAGCGGAGACTGAAGTCTGATGTAGTCAGGCTAGTGTTTCACTGGGCCATGAAGAAATATAGAGCTGAGTATCATCAGCATAACAGTGAAAGCTTACTCCGTGTTTCCTGATGATATTTCCCAAGGGTAAAATGTAAAGCATGAAAAGTAACGGCCCTAGTACTGAGCCTTGAGGTACTCCATACTGCACTTGTGATCAATATGATACCACTTCATTCACTGCTACGAACTGATAGCAGTCAGATAAGTATGATTTGAACCAGCTAATGCACTTCCACTAATGCCAACAACGTTTTCTAGTCTATTCAAAAGAATGTTGTGATCGATAGTGTCGAACGCAGCGCTAAGATCCAGTAGCACTAATAGAGAGATAAAACCACGATCAGATGATAAGAGCAGGCCATTTGTCACTCTAATGAGAGCAGTCTCAGTATTATGAGATGGTCTAAATCCTGACTGGAAATCCTCACAGATACAATTTTTCTCTAAGATGGAATATAATTATGAGGATACACCTTTTTCTAATATCTTTGACAGAAAAGGGAGATTTGAGATCGGTCTGTAATTAACTAGATCGTTGGGCTCAAGATGTGTTTTTTAATGAGAGGCTTAATAACAGCAAATGTAAAGTATTTGGGGACATATCCAAATGACAAAGACAAATTAATAATAGCCAAAAGAGGATATATGACTTCTGGAAGCACCTCTTTTAGTAGTTTAGCAGGAACAGGGTCTAACATACATGTTGTTGGTTTAGCTGATTTAACAAGTTTATACAATTCTGCCTCACCTAGAGTAGAGAATGAGTGGAATTGTTCCTCAGGGGATCTATATTGCACTATTTGATGTGATACTCTCAAACTCTGGAATAGCCTTCCTGATAACGTCCGGAGTTCAGACACACTCTATTTAAATCTAGATTAAAGACACATCTCTTTAGCCAAGCATTCATATAATGTATCTCACAATCTTGTACTGCAGGTATATCTGTTCAAATGCACATTATCCTTTAGCTTGGGTTGAACAGATAATTTTTGCTTGGAATTTTAATTTTCTCTGTTTCTTCCATGGGATTAACATCCCGTGGTAACTAGGAATTACACAAGCTTCAGTCTGGATCCAACCCTTAAATGATCTAAGATGACCAAACACCTGAGAAGAGATGATGCCAACCCCTCGGATGACCTCAGAGGAAGCCAACCATCAGTGGTTATACTGAATTAACCAAATTTTGCCATTAGTTAATTGTATTGAGTTTCTACAATAAAAATCTATTTTAGAAACTTAATTTCCTCTAAAATTGCTTTGCAACGATTGTATTGTAAAAAATGCTATACAAATAATTTTGAATTGAATTGTAGCTGACGGCTGCATGGTTGCCCTCACATCAACAGTCATGAAGGTTTTTGAGAGACTTTTAACCCTTTACGATTCCTGTAAAATTTGTCTAAAACGCCTAAAAAAGGCATACCCAAAGTAAATTGCATGCTGTTCTTGGGCCATTTGGATGATATGCATGGTGTTGGTCTCCTTTGAAAGGTGACACTCTGAGGTTTGTTTCTCAACAGTCAGAATCAATTTAAGTCTTACTGATATTGAGTAATAGCACTTTGAATACACTAAAAAAAGAAAAAAATAATTCCGCCTGAATTTTTTTTGTAAATAGAAGCCTGCAGATGACTATAGCTGAGAGGTATGAGCTGGAAAATACATTGGGATCACAGAATGAAGCCTTACCAAGCCAAATTTCCCATTTGATAAACAATATATTAGAAAATTAGTGTTTTACACGTTTATCTAATTTTATGTCTAGGCGCTTTCAAAAAAATTACACTTGGGAGACTCCAAACGGCCCTTTGTAACCAACGACACATACAATGCTATAATTCTTGAATGCTTTAATGTACAGTCATCATTTTGGGTTCTAATGAAAGGTTACACTTAGAGCTATTCAATTTCTCATCCAGATTCACTGTCAATAATTGCTGACACATAGTAACTGAAGCATAAACACATTATAGTGACATTTATTTATAGAATCCAAAATGTGTACACTTTTAAAATTACATATATATTTATAATTTATAATCTAAATAATTTTTTTCCTACATTTCTATTTCTGTACATAGTACATTATTTAGTTTGTGGGTTTTTTCTTTTATTGGTGTTATATTGCATCCCTACTGTGTTATTCCTATGTATGTCTGTACTATTATGCATGTCTGCATTATGTCAACAAAAAGTGGTCTGACGACTTTACCCTGTCACCACTAGGCGTCCCGCCGGCGGTACGCTGGATTCTTAAGGGTTAAAGAAACACATTTGCTCCTCCATCCCTGCTACTTTGGACCCTCTTCAGTTTGCCTACCGCCCAAATAGGTCTACTGATGATGCCATCTCTCAGGTCCTGCATTCATCCCTCACACACATTGACAGCAAAAATGGCAACTATGTCAGGCTGCTATTCATTGACTATAGCTCAGCTTTCAAAACTATAGTCCCCACCAATCTAGCTGTCAAACTCTCAGACCTCAGCCTAAACACTTCACTCTGTGACTGGATTCAAGACTTCCTCACCGGCAGACCACAAGTGGTGAAAATGGGCCAGTTCACCTCCAACTCCATCACCCTGAACATAGGAGCCCCACAGGGCAGTGTCATGAGTCCCCTGCTCTACTCTATCTACACACACGACTGCGTGTTCTCTCACAGCTCCACCTCTATTGTTAAATTTGCTGACGATACTGTGGTTCTGGGCCTCATTTCCAACAATGATGAGACCGCATACTTGGATGAGTTAGAGAGACTTACATCATGGTGTCAGGACAACTGTCTCTCTCTGAACGTGAGCAAAACTAAAGAGCTGATTGTAGACTTCAGGAAGAGACAGCAGCGGCCCTACACTCCTCTTATGATCAGTGGGACCCCTGTGGAGAGGGTGAGCAGCTTCAAGTACCTCGGTGTAAACATCTCAGAGGACCTGACTTGGACTGCACACATTCAAACACAGGTCAAGAAAGCCAGGAAAAGACTCTACCATCTGCGACAGCTGAGGAAATTCAGGGTCTCACCAGCAATCCTGAAAACTTTCTATTCAGGGGCCATAGAAAGTGTATTGACTGCATCTCAGTGTGGTATAGTAACGCCACAAATCAGGACTGCAAAGCTCTGCAGAGAGTCGTGCGCTTAGCTGAGAGCATTTCAGGGTCTGCTCTCCCCTCTCTGCAGGACATCTACCTCAAACGCTGCAAAATCATCAAAGACTCAAATCATCCCGGTAACCGTCTTTTCATTTTACTGCCATCTGGCAAGCGCTTCAGGAGCATGATGGCAAAAACTGAGAGACTGAGGAGGAGCTTCTTCCCTCAGGCCATCAGGCTCCTAAACTCAAACTCAGTCTCATAACATTTACATGACTCAAAATAATGTGTACATACCCGGTACAACCTGTTTGCACATTCTTCTTGCACATCCCTGTTTATATTATTATTTATTAAGTCCACAGTATACTGTATTGTACATTTTACTCCTTATTTTTTTCTTATTTTTATTTTATTCTTACCTATAATTATATATATATATATATATATATATATTCTCTTGTGTTATGTTTCATTTTTTTGACCTGTCCTGATTTACATTTCACTACTGATTATATCCTGTATAATTGAGTATGTGACGTATAAAAGAACCTTGAACCTTGAACCTTGGTTACAACTTGATCTTTAATACTATCGATTTTGTAAGTAAAATCGATAGTATTAAATACAGCTTTCCTGTCGCTCAAATAGTAGAGCATGGCACTAGCAATGCCAAGATCATGGATTTGATACCCAGGGAAAGGAAGAGCTGATAAAAATATAAAACCTGTAAATTGAATGCAATGTAAGTCGCTTTGGATAAAAGCGTCTGCTAAATGCATAAATATAAATATAAAATAGTCCATAAATTCATTACTGCCGTGCTGTTTGGAAATGTCAACACCTGTTTATGCTTTATTTTTTGTTAATTTTGCCACTGTATTGAATAAATACCTGGGGTTATGTTTGTTTTCTTCTAAAAGAGATGAAAGTAATCAGATCTAGCAGTTTTAAAGCTTTTCTGTAGGATACAGTACTTTTGCGCCAAGCAATATGAAATACCTCTAGTTTAGTTTTCCTCCAGCTGCGCTATATGTTCCAGGCCGCTCTCTTTAGGGCACGAATGTGCTCATTATACCACGGTGTTGGACTCTTTTTCTTAATCTTCCTTAAGCGTAAAGGAGCAACCGTATCTAAAGTGCTAGAAAAGAGAGAGTCCATAATTTGTTACATCATCAAGTATTTCTGCGCTGTTGGATATGCTGAGGAATTGAGATAAATAAGGAAGATTACTTGCAAAGCAGTATTTTGTGGTAGAAGGGATGGTTTTACCATATTTGTAAGAAGTAGCTGAATTAACAGCTTTAGCTACATGGAGTTTACACAAGACTAGATAATTATCTGATATATCATTGCTTTGCTGCAGAATTTCAACACCATTAACATCAATTCCATGTGACAGTGTTAAATCTAGAGTATGATTTTGAAAAATGAGTAGGTCCTGACACGTGTTGTCTAACCCCGATAGAGTTCAGAATGTCTAAGAATGATAATCCTAGTGCATCTTTTTCATTATCAACGTGGATATTAAAATCACCCACAATTAAGACTTTATCTGCAGCCAGCACTAACTCAGATAGAAAATCAGCAAATTATTGAATAAATTCTGTATGGTGCCCTGGTGTCACATAACCCTCTCACAATATATTGCTTAACAGATCGATCACTTTAGCCGCTCAGTCATGTTCATGAAATCGTACTGCACATATCAGAAGTGCAAAAGCCTAGTGTGAGTACACCCTTGATGTATCTGTGTCTAGTGGTCTATTTCCTTTGACTAGCCCTGAATGTCTTCAACCTAAAAACAATCATCTTTGTTTATCACTCCATCTGAGTGTGTATGTCTAATTAGCTGCTTTGTGTGAGAACCTTTTTCATGTTATGTTTGTAGGTTCCTGTGAAAGACATTTGCGACTGAAACACGTGGGTTTGCATTCAGTTATTTGTCTATTTGTCTCTTTTTTATATATTTTATTTTATGAAAAATCTCAGTATAAAAATTTTCATAAAGGAATCTTGTTTGTGTGGATTTTTTTTTTCATATTATTTGGCCATTACATAATTTCTAGTGTGATTAATCCTTGTGTATTTTGTTTGTAAACATTCACATATAAGTTTGTTACTGTGTTTATTTTTAAGAGTGTTCACCTATATTTTTAACCTTCAGTATGCAAATATGGGCAAACAAAATCATTCGTGTTGATTGATTTGTAAATGTACTGGACATCCTCTTAACTGGATGGTGTATTCTGAATGGTGGATTAAGATCCTTTTTAAGGGGAGAACCATTGAATGAGATGAAACAGAGAGAATACTTGAGATTTGTTTGATTCACGATTGTTACAATGTCTCAAATTTGCTATTTTGTGATAAATTATTTGAATCTATACTACGCCTTACCACCAACTTGCAGACTTCCTGAATTCAAGACTTCTATCGATTCAAGAAAAATGCTTATTCCACTTGTAAGATTATACACGTTTTTATATGAAAATAATGGTAATACCAATTTTAACCAATAAAATATTTACATTATTTATTTATTTTTTAACACAATTGTACATAAAACAAGGTGATACTAAATACTACAATTGTTGGTCAACGCTGGCAGAATGCTGTTCTGACATGCTGGTTGTTGTGGGGTGTCATGTTACTTGGTGCGGGTGGTGGCTTTGTTGTTTTGCAGATTTCTTGCAACTGGGCAGAGCTTCACCAGCCTGGCATTCCAGTATCGACTAGGAATAAGCTCTGTGGCTCAGTCTGTTCACATGACATGTAGAGCCATTGAGAGCCAAATTATCTCAACTGTCATCACAGTTTCCAAGACCAACAGAGGAAATGTGGAGAGACAAAGTGGTCAAAGTGGAACTTCCCAAACTGTCTAGGTGCTATAGATGGGAAACATGTCACTATTATGTCACCTGCACATTCTGGAAGCATGTTTTTCAATTACAAGAAGACGTTTTCTATTGTCCTACTAGCACTGGCAGATCCAGACTACAAGTTCACATTTGTACAGGTGGGTGACTTTGGCAGAACTAGATATGGTGGAGTGTACAGTGGTTCTGCTCTCGGAAGAGCTATGGAGTGGAAAACGTTGTGTGTCCCCGAAGACTGCCCTTTGCCAGGATCAGGTGTACATGGCCCAATGCCATATATACTATGGTGGGAGATGCAGAATTTTCGCTAAAACTTTACTTGATGAGACCATTTCCAGGGAAAAGAATTCCACGATGGAGAAGAATATTCAATTACAGACTGTCAAGAGCAAGGATGGTAGTGGAGTGTGCTTTTGGCATTCTGGCATCCAGGTGGAGAGTACTCTACACAAGGATGAATCTAAAGCCAGAAAATGCTGACTCTATAGTCACTGCTGCATGCATCCTCCACAATTACCTCATAAATCCAGCAGAAAATCAGAGATGGCTGGATGAGGCTGAAGAAACAGGGGACGTGCTACCATCTGTCAGAAATATGGGTGGAAACAGGGGAAGCAGAGAAGCCTACGATGTGCGTGAAAAACTCTAGAGTTTCTTTTTGCACATATACCGTAAGCTGCTGTTCCTTATGTTTGTTTGTATTGATTGTGATTTACAGATTGTAAAAAGTTGTACTGATTGGACACATTGTACTTTTTGTTTTTCAAAACAAAAGAAAACCATTCAAAATTATGTAACATCTGCCAACACAAAATGACTTGTCCTTTGTAAAGAAAACGCATTAATTATAGGAGAATGGATAAACACCAATGACATTTACACATGAGTACAGTTATTTCAAAAACTTCAAAACTGTTGCAACAGAGGTAGAAATAAAACATTTAAATACATTCATTTATTTTTTTGCCACAGTTAGGGAGTGCCTATTTCTCTTCTAAAGAAGGGGGTGTCCCAGTACTTTTGTCCATATAATGAATGTACAAGTCATTGGTGTTTGGTGATGAGTTTGTGGCTCAAGGTCTGCATTTAAAGTCACAGAGGTGTTCAGCTGGGATTAGGACTTTCTGTAGACCAGTCAAGTTCTTCCACACTGACTGAATCATAATTTATCTTTGATCCTTGCCTTATACACAGAGGCACTGTCATGTTAGAATAGAAAAGTGTCCTGTCCAAACTGTTGCTATACAATTAGAAGCACACAATTCCCTAGAATATCATTACATTACATGCTTAAACTTTAAGATTTGTACTATTGGAAATTACTAAAGTTGTCAAACCTGTTCATTAAAAAGGGGTGACCCAATAATTTTGGCAATGTAGTGTATATATATATATATATATATATATAATTCACATTTATTAGATTTTGTTGTGATTTTCCAAAGTTCTTAAGAATGGGAGGCGGGGCAAATCAATACTCCATTTTAGTCTCAATCTATCAAAGAGGATTCCTTCTTGTCCATTTTAAAGTGGAGTATGTGGCACTTTAATTCCTTCAAGTTGTTTAAAATGTATGCCAATGATTCCTGTCATTTCATGGCAGTCAATCCATGGTTCACTGAGCATCCACTTCTCCATGTCAGCTCCACAGAAGACAGGAATTTACTTGCAGTCTTTGAAGAGGCTGCACAAACCAGAAATGATGTGACTGCTATACTGAACCATTCCATTTCCATTTCCAAAAAGATTTAGAATTATTGCCCCCATCCTTCCACACAGATATATGTACAGTATTCCTCAGTTCAAAGCTCCTCAGTTTTGCTTCTAAAGCATTAGTCTGAGCATTGTCCACTGACCTTTAGGAAATTACCGAAATTGCCATTCCAAAACACCATATATATTTTATGTTGGTGCTTTTATGTTGTTGTTTCTCGACTTTTACCATAGCCCGCCTGGCAGCGTCTACAGCTGTGGTGACTGCCCCCTTGTATTTCATTTCTTGTAACACACTAAAGTAAATTTGCTTGTCAGCGATCAGTGTCTATGCACTGACAAGATTTCTCAGTGATATTTGAGCTCCAAAGAGCAAGTGTCTTGCAACTGAGTTGTCAAATATCAAATAATAGGTCAAGCAGGGAAGAGCAGAGTGGGTGCCCTTAGAAAGGCAGGCTCTTTCAACCAGCTTGACAGTCATGGGGGGAAGGGTTTGGCTGAATATGTGACTGAACAAAGTGGTGCTCTGTAGGGTCTTGTCAAAAGTCTAGCTTATTGCCTTAAAAAAGCAGACATTGACATTGATTAATCTCTTTAACCCCCTGAACAGGGAAAGCTTATCCCCAATGAGTAGGATAACTCCAGTAATTCATGGCCAAATAAATATAATTATGTATTGTCACTTGTCATTCACACAGTAAGCTCACAGTAGTTATTTAATCCTACCCACTGCCCATGATCAGCCACTAATGGTATTTACAGTAATTTCACTAATGATAATTATGAGATTAATTATTACAGTATAGGTTAAGAATAAAAGATTGGTTAAATACAATATATCAAGTAACTTGTATGTTTCTGCTGTTCAGCATTATTTTGAAATCATAGCCCTAAAATTATTGTCAGTTATTAGCTCAATTTTGGGCCTGAAAAACATCAAGCCAGAGTGTACATAAATATGTAACATGGAAAGTGTTACGTAATGATTCTTATTAAACCAGGGGCAGACCTTACTCATTGTTTAATAGATTTGTTCCGATGCTTGCCAGTACTCCACTTAAACCCAATAAAAACAAAAACATTCCTATAGAAAAGTGTATATTAATCTTACTGCATGCATGGCTCAAAATATGATTTTCCAAGATCCTGGACTAATGTATATGTTCTTGCAATATATATATATATATATATATATATATATATATATATATTACTATCTTGTCCATGTTTTTGCCACAAAATTACGTTTTATCATGTACGGAAAGAACATAGCTTACTCTCTCTCCCGCTCTCGGTCTCTCCCTCACAGACACACAAATAGTTTGCACACACCTTAACATAAGCGCTAATAAAATGAGCACTACTCTGGCGATTTTATCAGTAACATAGTTTAAGAACTTAAAAACTGCATGACTTCTCACAAGCAATGTAGCAACAACGGTACTGTTCGTGAAGAAAATAAACATAAAGTCTCACTATAGACATTGCTGCCGATCACTGACTCACAGAGGTAACATTAATCTCTCTCTCTGTCTCAAAACTTAGTTATTAACTGTATTTACTGCATTAGTCTGCTATCAATGGCTCAAGCGTCCGTTATGGTTTAAAATGACATTTTGGAATTAGCAAGGGAGGCGTTGGATGAGATACGGAATTAATAATCCTACTCACAATAGCGATTGAAGTAGAAAAACTGTACAAATGCCTTGAAATATATAATCTGATCGATGTCTTGAGGTGTGGCAACTGAAGTATAAGCCATTGAATTATTAGAAAAATAATGCACACCCGAGGTGGTGATGCGGTCACGACACGAAGCGGAGTAATTCAAATAATTCGGAATAATTCAACGGCCCGTCATCAATTATTCCTTACATATATATATATATATATATATATATATACATATATAAATAAGGGATGCACCAGAATGAAAATACTCGGCCAAAACTGAAAATTATTTGTAATGATTATTTATTATTTTATTAAACAATATAAAGTAATTTTGTCTAAAATTTTAGATTATATCTATGAAGAATTTAAGTCAGGTTTTAGGCCCCACCATAGCACAGAAACTGCACTTGTTAAAATAAAAAATGACTTGCTTCAAAAAAAATGACAAACAGTACACAGATTATCTTGGATTACAATTTGCAACTAGACGGATGTCCTGTTAATTCTTCTAGAGTCAAAAATCTGGGTGTTGTATTAGACAGCAACTTATCTTTTACTGTTCCCAGTACTGTTTTCTGTTTTATTCAAACTGTTCCCATCTGGTGGAAAGACCTGCCTAACTCAATCCGAGCATCTGAATCCTTACCCATCTTCAATAAACGGCTAACAACACATATCTTCCATCTTTATTTGACCCTCTAATTCTAGCACTCTCTTTTCTAATTTTATTTTATCTAATCTGTTTTTTTTTTATTAAAACACACACACACATTTGACCCTCTATCAATTGCATATGTATTTTCTAACTGCTAGCTTTTCATGTAAAACTAATACTAGGTTTCTTTTTTCTATATTCTATATACTTGTTTTCTTAAAAAAAACCATCCTACATGTACTGTGTTAGGCTAACCAGGACTTGTAATAGCATTTGCATGTTGTTGCTCTTTTGTCGGTTTTGATTGCTTCTATAATGTCCTCATTTGTAAGTCGCTTTGGATAAAAACGTATGCTAAATTACTAAATAAATAAATACAAATGTTTTGAAAATCATATTTCCCATTTTACAAAAACAGCATTCTTCCATCTTAGAAACATTGTCAAGCTACGGAACATGTTAACTGTTTCTGATGCAGAAAAGCTAGTTCATGCATTCATGACCTCTAGACTGGACTATGGTAATGCACTGCTAGGTGGTTGTCCTGCATCTTCAATAAACAAGCTACAGAATGCTGCAGCTAGAGTCCTTACCAGGTCAAGAAAATATGATAATTTTACTCCAATTTTACAGTCTCTGCACTGGCTACCTATTAAGTTTCGTATCACTTACAAAATATTATTACTTGCCTATAAGGACCTAAATGGTTTAGCTCCTGCGTACCTAACTAGTCTTCTATCACGCTACAATCCAAACGGCTCCCTAAGGTCGCAAAACACTCGACTCCTGTTAGTACCTAGGATAGCAAAGTCCACTAAAGGAGGTAGAACTTTTTCCTATTTGGCTCCCAAACTCTGGAATAGCCTTCCAGATAACGTTCAGGGATCAGACACACTCTCTCTGTTTAAATTTTAGATTAAAGACAAATCTCTTTAGCCAAGTATTCATAATCTTGTACTGCAGTTATATCTGATCAAATGCCTATTATTATGCTTTATCTTGGGTTGAACAAATAATTTTTGAGCAGTGCTGATGTTTCTGCACAATACTGTATGTATGTAATACACGACAAACTTATAGCTGCATTACGCTTATCCATTTTTATATTAAACTGGTACATTCTGTCACGGTCCTGCTGGTGTGCCCGGGATGGCCACCAGATGTTACTGTGTCTGTGAGCACATGGCTTGTTGTGTTTGTGTTGTGCCATGTGCTTTCACCTGTCTATTGTCTGTCCCCTCCCATCTGGTTACCAAATCATTGTTTCAGTGGCTCCACCTGTGTATCCCTCATTTCCCTCGTTTGTCTCCCTATATAGTCTCCTGGTGTCTGCAGTCCTGTGCTGATCCGTTGTCTTTTGTGTATCTCAAGGTCAAGGTTTCTTTATTTGTCACATAATAAATTATACAGGGTATAATCAAAAGTGAAATGTAGAAAATTATCAAAAGTATCTTTGTTAGAGAGTGTAATGTTTGACTGTGCACCAGTCTTCTGCCTGCCTGCCTGCCTGCTTGTTTTTTTCCCCCTCGGGGTGGTTTTTGTTCATTTTTGTTTAATTATTATTAAAACACCTAATTCTTCTGCACTTGAGTCCTCGACCTCATCTCTCCCCTGACACATTCAACATGCTTAAAATGTAATTATTTTATATTAAATATGTTCTAAATAATGTGTAATAATATTTAAGGAATTATTATTGTTTGCTGCTGTTAATGTCAGTGAAATAACTGAAAAACTAACTTTTAAATAAAGTTTCAGTGTTGGCTTTAAACTTAAAGTTTTCAAAAATTGTATTAACATTGTACACCAGGAAAGAATAGGACACTTGCATGAAACTGTATTCTTTATTGATTTTTTTTTGTGGAGTGGAAACCCCACATCAAATACAGTCCCCATCCTAACGACTGTATTTTGATGGGGAGTCTGACCTCTGCCTTGATCTATGCCTCAGCAGGGCATCCATACTGCACCTGATAACTGCAGTCTCTTATGAGGTTCAACAAGGATGGTCAAAATAAATAGAGGTGCTTGTGTTCATCTACTGGCTATAACATGCTACGTCCTATAGAGTGATTGCTTCAGCCTTTGGTATCCCTTGGTACCCGTCCACATGCTTGTGCAAAAGGTCAGTAAGGAGTGTTGAAGAGTTGTTTTGCTTCCTCAAGGTGATCAGCTAGAGGAGATGGGTAAAACAACAGGAAACGTTTCGGTTACGCATGTAACCCTTGAGGGTTCTCTGAAGGAGGGAACGGAGACGTCACATCGATGACCAACGAATTGAGGATCTCACCAGAGAGAGAGAGCAATCTACTTCAAATATAAACTTAACGAGCCACTGCATATTGGCATGCAATGATAAAATGGAAACCAGCTCAGCGGTAGTACAGTAGCCATGGCGACGGGACGTCTACATTGCCTCCTTAATGGAATGAGGGTTACATATATAACCGAGGTGTTCCCTTTCAGTCGGTCACTCTCGATGTCACGTTGATGACCAATGAATTGGGGATCCCTAGTAAAGCACCATGGATGCTGCCCCTTCCAGTTTCCGGTGCAAGCCTCCTATGACCCTTTTCAGTGTAGGCTGGGGCTCGCAACAAGACCAGTCACTGTTGTCGTATCTCTACCCACTCAGTGAGATTGGTAAACACTGGGAAAATGCACCCATTCCACTTGGAACAAGAACGTTACAGAAGCCCCATCCTTCCCGAAGGAGGTTTTGGAAGCACTTACACATATGGACAATCGTTTATGTAAATATGGAAGATTTAGAGGTGATTCTAACCCTCTTGAGGGATAGCAGAGAAGTCTATTGGGGAAACACTGGCTTGAAGCTATAAAGTGGAAAATACACAAAGGCCTATGGTATCCACTCAGGTCACTACATATGGTACACAACCCTCTACCAGTTCTCATGGATTCATCGAATGAGGGCCTAGTGTCAGACGCTCTGCCACGTCTGGCTGTCGAGGGAATGGAGGAGCTCGATAGGGCCTACAATACGGGCACTCTGGAGCAGTTTAGCAAGCCGACACTAAACTGGGGCCTCTCAGTGCTTCTATCCGTTTGAGGTGAGAACATAGGAGGAAACCGGCTCACTATGAAGGCCATAGAATCAAGCAAACATGTTAGGGGTCGCCCAGCATGCAGCTCTACAAATATCTGTCCGTGAGGTGCCACGAGCCTAGGAGGATGCAACACTACTAGTAGACTGAGCTTACAACCGGTAGTAAGCTGGTAGTAAGTGGTTGTGGAAGATTTGTATTATTTTTATTGAAAGAGTGTGAAAAAGTATGAATGGTGGTGTTGTATGGAGTGAAAGAAAGTGTCTGACGAGACACTGAGGCAAATCAATTATTTTCCAAAACAGCTGTATGTAAATGTTAATATGTAGGCCCACAGGGCAAATTTTGACCAGTAAAATAATGACCATGGATGAGTTTGGTAAAGATTCCTGGTCATTACCTAGGTTATTATTGTGGCAGAAAGAAAAACAGTGCCACACTTGCACAGCGTATTACATGGGAAGGCAAAGCAAGCAAGCTTGCTCTGTCCACCCTTTATCTAACTTTCATTTCAGTATATCATGTTTGAGCTGATTCTGTGTCAAAATGATACAATATTGTCTTCCTAACTGTTAAGATGAACAAAGTGGGTTGTGTTCTCCAGGTTAAAAGGCATATGCTACTGATAAATATAGTCCTAATTAATTATCCAGTGATAGTAGGACTCAGTTTATAAAACAAAGAGATAACGTCTTGGTTACGTATGTAACCCTCGTTCCCTGAAGGAGGGAACGGAGACGTCACATCGGAGGACCGATGAATGGGATCTCGATTAGAGAGACCAATCTACTTTGAGTGTAAACTAAATGAGCCAATGCACACTGGCATGCCAATGCACATTGGCATGCAATTATTGCATCCAGCTGCCGCTGATCACAGCGTGAGTATAAGTAGGCAGGAGGTGCAGTGCATATTCAGGTTTTCGCTGAAGAAGCCGAGCCGGGATCCGGCCGCTCCGCGGTGGTACAGCAGCCGTGGCGACGAGACGTGACGTCTCCGTTCCCTCCTTCATTGAACGAGGGTTACATACGTAATTGAGACGTTCCCTATCAGTCGGTCACTCTCGAAGCCACTCAGTAGGACTAGATAACACTGGGAAAACGTACCCGTTCAGCTTAGAACAGAAACGCTGCGGAAGCCCCGACCTTCCCGAGGGAGGTTCAGAAGCAGTTACACATATGGACAATAGTCAGGTGCATATGGAAGATTGGAGGTGATTGTAACCCTCTTGGAAGTAGGAGGAAGTCTGCCGGGAAAACACAGGCTCTAAGGCTATACCGTGGAATTTACACATATGGGATCCAAACGGTCTCTACATATGGAACCCAGCCCTCTACCGGTTCTCAGGGATTCATCGAGTTAGGGCCTGGCGCCGGATGCTCCGCTACATCCAGGTGCCGAGGGGACAGAGGAGCTCGACAGGGACTACAGTACGGACTCTCTGGAGCAGTTTTTAGCAAGCCGACCTGAAACTGGAGCCCCTCAGTGCTTCTACCCATTTGAGGTGAGAACACAGGAGGAAACAGGTTCCACACAAAGGCTATAGAATCTAGCGAACGTGTTAGGGGTCGCCGAGCCTGCAGCTCTGCAAGTATCTGTCAGCGAGGCGCCACGAGCCAGCGCCCAGGAGGACCCCACACTTCTTGTAGAGTGAGCTCTCAACCCGAACGGGCAAGGTACACTATGTCCTTGATAAGCCAGGGTGATTGTGACCACTGTCCAGTGGGCCATCCTCTGCTTGGAGACAGCATTTCCTTCTTCCGGGCTCCGTGGCAGACAAAGAGCTGGTCTGAGGTCCTGAAGCTTTGCGTCCTGTCAACGTAGCATCTCAATGCTCGGGGGACAAAGCAAAGCTAGAGCTGGGTCTGCCTCCTCCAGGGGCAGCGATTGCAGGCTCAACACCTGGCTCTGAAGGGAGTAGTGGGAACCTTGGGCACATAGCCAGGCCAGGGGCCTCAGGATTATCTGGGAATCCGCCGGTCCAAACTCTAGGCACGAATCATTGACCGAAATGCGTGCTGGTCCCCAACCCTCTTGATGGAGTCCAGTGCAAGCAGGAGTAGAGATTTTTCCTTTTTCTTTGGAACTTCAGCTTGACTGTCTGCAAAGGCTCGAGTAGGCCCTGCTGTAGTGCTGTGAGCACTAGAGACAGGTCCCAAGAGGGTATAGAGGGGGGCGTGAAGGATTTAAGCTGCCCCCCTAAGGAACCTGATAACCCAGTCATGCTTCCCCCCCGACTACCCTTCCACAGGGCCGTGGTTGGCAGCAGTCGCATCCTACTTAGACTTTGAGGGTGGAGGGAGACAACCTTCGCTCCAACCCTTGCTGCAAGAAGGACAGCACGACTCTGAACGGGCACTTCCGGGGTCTTCTCTGTGAGAAGAGCACCATTCGACGAACAGGTTCCACTTCTAGGTGTAAGCATGTCTCGTAGACGGTGCTCCCGCCGAAGTGATGGTGCCGACTACCTCTTGGGGTAGGTCACCTAGAACCTCCGAGTCCCGTTCAGGGACCAGACATGAAGTTTCCAGAGGTCTGGATGCGGGTGCCACAAGGTGCCCCGTCTCTGAGTCAGTAGATCCTTCCTCAAAGGAATCTGCCAAGGAGGGGCTTTCACAAGGAGCATCAGCTCTGGGAACCAGGTCTGAGTGGGCCAGAATGGCGCCACGGGCAGGATCTGCTCCTCGTCCTCCCTGATCTTGCACAGTGTCTGTGCGAGAAGGCTCACTGGGGCAAATGCATACTTGCAAAGGCCCCGCGGCCAGCTGTGTGCCAGCGCATTCGTGCCGAGTGTTCCCTCGGTCAGGGAGTAAAACAACTGACAATGAGAAGTCTCTGGGGACGCGAACAGGTCTACCTGTTCGAGTCCGAAACGTCTCCAAATCAGCTGGACCATCTGGGGATGGAGTCTCCACTCTCCAGGGTGCGCAGCTCGTGACAGCTCGTGACAGCTCGTTGGCTGCCCAGTTGAGCAAGCCCGGAATGTGAATGGTGCGAAGCGACCTCAGATGCTTCGGACTCCAGAGGAGGATGGGAGCGTAGACCACCTTGTCGGTTGATGGGTTGTCCATGCGGACCAGTACCTGCTCGCCTCGTGAATGCCTCTTGAGACGGTTCATGGCCAGGTTTACTGCCAACAACTCTAGGCAGTTGATGTGCCAGTGCAGTTGGGGACCCGTCCAAAACCCCAACACTGCAAGCCCGTTGAACGTGGCCCCGCAGCCCTTGGCGGAGGCATCCGTGTAAACCACAGCCTGACTGGAGACCTGTTTCAGAGGCACTTCTGCCCGAAGAAACGAAAGTTCTGACCACGGGGTGAAGGTTTGGCGGCAGGCCGGAGTGACTCGGACCCGGAGCGTGCCGCGCTGCCACGCCCACCTCGGGACTCAGCCATGGAGCCAGTGTTGAAGCGGTCTCATATGGAGCAGCTCCAGCAGCGTGACTGCCCAAGATTGGCAGTCACGCTGCCAATCGACCCAAGATTGGTCGTAAACCACCGCTTTTCTTGGGCACAATGATGTAAGGGCTGAAAAACCCTGCCTTCATATTCATGACCGGTTTCATCACGTCCTTCTCCAGTAGGACAGTGATTCCCTCACAAGACATGGGCATCAGCTGCCTTCACTGCTGTGAGGTGGATGCCCCTGAACTTGGGAGGACGCCGGGCAAACTGAATCGCATAGCCGAGTCAGATGGTCCACAGGAGCCAGCGAGACGGCTGGGCAGCTCCCCAGCACCCAGACACCGTAAAAAGCGAGACCAGCGGAACCACCAACGTACCCGCGGTAGGGCACGAGGTGGAACGCAGGGACCTGGCCCGTGGCGGACCGAAGAGGGGTCTGAGTGTGCGGTGCATGCTTACCTGCTTCCATAGTTTGGCAGAGGGTGCGTGAGTAGCCTTTGATGATGCTCTCGAACCGCCCACTGCTGCCTGATTGCGAGAGGGAGGATGAGTGGGGTCTGGAGTTGATCCGTCCATGACTCTCCATGCCCTCTTGGGACCCAGAGACAGAGACAACCGCTTCCTGTCAAATTTTTTGAAACAGATTATCCACCCGGCCCTCCTCCGGGGGAGGGAGAGATGCACTTACCCTCTCCCGAAGCAATTCCCTCTCTCTGTGGGCGGGGCGGCCTGCCTACGCCTAGCTCAACGGCACCGCTTTTGAAGGCTGCTGCAGATGCGGTGCGGGAGCGGGGGTAGATGCAGGGGGCTGCCCTCGGCGACGAGCAGGCTGGGCGCTGCAACCGGCGGACGGGTGGAGGCAGCAGCTGCCCGCCAAGGCAGGATGTGTTGGATCGCCTCAGTCTGCTCCTGTGCAGCCGGGAACTGCTGGGCCATGTTACCGGTTACGTCGCCGAAGAGGCCAGTCTGGGATACAGGAACCTTGAGAACCAGCACAAGCTACCCCGAGAAACCAGTCGTCCAAACACGGTGGTTTTCTCCACTCGAGCCCTACCCTTTTGGTGGCCCTGGAAAGCATAGCCGTAATTTTCAGATCCGGCTCAGGCATTGCTGCCGCCGGTAGCAGCAGCGCAGCCGAATCTTCCTCTCTAGAAGCTCCGGCTCACCCTCCGGTGCATCGATCGACATCTGGTCGTCGGGAGTAGTGCCAAAGATACTGCTGGTACGCTCCTTTTAGAGGGCCCAGCACGTTCCATTGGCAGCTCAACTGATCGCGGAGCGCAAGAGGAGCGATAGTCCATTGAGGGTTTGCCACCACTGTAATCCTCAGACCACCCGTGCTACCACCTGAAGTAGACCTCGCCTGTCTGCTACCAGGACGAGATCGAGACGGAGGCAACAGCTCCACCCCTTTGTCGAGGTAACGGAGCCTGGCCGTAACTCCGAGATGAGCATCCACAATGAGAAGATGACTCATCCACGAACGCCACCTCAGCGTGTTTACTGCCCAGGCACGTGAGGCAGCGACCGTGACCATCACCCAGCGCCAGACAACGACCGTATCCAGAAACGCACGGGTGACGTTGTCTGAAGCAAGACCCAACTCGTCTTTATAAAGATGCAATGTCAAGTTTGCCAGACATAACGTCGTCTTTAAAAAGACGCACCCGTGAATGCTCTTTTAGGGAAAAAGCTCTTTTAGCGTGCTGAAGCGCACAGGGGAGATGGTCATCTGCAACACAGACAGGGGGTAGTGCAACTTGATGTGTACAGTCCACTCGACACGGGAAGAACCACCAATGCTGTAGTGCCATACCACCAGCACGAGAGTCTTCCGAAGAGCGTGCTCAACTCATTGAATTCACTCGTTCAGCAGAAGTCAGGAGCAGAACGATGTAACCACTCGGCTCCGAAGCGAAAAGCTGAATATGCGCTGTACCTGCTGCCTACTTATACTCACGCTGTGATCAGCGGCAGCTGGATGCAATAATCGCATGCCAATGTGCATTGGCTTGTTTAGTTTACACTCGAAGTAGATTGGTCTCTCTAAGCGAGATCCCATTCGTCTGACCTCTGACGTGACATCGAGAGTGACCAACTGATAGGGAACTATGGAATTAGATATGTGCCAAATAAAACAAACAAAACTTTTGCGAAACCGAAAAAAATATACATTGATAAATGAGTAAAGCACTCTGAAAATTAAAACTATCAACTAAATAGCAAAAACAGTAACATCATCTTCAAATAAACTGCAAATACAATTTTCAGCTTCACTTTCGCTAAATGCAGTTTTGAATGTGCGGCCAGCATTATAATTTTCACTTTTCAAGTTTTTGTTTGCACTTTGCAAATTTACTTTTGCCATTCTCGCACAAACTTGATATGAGGGCGGGCTTAACAGCGGTTCACTCTTATTCTTCCAGTTGCGCGGGTGCATGTCTGGACTGTGGATCTGTAAGTAATCTACATTAATGGTAATACGAGTATATTAAAGAACATTAATTATAAAACACGGATATTTTTCAGATCAGAAGAAGAAGAAGAATATGATTTTTCGAGATGAGTAATCGGGAGGCTCACGGAGAGTTGTCAACATCCTGCTCAGCACACATTCGAGGCAGCCTGAGATAAGTATGTGATAACTAAGATAATAAATAGAAAAATCGAGATAAAAGTATTACTCCTGTGCAGAATGCAACAGTTGTTTCTTTATTTAGAAGTGTGTATCTCACGTAAAGGTTTCTTATTTACATGTCTGCAGACTGCAATGGACTTATGTGATGTAGTTTTATTCAGCATGTTAAGTTAATGTTACCTTGATTGCTCTTTATACACCAACATTTTGCCACCTTGGAATTATAATTTTCTGAGCACTTTTGAGATATTGAGCTCCAAAGTTTTGCACACCATAATCCTTTGTAGATAGAACCTAAAAATCACATAATGTAAATCATTTGTCACAAAATAATAATGTGAAAAACAAAATTTTGACAAAAATGTGAGAGAGAACCTTATAATTTCAAGGTGATGATGCGTAATATATTCAAGAAATATATTCAAGGATGTTGTGTGTATTTTAAGCAAAGATCTCAGACTGATCTTTATTCTGCAGTAAGGCACAAACCGTGGTGCTGATGCTGCATCAGCTATACATCACATCATAGAGGTGCTTAACCATTTGCTGGACAAAACTAGCTGGAGTCAGAGGCAGCGCTCAGGACAGTGTCCAACTGTAGAACAAGACATGGCCAGATTTCAGTTTGTAGACATGACTATAAACAATTATACTTCCTGTTTGCAATACAAATTATTCACATTAATTCCCTTGTCAGATGCTTTTATGCAAATCAACTTCCAATAGATTTGCATAAGCACTCTGTCACAGTAATAGTCAGAGAAAATTATGAGTCTACGGAGTAAACACAGAATTGATAAACACAGAAGTATTCTATAAGTTTTCCTTAACAATTTTTTCTATTTATTCATTTCTTGAGGGTCTTTTTCTGTATTTTTTTTTAAAACGTGGTTCCAAAAGAAGTCTACCCAGCTGTAATAACCCAACAAGCTCTGTAAATCTTGGAAACCATTCCTGTTTTCAATTTTCCTCTTAAATAAAAATTCTAAAATGACCCCTTCACCAGCTGAGGAACTTCAACTCATGTAGGATGGATTGGGAAAACGAAAACTCTCAATGAATGATAACTTGACTCATTCAGAGGTGATACATATTGATACATATTTACTTAATTAAAAACTACGCTTCACTCTCTCAGAAAATATTAGAGAGTAACTTTATTTGTAATGATTTATTCAAATTTGGATTTTAGGTTTCCAACTTTTTTACAGACATATACCCCAAAATGAAATCAGTGTCCGGAGGATGGCTTCTCTATACCTATACAGAAGTAACATAGATTTAAATACATTTTTAATAAATATTTTGATATATTTAAATATCTTAAATTGAAATAGAATAAAACATATTTGATACAATATATGTAAATATTTTTTTAAATATATATTACAAATATATTTAAATATTTGATTTTTATAATTTTTCACATCTATTAAATATATGTAAATTTACATATATTTATTTCCCTTTCAAGGGAACTCCGCTACGTCGATTTTGACACTTTAGGGGAACGCTTTGCTTGATATGTCTTGAAGCACATGTGAAATCAATGCAAGTGTAATGGGATGTCAGAGCGGGTGAACCAGGAAGCTATAAATCCTGCCCAAACGAAACTGTCACAAGCTTTTTGTGTCTTCACAAGCGCTCTGTTTGAAACTGTCCTTGTCTTATTTGGTGTTGTCTGTCAGTATTTAATTACACAGAAATGGCGAGCAAGCAACAACAAGCTTTTAGAATGTGCATTCATCACTGTCTACGTTATTTAACGGGTGGTGATACATGCATTCTTTGTGTTGCCTATTTGGGAGAGGAGCATGCACGGTCAGCGCTCGAGAGTGCTGGCTGTGAGCACTGTGATGTGCTTCCCTTGCGGACACTCCAATCCTGCCTGGCATTCTTTCGCAATGAGGGCACTCAGGCTTGCGTTCCCCAGGGCTCTGGTCCCATTGTTGCCGAGGCACAGCGAAGGCAGCAGCCCTGGGGTTCGCAAATAGTGAAATGAAGTGTCACCAACTAAGCAAGCCAGAGGCGACAACGGCAAGGAACCAAAACTCCATCGGTGACAGGACGGAAAAAAAAAAACTTTGGAGAAACCCGGCTCAGTCGGGGGGCCAGTTCCCCTCTGACCAGACGAACCAGTAGTTTGCTCCAACTGCAGCAAAGTCAGAGTGTAAGGGCTCCACTGGTTCCAGTGGTCTTTTTCCGATGGCTGTCTAGGTGACGAGGTCCTCACTGGAGGACCCAGATCTGTCTCTGGGGCTCATCTAGGTGCCCTGGTCTCCACTGACATTCAGAGCTGTAGTGGTCATCTCTAGATGATGATCCACCATCTGATCTGGATCTGTTGACTGCAGTGATCATCTGGGCTGGATAAGGACCGTATCGGGTGGCTATGGTGACCTCGGAATAAGAAAGCAAAAGACTAATATTAGCGTAGATGTCATTCTTCTTACGATGTAACAAGTACATCGTGTTATGGGAAGTGTTCCCGGTTCCGGTTGACCTAATTAATGCAGCCTAACAATCCTTTAACGGATTTGAATATTAGAGGCAAGGAACCAAAACTCGAACCCGAGGGCTCAGGCCAATGAGGACCCCGAGGAGAGCAATCTATCACTGATGCTGAAGGCTTAGACTTTCAGAATGATATATAGTTTGTCAAGATAAATTTTGTCCCGATTCATTTAATTTATTTGTAAACAATGACATGTGCAAACAAAGAGCTTTCAGAGCCCCAGCGTCCTCCTGCAGGTTAACAGGTTGAGCAGATCTTTCCCAATGAGCAGTGGATACATGTTGAGACATATACTGGATGGACGAGGTCCATTGGTCCCACTTTTAGGTGAATTGGGGCCACATGTTTTAGTTGTAGGCCCGTGTGGGAGTATGCTTGGAGGTTCTGTGGTTGAAAACAGTATGATTTTGTTAAAGGTCCCATGGCATGAAAATTTCACTTTATGAGGTTTTTTAACATTAATATAACACCGAAGTATTTTTGTAGTTCCTTCATCCGAGCCTATGAAGAAACTGTGGGTTCATTTTATTTTCTCTGGTAATGCGCCAACACAACTTCCCAAAGTTTTGTATGTCTGCGCCAAACATTTCACCGACGACTCTTTCCTCAACTTGGGCCAATACAAAGCTGGCCTTGCTGAACGTCTGAAAATAAAGTCTGGATCAGTACCAACTTTCCTCGGCTCAGCTACAAACGTCGGACAAGTAAGTCAACTAACGCTATATAATTTTGTTGTAACATTAGCTCTGCAGCTAACAGCCCAGTTACTGTCGCTAAAGTAAAGGTAGATAGCATCATGTATGTGTGTGAATACACACACTGTAACGCGAGTGTTGTACATTTCTTCGTTGTTTGGATAACCGTTCTGCTGTTGGTGTACGTTAATGGCACACGCGATATCCAAATTTCCAGATTGCATAGCTTGATGTAATTGTAATAAGAAAGATTGTAAAAACTAATATGAAATGTAAAATATGTAAACAAAAGAATTATGTAATATAATTTCATATATATAATTTTAAGTATTAATGTTATTTAGTAAGCATGCTTATCTTCTATCTTATTACAACTTGCATCTGGAATATAAACAAAGTAATAAATTGAGTACTAATTTATTGTCTCTACACAGGCCAGCACATCAAGTGCTTGCATTCAGCTGCCTCTCTCAAGGGATGTTGCCTGCCAGACAGACCACTTGGAAACACATACTGTAGGCACACAGCTATCCATAAACACTCTGCGGCCCCACTTTAGAAGTGAAGGTATTTACCTGCCACCTTCAGTACATTTACTTTTGATGTAGTTAGTAAGTTTTCTGGCATTTCTCTTTGCTTTCATTATGTGTTGTTTCATTAGACTTTCCTTAGTAAAGTTAATTTTGGCCACAGGTGTCCAGGCAAATGTCTCCTCCAAAGATTTCGGTGTTGGTACATCCAATGCAGACACTTTGTGCCTGTCATCTACACCTTTAAAGAGACCACCCAAAAGACCTCGTCTAGACTTCGAAGAATAGCTGGAGGACAATACATTGGAGGACAGCTCTTTAGTACAAGCTTCAAAGGGACAGGATTCCACTTATGATCCTGCTGACTCCAGCATAGCATCGTTAGACTCTACACTTAAGTCGTAAGTTACTGACTGTGAAGATATACAGTATGTGTGGCTCGCAATCTAACATAAAGGTTTAGTCCCAGTGAGACTGTTGTTGTTTATAGCATTACTTTTAGGATTGTTTATGTGCATAAATATTATTAAACCAGCAGCAAAATATGTTTTACTCAAAAGGAGATTTCATTTCTTTGTGGTTTGATATAGAGAAGATTCATCCACTCCCAACCACAACAGCAAAAAGTACATAGTGTACGAGAACTGCATCATGGAGTTGTTTAATGTTTGTCCAATCTGCACGCGGGCATGTGTTGTGAGGACCCAAAGGCTGGGGACATTCCTGTCTGTGAAGCAGCGGTGCCCCCATTGCACATTTAGAAGAGACTGGAATAGCCAGCCTATCCTTGGGAGTGTGCCATCTGGAAATCTGCACCTTTCTGCCGCCGTGTACCTGAGTGGTGCATCTTTCATACAAATCGAAAAGGTAAATGATGTGCAAATGTAGTGACTTTGACTGTGAATTACTTAAATTTAGATCAAATTACCAACAGCTCTTCAAGGCAATGAAGCTACAGTTGTTTAGGTATGAAACATTTCAACGTCATGCCAGAGCTTTCATTGAACCGGCAGTTATTCACCACTGGAAAGCCACACAGGACGTGAATCTGCAGCGGCTAAGTCATGAGGAAAAAGTGATACTTGGTGGTGACATGAGAGCTGACTCTCCAGGTATTCATACTTTACTGAAATAGTGTAGTTTATACAGTGTTTAGATATTATTTGAAGTTAAAAGGAGTGACCTAAATAAAATGGTATACGTAATATCAAAGTATTGAATATTGATTATTAATATAACTATTTGAACAAAATCAGGCCACTCTGCAAAGTATGGCATTTATACAATGATGGATCTCCATACTAACACCGTTGTGGACATTCAGTTGGTTCAGGTGAGTTGTCAAAATTGATTTTGCAAAGGTGTTATTGGTTATAATTTTAAAAGCAAAGTCTATAATGCCTTTTCTGTAAATATATTATTTTTTTCTGTGATAACAGAGCAATGAGGTTGGTGGTAGCTGTCACATGGAAAAAGAGGGCCTGGCAAGGAGTCTCGCATTACTGGAGTCGCGTGGCGTTAACCTTGATTGCATCGTCACTGATCGTCATCCACAAGTACAGAAGTTCCTCAGGGAGAGAAACATAACCCATTACTACGATGTCTGGCACATGGCAAAAGGTATATTGTCAGTGGCAATATGGAGCTGATTGACGTCCATAGTCCATTATACCATACAAAATCTATCCGTTTTGCTCCAGCCTTTTCCTTTCTTTGAGTTGTTCGTGATATCTTTTTGTTGCGAAGGACCTGATGTTCGATTTTTTTGAAGCTTGCATAAATATCCCATTTGGTGAAAAGACTTTTCCTTACTTTGAAATTGTTACAATATTAGTAAATGGTAACAAATGCTTTGAAATTTATTATGAAATACTACAATTGATTAATCACTAAGTTTATGAGTATCTTAACTAAGTGGAATGTATTTTACTTTCATTGTAAGAAATTTCAAAGAAACTGGAAGCAATCAGTAAGCAGAAAGACTGTGAGAAACTCAAGAAGTGGATGAAAAGCATCAACAACCACATATACTGGACTGCAGCTGGCTCAACCTCCGAACCAGAGAAAATTGCAAAGTACCATGTTCGAGATGTGCATACACATGAGGATCCTCTTTACCCCAAGTGCGAGCATGTGATACGCAAGACAACTGACAAGAGTAAATGGCTCCAAGTAGGTATTGAATCAATATACAGCCTAAATGTCAAAACTGCAAACAGAAAACTACACAGTTATTTAGTCATTTTCAGAAATTGACCAGAGATCATCGTTGTAATATTGTGTACTTTATTGTTTTCAAATATGCTATTTTCTTATTGGCTGCAGATACTCTAGCTTTCAACAAGTTGGAGAAGTTGCTGTCAAACAAAAGAACGCTTAAGGATGTTTCAAAACTGAGCCCCCACCACCAAACTTCATCGTTGGAGGCTTTCCATGCCGTCATCCTTCGTTTTGCCCCAAATAATGTTGTCTTTCCCTTTATTGGAATGCTGTGCAGGTAAAATAAAGTTTGTTTGTTTACTCAATACTTTTGCGAATTGTAGTCTAAAATATCTGTCAATATTAACACGTTTTGTCTTGTACTTACAGACTCTACCTGGCTGCTATGCATTATAATGAAAATGGGGACCGACCACAGGCCGAAACGGAGGAAGGTGTACCTCTATTCAAAATCTAATTTCCAAAGGCTAGGAAGGGAGGGTGCAGGGTTAAACCTCAAAAGACACAGCAGACCTTTGGTAAGGGTTCAAATCAAACAACACATATTTTGGATTTTTATAAAATTATTTTTCTTGATGAAGAATCAAATAAATATAAAAACACAGTAAAAAAAAAAATCCCAAAAATAAAAAATTAAAAAATGGTTTGTGCTTGTGTTTTATAATACAGTTTATGTTGCTGACATGATGGACCTACTTTTTGAGAAAGTCTTTGTCAACCCTACGCCATACACAGATGAGCTGTTGGCCATCCCTGTTCCAGAGTACCTATCAGCTCAGTATGAGAAGCCGGACAAGGAGGAGGTCATTGCCAGCTTTGTGTCAAGGTTCAAACGGGGGGCAGTTTAAACCCTACGTAGTGGCCTTCTTCATCAGAAAACTCTGAGCGGATGTGCAGGACCACACAAGCTGGAATAATGACCCGGATTCTGCGTCCCAGGAGGCCCCAGCACCAGCTCACAAATGAGCGATAGGAGAGATACCTGTAGCGACTGAACAATTGATTCTGATATTTAGTCTTGCAGAGATTTAACATTGGTTGGTGTTATTGTTATCTAAAAAAATATTCATATGCTCTTAGGGATCATGTTCAATGCTTGTTTTGTAACATTTTTCAAGTGTTTTTTTTATCTCTGATGTAAATAAATCTTGACTCTGTCTACACTATTGAAAGAAAATTATTCACAAGGTTTTTTGGTGGAATAAACAATCAAGACTCAAGACAAGACTTTATTTCTTATTTTATTAACTACTGTAACAAAGCACAACTTACTGGTGTATTCCTCTCAAACGTAGAGGACCATAGTCAGCTCTGTATATTTGGCCGGCATTCTGCAGAGAGTAGACATTGAGGCAGACAGGATACAATCCAGGATGGTCAACCATACAGGTGAGCTGTTCTTCGACCTCCCGTAGTCTTCTAGTAACCTAATTAGAATTACAAATGGTAACGGTCAATTTTAGGCATAACTAGTTCTCAAATGAAGAGACAAAGTAGTTTACAATTTAGTGGTGAGAATGCTACCTGGGGTATCTCCAAGCAGCAAATATTCTCAGCTTCCGAGGGCATGGTAGCACATTTTCCACAATGGCACCTATCCAAAAAAGTAGATGTAATAATGCCAGACGTCTGCCTAATATAGTGGTGCTGGTTATGTGCTGGTTATTGTCTATAGCTGATAATATATATATTTATATATATATATATATATATATATGTATATATATATATTTATTTATGACAGAGTGGACAAGCAGGTGTTGAGTAGAGGTAAATCTTCAGGAATAAATCATGGGTCATGTTTAACATGACTTAAATATACGTGAACATGGACAACATTGTCATAAGTTTTTCCAGAATACAGTCTTCTCCAAACTACAAAGATTACTGATATAGATACTAATCCAGCTTTAGGACGATAGCAAATCAGAGCAACATGAAAAGCCAACAACATAGGCTAGCATTAGCTACATGATAATAAATGTAACAGCATAACGTTACATAAACATACCAACTAAAGTACCGTATACAGACACAATATTTTAAACTAACCATTCTGAGACGTTCTGCTGTAGCCGCTGAGTTGCAACTTCTTCGTCCAGTGCTTCTCCATCTGGATCAGATTCTGGGTCAAACTGAAAAGCTTGAACGACTGCGTGTCTACGAGCCATTGTGATGCATCCAGTCAACATTAGCGCATGGTACCGTGGCCGCAAGCTGGTTAAGGCCACGCCACCCTCCACCTTGCCCCGCCTCTCCGCCTCATTAGCATTTAAAGCTACAGACACAGAAATGGCACGTCCTAAGGAAAGCTCATTGTGGGACTTGCTCAAAGTGGCTGAAATTCTGCACCAAGGATGAATTTCGGGAAAAAGACTTCTGATACAGTACTAGGGACCACTTAGGCCTATATAAAAGCATCCAAAAAGTAGCATGTCATTAATCATTTAATACTCATGTTTATGTTTAATATGTTAAAATTAATTATTTGTCTGTTTCTATGAATGTCTCACATTGGATGTTTCACATGTTCTGCTAGAGAGATAAAGTGTTGGCTCTGGCAGCAAGTCTGTGCTGGAAAATTCCCAAAAAATATAAATCAAGATTAGGCTGGTATGCATGACACCAGCAGGGGGGAGCTAGGGGTCTATCTAAGCAGAAAGCTGCAGAGAAAAAGGCATTGCTTTCACATGACCTGCTAGCAGAACACTTAAAATGTGTGAGGCAATCAGTATTGTTTGGGCTGAAGACAATTCTTCAATAAAAACTTTTTTATTCTTAAAACATCCTTCGACTCGACTATCTTCATCCAAGACTTCAACCACATTAATGGCGTCACGAACAGGATTCTGTGGGAAAACATTGATTGACAATTGGCGAAATCAGAGCGAGTTCAGTTTGAGGGGCAGAAACTCTCTTGTCCGAGAAAGCTTGCGATCTAGCCGGCAGAGATAAACAAGGTAAGACAAAGATAAAATTACTTTGTCTAGTAAGAAGATTGTGTGTTTTTTCGGGTAGGTGAGAGTTATGGTCCTCTGGTGAGAACTGAAAACGCTAAAAAAATTCAGCCAAATTTTTTTAGAAATCCCCAGAATCATTGAAAAAGAACACAAATTGAAGGTGGATGAAGATTAAAATGCTAAGAGAACTGAGGATGATGTAGTAATAATAAAATTTAATTGAGATATGAGTTGTAATAGGAAATAATAATAATAATAATAATAATAATACGGACTGAGGCGCTTGTCCTATAAAAAGAAAAAAATAGAACTGAGGCGCGTCTTCTATTTCTAAAAATACAACCGAGGCGCGAGTTGTATTTAGTGAAATCGACCAAGGCGCGAGTCGATTGATGACCCTAAAAATGTATTAGAACTGAGTTAGAAGTTCTAGACTGAATGCAACTGAGTTACGAGTTGACTAAAATTAATTAGAACTGATTTAGAAATTCTAGACTGAATGCAACTGAGTTACGAGTTGACTGAAGTTAATTAGAACTGATTTAGAGGTTCTAGACTGAATGCAACTGAGTTACTAGTTGTCAAAATAAATTTGAATAATAAAATAGAAAAAGGGATCACTGGTTAAACTATTTAGTATATAGTGTAGAAGAATTAATTCAATAATTAATTAATAAGAATTAATGAACGAGAACCTAATATAAGTGAACTTACTGATAAACAGATCATAAACAGACTAATTTGTGACTGGGTACCATCTGTGAACGAACAGTAAAAATTAAGTGCTGGGGAACTGCAAAAAATGTTATATTTACTGTTATTATTCACTAATTAGGATATAGAGATTAACTGCATAGATTAAATAAAAAGAGATTTTATGCACATCACAAAACCCAAATAATTGAATTTCCCGTGTATTGTAGAAACTGAAACTCCGCTGCTCAAGTCAAGTCAAGTCAAGTTGAGCTTTATTGTCATTCCGCTACATGTGTGGACATATAGCGGGACGAGATGTCGTGTCTCACAGGACCATGGTGCTACATAAATACAGATATACAACACGAAGTAAAAAACAGTATAAACCTATACACAACTGACCTACTGTCAGCTTTGACTATACATATGCTATATATAAAAGTGGTTACCTATACATAAACTAAAAAAGTAAAATAAAATACAAACTGTACAACTGTGCAGATGACTTCAAATACTGTACATGTGCAAAAAGAGAGACATTCAAGCAGCTGGCTGGGGAACAGTGTAGGTGATTTGTGGTGCATGAGCCAGTAAACATACATACATTACAGTCGTATATTACAATCAGTCTTTTGTGGGATTATGGACACACAATGGTGTGTGAAAGTGTCTAGTGCATGTAGAAGAGAGTGTGTTGCTACAGGTGGCTTGTGCAGGCCCGCTCACCTGAATTGCACAGAAATAAAAGTTTAACAGTTTTTTCCTGAGATGTGGTAAGGTGTGGGGGGGGGGTTGTTTGGGGTTTCAGAGAGGGGCGGTGTGATTTGAGTTCAGGGCTCTCACAGCCTGGGGGAAAAAGCTGTTGAGCAGTCTGGCGGAGCGGGCTCTGATACTCCGGTACCGTCTACCTGAGGGTAGGAGCTGGAAGAGACTGTGGGAGGGGTGGGTGGGGTCCTCCACGATACTTTTTGCTTTGCTGGAGCATCGTGTAAGGAAAATATCCAGGATGGAGGGGAGAGGGGCACCAATGATTTTTGCAGCGGTGTTCACTGTTCGCTGGAGGGTCTTGCGGTCTGCTGCACAACAGTTCCCGTACCAGACAGTGATGCAGCTGGTCAGCACGCTCTCAATGGTACCCCTGTAGAAGGTGGTGAGGATGGGTGGAGGGAGACTTGCTCTTTTCAGCCGGCGGAGAAAGTGTAGGCGCTGTTGTGCCTTCTTTGAGATAGACTTGGTGTTGGTAGTCCAGGTGAGGTCCTCTGTGATGTGCACCCCCAGGAATTTAGTGCTGCTGACTCTCTCCACAGTCGAGGTGTCGATGGTCAGTGGGGGGTGGTCAACAGAGTTTCTCCTGAAGTCCATCACAACCTCCTTTGTCTTCACCACATTGAGGGACAGGTTGTTAGCACCACACCATTCAGCCAGCTGTGCCACTTCCTCTCTGTAGTGCGTTTCATCGTTGTTGCTGATGAGACCTACCACTGATGTGTCATCGGCAAACTTGATGATGTGGTTGGAGCTGAACTTGGCAGTGCAGTCGTGGGTCAGCAGCGTGAAGAGCAGCGGGCTGAGCACACAGCCCTGTGGGGCCGCTGTGCTCAGTGTGGTAGTGCTCGAGGTGTTGTGGCCGACCCGAACTGACTGAGGTCTTCCGGTTAAAAAGTCCAGGATCCAATTGCAAAGGGAATTATTGAGGCCCAGCAGGCTTAATTTATTGATGAGCTGTTGTGGGATTATTGTGTTGAATGCTGAGCTGAAGTCGATGAACAGCATTCTAACATATGAGTCTTTATTTTCTAGGTGGGTAAGAGCCAGGTGGAGGGTGGAGGAAATTGCATCATCCGTAGAGCGGTTTGGGCGGTATGCAAACTGGAGCGGATCGAGTGTGTTTGGGATGCTGGTTTTGATGTTGTGCATGACTAGCCTCTCAAAGCACTTCATTATGATTGGAGTCAGTGCTATGGGACGGCAGTCATTTAGACAGGACACAGGTGATTTTTTTGGTACCGGTATGATCGTTGTGGATTTGAGACATGTGGGGATGACTGCCTGGCTCAGCGAGGTGTTGAAGATATCTGTTAGGACATCTGTCAGCTGTTCAGCACAGTCTTTTAGTACGCGGCCAGGTATATTGTCAGGACCCGCAGCCTTGCGTGGGTTAATCCTAGATAGGGTCTTCCTTACGTCGGCTGGAGACAGACAGAGTGCCTGGTCGTTGGGAGGTGTGGGCAGTTTTTGTGCAGATGTGTCGTTCTGCATTTCAAAAAAGTGCTTTTATTTCAACCATAAAAGTGGTTGAGTGCATCTGGGAGGGATGTGTCGTCGTCACAGGCCTGTGGCGGGGGCTTATAGTCAGTGATGGTCTGAATGCCTTGCCACAGGCTCCGTGTATCTCTGCTGTTTGTGAAATGATTATTGATTTTATTGCCATATGACCGTTTTGCATTTTTGATGCCACGGGACAGATTAGCTCTTGCTGTTTTGAGGGCTGCTTTATCTCCTGATCTGAACGCTTCATCTCTGGTTTTTAGCAGCCCACGAACCTCTGCTGTCATCCATGGCTTCCGGTTTGCACGTGTGGTGATGGTCTTGGTGACTGTCACATCATCAATGCAGTTTTTGATGTAAGCAGTCACAGTTTCAGTGTACTCCTGCAGGTCTGTATGGTTATTGTAGGTGGCCGCCTCTTTAAACATGTTCCAGTCTGTGTCCTGGAAGCAGTCCTGCAGTGCTGAGGTAGCATTGTCTGGCCATACCGTGATCTGCTTTTGAACCGGTTTGGCCAGTTTGAGAAGCGGTCTGTATGCTGGGGTTAGCATAACAGAGATGTGGTCCGAGTATCCGAGGTGGGGGCGGGGTTCGGCTTTGTATGCGTTTTTCACTGTCGTGTAAACAAAGTCCAATGTGTTATTTCCCCTTGTTGCAAAGTTCACATGTTGGTAGAACTTTGGTAAAACTGACTTTAAGTTAGCGTGGTTGAAGTCGCCGGCTATGATGAAAAAGCCGTCGGGGTTATTTGTTTGTTGTTCGCTGATGGCGCTGTACAGTTCACGAAGCGCATCCTTAGCATTTGCACATGGGGGAATGTACACCGCGACAATAACAATGGCCGTGAACTCCCGCCGCAGATAGAACGGTCGACATTTCACAACCATAAACTCCACCAGCGATGAACAGTGTTTTGATAATACCGCTGCATTGTTACACCATTCTTTGTTGATATACACACACAAGCCACCCCCGCGAGTCTTACCAGACAGTGATGAATCTCTGTCCGCTCGGCAGCAGGTTAGTCCGTGCAGTTGAATGGCGGAGTCCGGGATGTTGTCGTTTAGCCATGTTTCAGTGAAAACAAACACACAACAATCCCTTGTCTCATGCTGTGTTGACCGGCTGAGTTGAATTAAGTCCAGTTTGTTTTCCAGAGAGCGAACGTTTGAGAGCATGAGTGATGGAATTGCTGGACTAGTTGGATTAGCCCTTAGCCTAGCTCGAATACCTCCATGCTTGCCGCGCTTCTGTCCCCTCTCACACCGCCGGCGTCGCCGCTTTGTGCGGGTAGCATCAGTAGGCGAGGCCGCGGTCTCGGGGTCCGGCTTCAGCAGCAGACAGAGGCCTTGTAGCTTCTCAGTAGTCGCCGGTGAAAGCTGATGTTTGTACACATTGTCGATATCCAGGAGGCTCTGGCGATCATAGATGTGTTTCCGGGTGTTTGTCTTTTGATTTTCCAATGAAGTCAGACAGTTTGAAGACGAGGAGACGAGACTAACAGACATAAAAACACCGTTTTTAGGACCCGGAGTAGCCGCTGCGTCCGAACGCGCCGCCATCTTTGATAGGATCTGCTGTGGGCAGATATTGACTTTAATTCATGCCAGAGGCTACATGTTAAAGATACATGTTAGTGGTAGTGGATAGATTTCCCAGATGGGTAGAGGCATTCCCAGTTGGCAAGCAAAGTGGAGAAGCGGTGGCACAGGCACTTTCCAAATAAATAATACCACGCTTTGGGGTGCCAAGTTTATTACAGTGCGATAATGGACCAGGATTTGTGGCAAACGTAGTTAATAAAATGTGTGAGAAACTACACATAACAATTAAGTATGGGTCAGTCTATCATTCTCAGTCTCAAGGCAGAGTCGAACAAATTAATCAAGCACTAAAAGGAAAGCTTTCCAAAATATGTGCACAATCAGGCCTGAATTGGGTAACAGCGCTACCAATAGCCCTAATGGCGATAAGGGGAAGTACAAACCGCGTAACTAAATTGACACCTCATGAAATGGTTACGGGAAGGAGAATACCAAGAGGAGACAGAGAAACAATAGAAATAGAAGACATAGACAAATTGAAAAGTGAATTAGATAAATATGTGACAAATCTAATCAAAATTCATGCAAGTATTTTTCAGACTGAATCCCGACCAAGAGAAACTCCAGATGAATCAAACAGAAGTGGACCGGTAGCAGTGGGGGATCTGGTCTACATAAAAGTGTATTGAAGGAAGTGGGACGAACCCAGACGCGAAGGACTGTATGAGGTGACATCTGCCACTCCCACATCAATCAAAGTGCAGGGATCAAACTTCTGGTACCACATTTCACACTGCCTTAAAATAAATATGAACAAAAGCGAGGTAATAACACACGAAGCTAAGAAACTGTTCGAAAGCCCTGAGGAAGAAGCATTGGGTCACTGCATAAGTAAAGACTGTGCCCTAGGGGCAGGAATAGCCTTAGAATTTAGAAACAGATACAGGGTAGAAGAATTAGTGGAACAACAAAAGGGGGTGGGAGAGTGTGCATATGCAGAAAAGAAAGGAAGAAGGATATTACACCTAATTACCAAAGAAAAAGCGAGTGACAGACCCACTTACGACAATTTGGAACAGAGCCTAATAAATGCCAGAAGGATCTGTCTAGAGCAAAACATAACCACTTTAGCTATCCCAAAGATAGGGTGTGGATTGGACAGATTAGAGTGGTCCAAAGTAGAGACATTAGTTAACACAAATTTTGGAGAATCAACCATACGTGTAAAGGTTTATACTCGTCCAAATGAGGATGTGGTGGTTGATAGTGATAGGACTGATGGAACTTAAGGGGATAATGGGACAAGCGGTTGTAACAATAACGGCTGTAGAAAACAAAGAAAAGACAGTACAAATTGACCTAAAAGAGAGCATGGAGGGGGTATGACGTGTATGGGTGTGTATGACCTTCGACCGTTCGCACTCCTACGGGATCCTGGTGTCACACATGGCATGATGTGAATTGGAGTACCAAACCAAATTACAAGATAACCAATAGAAATATCATAACCAATAAAATTAAAATATTCAGGGGTCATGGAGTAACAAAATAAAATATGAATCCCCTGATGATAACAATAAGTCTTCTAAATAAGATGGATATTGGTAACGATAGGAGTAGATGTGACTGGGACAGACCCAATGGGACTAATAAGGATAATAGTCAGCCAGACAGGAATCACCACAGCAACTCCATTGATAAGACCAGGAGTGTTGGAAGAGAGAAAGGTAATAGTAAAATAACTAGGCCAGGTAACAATAGAAGATACATTCGCAATAGAAACAGGGTATGGAGATAGAAATGAGTGGCTGGAATGGGTAAAATATACGGCAAGAACAACCCAGGCACAAGGTTGTTATTTCTGTGCAGCTGCACGACCAAATTTGGCCACAATGCCAGCAATGGGAAAAAGTCAAACATGCCTTGTAAAATTATTTAGTCAGGAAAATGTAACAGGGTGTGAGGCGGATGAAATCAGATACCCCGCACTAAAACTATCAATGCTTCCTAACGTAGTGGCCTATAAAAATAATTACACTTGCTATGAAAGAACCGAAGGAAGCATAGATAGGAAAATATTTGGGCCAGGGTGGTGTAGTAGAACAATAAAGGAAAATGAGACAGAGGTAGGAATACTGGTAAATCACAATCTAACACGAGCAGATGTGGTGGTTATGCGGCGACCTGAAAATAAGAAGGAACCTACAAGGTGTTTGGAAGGGACAGTGCACACCTATAAATATGGTAATGCCGTTCAATATAATAAAAGGCGTGGCAGGGGACATAAAGGAAGAACTAAAACGAGTTAAACAGTTAAGTAGGACAAAACGTGCAGTAACATCCCCAGGGGGATCATTTGATAATAGAGTATGGATTGATAGCATAGGAGTACCTAGAGGGGTGCCAGATGAGTTTAAAGGAAGGGACCAAATAGCGGCAGGATTTGAATCACTTCTTTTTTGGTGGTCAACTATCAATAAGAATGTGGACTCGATCAACTACCTCTATTACAATCAACAAAGGTCCGTAAACTACACCACCCAAGCTGTAAGAGGGCTTCATGACCAATTAGACAAAACCTTGCTAATGAAAGTACAAAATAAAATAGCGTTAGATATGCTTTTGGCTGAGAAAGGAGGGGTGTGTAGAATCATAGGTTCAACCTGTTGTAACTTTATCCCAAATAACACTGCCCCAGACGATAGTATCACCAGGGCACTAGAAGGGCTATAATCATTGTCTAAAGAGTGGGCTGAGAACTCAGGAATAGAAAATCCACTCACTACTATTATGGAAAAATGGTTTGGAAAATGGAGTGGGTTGCTGACCTCAATATTCACCGCCATTATTGTGGCAATAGCAATGCTGGGTCTGTGTGGGTGTTGTTGTATAGCATGTATAAGGGGTTTGGCACAACATGTGATTGAAACTGGAATGACTAAAGTAATGGCAGTAAGGGTAAAATAAATGACCCCCTTGCGGGAAGAATTAGACTCATCCAAGGACTGGGAGGGGGAGAGCTGTGCAGTGTAATAAGACTGCAAGTAGGAATAACACGGCCAGGCAACAACCACTGGGTGCTAGTAACCTAGCCTACGGCCAGGCTCTCTACCTAGCGCAAAGCTAGTGAGCTGAAGACAACGAAGATACTTTTTTACACATACACATATAGGAAATATAATGTTAGGTCCGTCTATATTAAAGGACAACAATCACAATTATCAACTGTTTTTGTACAAACTGTATTGTTTAAATGTTAATGAGGATTGGAAATCCTCAAAAGGGGGATATGTGGTTGAAAACAGTATGATTTTGTTAATCATTTAATACTCATGTTTATGTTGAATATGTTCAAATGAATTATTTGTCTGTTTCTATGAATGTCTCACATTGGATGTTTCACATGTTCTGTTAGGGAGACAAAGTGTTGGCTCTAACAGCCAGTCTGTGCTGGAAAATTCCCAAAAACTATAAATCAAGATTAGGCTGGTATGCATGACACCAGCAGGGGGAGGCCAGTGATCTATCTAGGCAGAGAGCTGCAAAAGCGAGGGCATTGCTTTCACATGACCTGTTAGCAGAACACTTCAAATGTGTGAGGCAATCAGTATTGTTTGGGCTGAAGACAATTCTTCAATAAAAACCTTTTTATTCTTAAAACATCCTTCGACTCGACTATCTTCATCCAAGACTTCAACCACAGTTCAGTTCGCACCTTTAGAGTTTGATGGTTCCGTTAGTCCTCTTCTTTCTTTCTTGGATTTCCTCAATGAGTTCGGTAGACATAATAGTAATGTCGGCTTCCGTATCGAGAAGGGCTTCGACTCTGAGGTGTCATTCGATGATGATGGAGAGGTAAAACTTTCTTGCTGTACCTTTCTCAATGAGATCGCCTAGGAGTTGAGGAACCAGCCTGACTATGTCAGACGTTGTACTTCTGCTCAATTTCAGTTCGCTTCTGTACTCAGTCTATTATCAAATGATCCCCCTGGGGATGTTACTGCACGTTTTGTCCTACTTAACTGTTTAACTTGTTTTAGTTCTTCCTTTATGTCCCCTGCTATGCCTTTTATTATTTTGAACAGCATTACCATATTTATAGATGTGCACTGTCCATTCCAAACACCCTGTAGGTTCCTTCTTATTTTCAGGTTGCCGCATAACCCCCACACATCTGCCCATGTTAGATTGTGATTTACCAATATTCCTACCTCTGTCTCATTTTCCTGTATTGTTCTACTACACCACCCTGCTACTACACCACCCTGCGAACCCCCAACTGCTCCCCGGGCGCCATGCCCACTGCTCCAGGTGTGTGTGCACTTAGATGGGTTCAATGAAGAGAACACATTTCACTCCTCATTATACTCTGTATAATTGTGTATGTGACAAATAAAGCTCATCTGAGCTTAATTTGTATTGTATTTGTACCTTAGTCAGCAAAACCTTAATGTCCCCCACCATTATCCGATCATATCTCCCACTGTCTCATACTTAAAAGTGGCTATCCACCTATTGGCCCCATCCCTCAGGCTTGGTAGCTTTGATTTCAATGTTTCTACATCCCTTGCTCCCCATGGCACGTATTTCAGCTGTGTTCCTTCCACTAGTAGTGGCATAATTTTTGCTCCCCCGTATGTCTCTTTATATTTCCTACCTGACCTGTTACCTGTTGTCTCTGCTGCCTCTCTTTCTCTATATTTTTTAAACGCATCTTTATTTGTGGCTTTTTCCATAATAAACTTTAATTTAGGCTGATCCCACCCATCCGGGTAAGTTTGCTCATCCCAGTTTTCCCCTTGTCTTTCTTTCATATTTTGGAGTTCCATCTTTCTTAATTCTTTAAGGAGGTTTTCCTCCATTAATCTTTTGTTAGTTTTTTGGTTAGCTCCTCATGTTTGGCTGCCATTCCGTCTACTAGTTAAGTTGCTTGTTCGCTTATTTCTAATAACCCTGTTCCTAATTCCCTTGCTCCAGTTTTTTCAAAGGGGGTGCTTTCTGCATTTGGTTCAAAGTTACTCATTTGTCTTCCCCTCCCACTACAATCTTGTTGCTCTCCCCTCCTCTGGGCCTGTTCTGACTCCCTCTGGCCAGGCATACTTTCATTATCTCCCGCCTGATTTATGCTTTTGAATTTAAGCGTTTCTGCCACTATTTCCACTGAGGTTTATTCTCCCTCTGAAATTACCGGATATATTCCTACATGCCTTTCTACTCCTTTTTTCCACAATATACTGGGAGCTCAGCCATGGCCAGCTTTTCATTGCATGACGGTGGGGCGCTAGGTATCTTTTATCCCATGCTAGGCGGGGGGTCCAGGCTAGCTTTGTTTTAGCTAACTTTTTCGCACCCGTAGCCTCTACTGTTTCCCTCATTAGTCGACCTACCTCAACTCCCCACATATCCCTATACTTTCTCCATTTCCCATCATACTAGCCCTCGGCTCCCTGCTGGAAAAAACAGCATAGACCAGCATAATTCCCATGCTGGTTTATGCTGGTCTATGCTGGTATATGCTGGTTTGGTGCTGGTTTAGCTGGTGGACCAGCAAGACAATGCAGTTCTACCAGCCTGGTCTTGCTGGTGATGCTGGTCTACCAGCCTGGTCTTGCTGGTGATGCTGGTCTACCAGCCTGGTCTTGCTGGTGATGCTGGTCTACCAGCCTGGTCTTGCTGGTGATGCAGGTTTACCAGCCTGGTCTTGCTGGTGATGCTGGTCTACCAGCCTGGTCTTGCTGGTGATGCTGGTCTGCCAGTCTGGTCTTGCTGATGATGCTGGTCTACCAGCCTGGTCTTGCTGATGATGCTGGTCTACCAGCCTGGTCTTGCTGGTGATGCTGGTCTACCAGCCTGGTCTTGCTGGTGATGCTGGTCTACCAGCCTGGTCTTGCTGATGATGCTGGTCTACCAGCCTGGTCTTGCTGGTGATGCTGGTCTACCAGCCTGGTCTTGCTGGTGATGCTGGTCTACCAGCCTGGTCTTGCTGATGATGCTGGTCTACCAGCCTGGTCTTGCTGGTGATGCTGGTCTACCAGCCTGGTCTTGCTGGTGATGCTGGTCTACCAGTCTGGTCTTGCTGATGATGCTGGTCTACCAGCCTGGTCTTGCTGGTGATGCTGGTCTACCAGCCTGGTCTTGCTGATTTTGCTGGTGATGCTGGTTAACCAGCAAGGTCTCATTAACACTTTAAACTGAGGCCTCATTAACCCTTTAAACACCTCTAGTGTTTAACACCCCCTGCCCTCTCGAGTTACGGCTCTTAAGTTCTGTTAGAGTGGAGCACCGGGTTATGGTGATATGTCTCTCGACTAGTATTATAAACTATTAAACACCTCTGGTATTACTAATATTTACAAGCTAAGCCTACAGGTATGTATGGTGAATCCAGGTAAATACACCAGGTAAGTATAAAAACTATACATTTTTATTATCAAAATAAATACATAAATAAATAAATAGTAAAATCTCAATAAATATATAAATGTCAATAAATAGAAATAGGTCAATAAATTAATAAATAGTGTGTAAAAGGGTAACAAAATAGATTATATACAGTATCAGTATCCAATGTATCAATGACAACACTTCTATAAAGGAAACTGCTCACTTAAAATTGACCCTGAGTGAATTATTTCCAATATATATCAGCATTTGCAGATGAATACTAGTCAATAACAATAACCATAACATAAATTTAAATATAAAATAAAAATAAACAGCATATTATGTGGGACACACACATACATACACACACATTCATCAACCTCCACCGTTGCAGGCCTGGATCGTTGCTATAGGTTGCATTGTGGCCGATTAAAATCAAATTAATAAGCAACCCCTAAATGGAATAACACAAACAAGGTATCATTTTAAAGCTTAGAATCTCAGCTTTTTAATGAATGTAATTTTTAATGAACATATTTTGATCAACTCTTAACAAGCGCTGAGCAGTCCCTCTAAACCAAAGTGTATCGCAGGCGGGACGCCCCCCTCCACGAAAATATTACTAATCATATTTTTCAAACCACTACCTTGATCAACAACAAAAAACATGGATATCAATTGAAAGCTTAGAGTCTGAGCTTTACAATGCATGTAGCATGCACTTTGATTAACTCCAAAGTAGTGCCGAGTTATTTGCTGATATATATAAAAATAAAACCATAAATTACTAAATGTTTGTTTATTTATTTATTTAAAAAAATAATAAGTTATCCCAAACCTGTGTACATTTTTTTTTTTTTTTTTTTCTGCTGAACACAAAAGAAGATATTTTCAAGAATGTTTGTAACAAAGCAGATCTGGGCCACCTATCATATGGCACATCTACCAGTAGAGGCAAGGAAGTTTGGCAGTATTGATGCTTGCAGTGCATTCCCATTTAAGAAATTGAAAACTTGAGATCTAAAAACAAACTAACAAAAAAAAACTTTTTAGCAACATGCAATTTGTACGGTCAGGAAAGCAGCTGCTTGATGAAGTGGACAAAGTTCATTGGAGATTTCAAATTCTCCACAAAGTCAATGTGTGATGCCACAAAGTTCACAACACAAAACCAAACAATGCCTTCATTCTGCGGCAAGGAAAATTTGATGCCATCAAAGAAAAAGATGAATTATGTTCTCCAGTGCACATCTCAATAGAAAAGAAGATGGGGAAACAGGTAAGAAGTTAATCTCATCCTTTAAAATAATGAATGACTGTTTCATGAGAAATGTTTATTTAAGCTAATCTGTAAGATGAACAAAACAAGACAATTATACAACCGACCAACTGAATAATTGGGACCCTTCACAATTCCACATTTTTATAAAATTTTTAATGTGTTAAAAGCTAAATAATACTCGGTGAATACAAAAAACGTAATTTACTTCCAATATAAGGCAAAGTATGGTGATATAATGATACGGTTTAATTTATACTAATACGATATATATATATATATATATATATATACACACACACACACACACACACACACACACATTGTGCTCATTTTAGATGAAAATTTCAGATGGCACTTAGAGGCTTTTGCATCTGAACTCTTCATATATACAGTATGTCATATATCATATATACTCTTCATACATATAACATTTAGAGCTGTTTAACTGGCAAATGGAGGTTTCAAAAAGTATTGAATAAAAGGGTGTTATTAATTGCAGCCAATGTGTATTAGAGAAAACACATTTATTTCATAATGATATTTCCCCCCACTTTAAATGCTTATTATCCAATGAAAGGTTAGATTTTTGTGATTTTTTTTAAATAAAAGATCAAAAGGATTAACAATGCAGATTAATTTTCACAGCCTTCTAAGATCATATTTACCAAGGGTGCCGATAATTCTGACCACGACTGTACATATATATATATATATATAGACACAAACACAACACACACACACACACACACACACACACACATATAAACACGCAAGTTGATATACACAAAGTTGATTATAATAATATACAACACCACTATTGCGATACAGAGCGGCATCGCAGAATTATTATTATTTTTTTTAATTTTTTTTTCATTCAGTAGTAAAACGCAAAGTATCATTATATAAATTTACATTAGATTTGTCAAAAATAAAATATAGAAAGTTAGCTGCTTGTCACAAATTCTTGCTCGCGTGCCAAGCCCGCGAAACTTTGCAGCGAGCCTATAAAAGCTGGGGTCTGTGACCATCGCGCGACTCACTTCTGAGTGGACCCCACGTTCTGATGGTTTTTCTGAGGTAACGGTCTCGTTTTATTTAAATTCATTTTAAAACATAAGCCCACAACAAAACAAAATTACATTTTATATAGAAAGTAATGATAATGATGATGATAATGATAATGATGATGATAATAATAATAATCGAATGAGGACAGTTTGAGAGGACAGTTCGTTTTTCTCACAAGGCCGCTGTCACACATGATAAATAATCCTAAATTGACGGACTGTCTTTTCCGGTAACTGTACCGCATTTACTGCTCACACAAACTGGTTTTTCGACTTTTTTGTACTACATAACCACTCATCTGCTCCGTACACTGTTAAACACCGTTGTCGTTGCCGTTAAATGCCGTTATGTCTGTGTGACGTGACGTCATTCGCGCTTAAGGAGGAAAGAGCGCTAGCTTTGCTGTGAGCGCGCGAGCTGTCTCTCGCGTAGAGACGGAAACAGAAAAGACTCACCTTATCGCTTTGTAATAATAATAATAATAATAATAATAATACCACATTTCAATAATAAATATGCATTGTATTGTGACTTAATGTTGTGGTGCATTTCAGATGTTACATATTTAATAACTTTAATAAAAAATAAATAATTTTAAGAATTTATACAATGACATTATTTTCTTCTCTCTTTTTTTCAGTGTCGATTTTTCTGTCTGGTTTTTGTAAGTGTTCAATCTAGCAGTCATCCTGCATTTATGATTTGCCATATTGACTAGTCAGTAATGATCAATGAAAACTGGATATATTTGTAATTTTTTATAGGTTAGACATTTGCATTAGCTCAGTCATCTTCTTTTTATCCCCTCTGCCTTTGTCTCAGCAGCAGTCCAGTATACCCCAAAGGCTCTTTTAAGAGCCAAGACACAGTCCGTCCTTTGGCTTTGTAAGTACAGATTTTGACTAACTATCAGAAATATTCGGGTTTATATGAATGGAGATATGCCCTGCAGATAATTACAGTATTAAAGGGTGATTTATTTATTCATCCATCCATCAATTAATTAATGAAATAATGAATTATTATAATTATTTCTTTAAAAAATCAGATTGACCATGTTTATTACGTTCTGATTGCTCTGTAATTACTGATTAAATATTTTTATTCGTATAGATTAATCACACTCATATTCAGACTTGTTTCCTGTTTTTCTCTTTTTTGCTTGTGTCTCAGCAGCAGTCCAGTAGGCTATACCCCAAAAGGCTCTTTTAAGAGCCAAGACACAGTCCGTCCTTTGGCTTTGTAAGTACAGATTTTGACTAACTAATCAGGGGTGTGTTTCCCAAAAGCATCCAATTAGCAATTACGGTCGCAACTTCCGTCGTTACCATCATAGTTGAATGATTCTGTGTTTTCCGAAACCATAGTTCAAACAAACATCCGCAAAGCGTCACAAAATTATGTGGTTTGAACTAGGGATGGGTCACGATTTTCGAATATTCGAATATTCTATTTAATTCTAGAATATCGATTAGGTTGTGCGATTATTTTCTAAAGGTATACCAGGGCTTGACAATAAAGACTGTCCGATGGCGTGAAGGATGCTCGGATTTGTCACTTACCAGATCGGGCCACTGCAGGTGGTCACTAAATTGTATCATTTGCATGCGTTTTTAAGCCTTGTTTGTTTAAAAATGTAAGCGATTAAAAAGCATTTGGGCGCAAAAGACAACTCCTTTTGGTACATGTGCGCTGTGTTCTGTTCTGTGTGAACAGCGCGAGCACATACAACCGCGTCTGACACGCGCGAGCTGCCTGAACGGGCAAATACATGAAGTATGTCAAACTACCTCTCTTGGCAAGTAACTTTAGCAATCATTAATCTATATTGAATTTATATACTGGAGTACAGATGCACAGATCAACAGGATATTTGTTTGTTTTATTTTAGAGCATCTTCTGTTCCGTGCTTGCACACAAACTGCACTGTCGGCACTCGGGCGCGGCACACATACATAGTGTGTACACAATACATACACACACACTATAGTGTGAGCGCTAACCATGCTGGAGAACGGAACTTCTGATACGTGCAGGCTGATTGCGTGAACAATAGACCTGTTAAACAATATATTGTGAGAGGGCCGTTTGTTACAGCGTCCCAAACAACTCAAAATAATAAACCATAAAGTTAACAAAACGATGCACTCCACAGATTGCTTCTCTGCCGCCTTCACGTCCTGTTTCCCATTAATGAAGTCGTAACGAGCTCCCTGCATTCAAATTATTCGTTTTTTGCTGAAATAATAACGTAATATTCCACTGGGTGATATATTATATTTATATGCAAAATATTTGTGTTGTTTTTCGTGTTAAATGTGAAGAATGACAGGTTGGATGCCACACTTATTATTATTATTTTTTTGGCAGAGTATACAGGTGTAATTTTCACTTTAACTTCAGGCAATGTATAACATGATTTTATGATCGTAATTTTGACTTTATTCTTAAAATATTATGACGTTAATTATTTAATTATTTATTTGAGAAAGATAAACTGATCAAACTTGCGCTGGCCACTTGGTATTTAAAAAAAAACTAAAACTTGAATTTAACAAAAATAAGATGCTCCAATCATATTTCTAAATTAAATTAATAAAGAAAGGAAACAAAATAATGACCAATTTACTATAAAAAAACTGAACTATTTAAATGGCTCAGCTAGAGAGAGAGAGTTCTAATTGTGAACAAAACTCCCGTCTTCTTCCCGAGCATGTGAACATGTTCATTTAATATATTTATATATATGAAATAGGTTATTGTTATGAAGACAGACGTTAAAATGACTGTTCACATAATAAGTGCCGTCATTCAGGCGGTTCACAATATGTTTTAGCACGTAATATGTTTTAAGAATTATATTCTGTTTAGCGCGCAAAATGTTTTACGCTTAATATTCATTGATGCATTAATCAGATTTAAGATTTTCTTTTTAATAATATGAATGTTCATGCTCATTTTTAAAATGGAAATGTCCTAGCCTTATGAGCAGTTGATAATCGACGGACTGTTCTGTTAATAAATGCCGTCCTTCGGTTATGTTATATTAATGTTTCAGCACTCATACTTTACAACCATTAATTTTCTTGGGTTAAGATAGACTATTCTCTAATTAATTAAACAGTGTGTTATCATACAGATTGAAAGCCTGGATGGTCTCTCTCCCCCTCTCTCTCTGTGTGTGTGTGTGTGTGTAAAATGCCCATCCCTAGTTTGAACCAGGAGCGTAGCCTCAAAGGAGACTCTGGATGTGCATCAGAAAAACTGGGTGTGCCAGATTTATTGTCAGATTAATGCGCAATTTTTTTTTACAAAATAAGCATGCTTATTGGGTATTAATATATTAGTTTAACCATTTCATTTTTGTGTAGGCTACATTGTGTCTGTTAACCTATTCTCCGTTTTGGATGTCTTTGAAAATCACTATTTTATATCTGCAACAAAGTGAGAGTGTGTGTGTTTGTATGCTTACTGTTTATTAAGCATTTTTAAACCTTTCATTTCTGTGTGTGTGTGTGTGTGTGTGAGATTTCAGCTCCAACCCCAATCAAACACACCTGAACCAGCTAATCACAGTCTTCAAGGCTACTTGTTAATTTCAGACAGGTGTGTTGGAGCAGGGTTGTAACTGAAATCTGCAGGATGGTAGCTCTCCAGGAGCAGCGTTGGAGATCCCTGATATAAACTCTTAAAAAGAGAAGACTTGCAAAGAGTATTGTCACCTGTCATTTATTTCAAATATCTATATCTGCAACAAAATATGTGTGCATGTATGTCCGTATATGAGTGTGTCTGTGTGTGTATCTGTGTAAGCAAGCTTAATGATTATTAATATGATAGTTTAACCATTTCATTTCTATTTGTGTGTGTGTGTGTTTCTGTGAGCCTATTGTCCATTTTCGATGAGTTTCACTGTCAGCTATGCATCCAGCTATGTTGGCCTAGACCCTAAAAGCATACCACCTTAGGCCTTAAAATTCTTGAACCCTGGTTATCGCTGCTTGCAGCTATATATATTGTTTTTTTTTTGAAGCTTTCTCGCTCAAGAGGGTCACCGACAATCACATACAGTATAACCTACAACAGCTCTTTAACTGCGCTCTAGTCAAACGCGCTCACTGTAGCCTAATCATTAACTACACACATCATAAACCCCTTTAAAGTACAATTTATGTCACATATTTTAATAAGACTAAACTCCTATTTAACCTGATGATCACAGGTTTAATAAAAATACATTTTAAGTTTCTAATTATAACACTGCATTTCCACAGTTATTCAAACAACGAACAAATTATACAGTGAGCAAAGCACATTTACTTTATCAAAGAATAATCATTGACTTCAGTGACTAGGCTATGTAAAAATCTATTATGTAAAAACAGCTGTAGCTGCTGTACTAAATAAAAACAAAATGCTTTTAAATAATCCCTCCTTTTTTAAATCATTAACATTTTGCACATCCTGCAATGGTGACATTGAACTTTCAAAAATACAAAATTCAACAGCAAGTTCATAAATATATATATGCTTTTATTTATGTAGGCTACACAGAGAAACAATACATAGAGAAACAAGATGCGCTTTCTGCCATCTCATGCAGTCTCCGTGACAGCAATGAACCGGCTACTTTATTAAACGAACGAACGAACCAAAAAATACAAATCTTTAATTACGTAGTCGGAATGAAAAGGTACATTTCTTTGTTAAAGTCAGCATCGCATTCTGCAACTTTATCTTTTCAGCCGACACTGACTGAGAAGAAATCACTAGTTTATTAACGAATAATTAAAATGTTTTATTTTGCCTTTCCCCCAACATTCATAATCATTAGCCTACTTTTGCCGTTGCACGCTTTAGACGTGCGCTTGGGCGCGGAATAGGCTATACGCCTGTATATTAAAGGATGGTTAGTAGCCTAAGTTATTATATTAATCAATTTATGTGTGACTAGTGAAATCTTTAGTCGGGGACAGGCCTTCTTGGCACAAGGAACCGATCATTTTTTTTTATAAAATGCTGTCAATTCGAAAAGTGCGCCTGCTAATCACGTCACGTTATATTGCAATGCAGAGTTATGAATGCGTAATAATAAGTACATTTTTTTTAATGTATTTCCTTTCTTATGGGTGCAATGGTGGTGCTTTGGTCTTTCTTGGGGGTGCTGAAGCATCTGCTAGCCCCTCCTTTGCGCTGCCCATGTTTATTACGATAAAAAAAAAAATCTGCATCTGTTTTTAGGTGTGCCAGCTGCCACTGTGGGTGGCACCGGCACACCCTGGCACACCCGTGGCTACGCCCCTGGTTTGAACTACAGCTCTCGACCTGTGGTTTGAAGCATAGTTTCTTGTTAATAAGATATATGGACTTAAATAAATATGCTCTTGGGCACAACAAGCAAGCTAACAAGCAGTACTATATAAAATGCATTTTAATTATGTTTTTTTCCACGTCCATTGTAAGCACCATTTTTGAAAAGTGTGCATGTGCATAAATACCTAAGGGAACCCCGGAGTATGACGTAAGAGGGAACCCGCGATGAATCAAACATCAAATAAAGCACAATGACAGGGAACAAAAAATAGTAAATTAGTCAGTAGGTGCCATGTTCAATACAGCAGCATCTTAGAGATCTCTAATCAGTTAAATAGCATAATAGGAGTTATTCCTCCACCACATGCATGTGACGTCATTAACAATGGTCCTATGTTGCTGAACCAATGTGGTTCAAACGACGGAGATGTGACCGTGTTTGGGAAACAGTCGTGACAAGCAATATTTGCACATTTACGTATTCACTGCTGTGAAGACTCGGCATGAATTATATTATTTAAAAAATAGATTTTTTTTTTTTTTATTGCATGTTGCATTTAATAGCTACTAGCCAGGGCTGCGTTTCTCAAAAACATCATAAGCCTAAGAAGTTCGTAAAAATGATCGTGCGACTGATCTTAATTGTCTGTTTCCCAAAAGCATCGTAAATTAAGTAGCACTTGAAAATCAAAATACGAGTGCTCTGGAGTAATCGTAAATCCCTACGTGCATCGTAAAAAGACATAATTATGAGGTCACCTGCAGGACAATCAGCAGATTACACTTTTAACTTTATTCAAGTGCAATGAGATTATAATTAAAGCTTTTGATTGTACTTTATTGTACACTTTATCACATTTTTTTTATTTATATCAAATTAAATAATTAAAAAGGGCACAAAACAAAAGAAAATTGGCCTACACATCTAATGACTGAACAAAACAAAATTAATAAAATAAGTAATGTAGGAAATATGCTTCAAAGACCGGAAAAATAGGTATAAACTCATAAAAATCTGTCAATGGCTTGCTGACATTCACGAAAACCAGCCATGGTTAAATAAATTACTCACATATATCTGAAACCTATATGTATATTGAGTATATTTACATTATTTTGTATATAGTTGCAGAGTCTAGCTGTTTGAATAAGGTGGAACCACCTGTATCTCCAAAAGAAGATGAGGTACAGCATTTCCCTCATCATCTGTGTGCATGGATTAATATAAGAACCCCAACTACACTTACATTTTTTATGAATATTGTATGCATATGTACAATCTAGTACCTTGATTATTTTTCAGATTCAGATTCACTTGGGGGGAGACGTTCGAGTGCGCAGAGAGGCCTGGTCAAGGATACAAAACAACACGCGGGATTCCTTATTTGTGAAGGAGTTGGCAGTGGCAATCTGGGGCACTAAGACTCTGGGGGAAAGAAGTCTCACAGGGAAGGAATGCTCCACCACCAAAACCACCAAGCAGCGTTTAACCCCCCAGAAACTTCAGACATTAAAAGGTAGCAGAGCCAGGGTCATGGAGTCAGTTATGGAACATTTTTCTTTGTTCTGGTGCGACAGAAGCATCACTGTTTATCTGTACATTTCTTTTTAGTCTGCTTCAAGGAGTGGCTTGTCAAAAAGAATGTGGAGGAGACACGGTTGCAGGCCAGATGGGGAAAGGCTGGACGGTTCATCACGGAAAAAAAATGGACATTAACAAACAAAAACACAAACAAAAAAAAATAAACACTTAAGATAAATTGTTGTTGATGTGTTTTGTTGTAACTTGCTTGTTGAGCCAGATGAGTGTTGTTTTTTGTTAAATGTGTGTTATTATTGTGTTAATGTTTACTTGTTATTATTAAATGAACTTGTTACGTATATTAAAAAAGGCTTGTATTTTCATCATACCAAAATTCAATGTAGTTGTCCAGCATTCCACCTTGGTGAACAGGCTACCGTCCTCAACATCTATATTGACCAGCACAGTTTTCAGCATCCCACGCTGGTCACCAGCATCCCACCAGCATCCCATGCTGGTCACCAGCAGCATCCCACCAGCATCCCATGCTGGTCACCAGCAGCATACCACCAGCATTCCATGCTGGTCACCAGCATACCAGCACCAAAACACAACATATGCTGGTCTTGCTGGTGACCAGCTATGCTGGTCTATGCTGGTTTTTCCACCTGGGCTATCTTTTTAGTTTAATCTTTCCTGTCCCCTCCTCTTTTTTAATATTTAACAATTTTTCTGTTTCTTCTATATTTTGACTATCCCAGGTTCCTCCATCCGGCCACGTAGTCTCAGCTTTTCCTTTTTTTAGTTTATCTGCTACTGACTTGCTCCTTTCCCTTAGCTCCTCCCCCTCTTTTACATTTTTCCCATTATATAATCCAAAGGCGATTTAGCTATAGTTATTTCTAATATCCTTTTCTTTGCTCGAACCTCATCCATGTCTGTCTGGGGTGTGAGGTAAACAGCTCGTACCCTTGGAAACAGATGGTTGCTGTTGTGCACTTTTGATTTTCTTTCATCTCTGATCTTGTTCTTTTATGGCGCCTCGGGCCTAAATGAAAGTCAATATCTGGCCACAGGAGCGGAGTTTCGGCTTCTAAAATACACGGGCCTAATTCAATTATTTGGGTTTTGTGATGTGCGTTTAATCTATTTTAATTTAATATATGCGGTTAATCTCTATATCCTCATCAGTGAATAACAGCAGCCAATATAAATTTTTTAGCAGTTCCCCAGCTCTTAATTTTTTGACTGTTCTTCCACAGATTTTAACCGGTCCCAAATCTAGTCTGTTTAAGATCTGTTCATCGGTAATTTCGCCTACATTAGGTTCTTGTTCAATTAATTCTTCCACACTATATACTTCTCAGTTTAACTAGTGATTTTCTTCTATTTTATTATTCTATTTTATTAAAACAACTCGTATCTCAGTTGCATTTATTCCGGAACTCGTAACTCAGTTCTAATTCATTAAAACAACTCGTATCTCAGTTGCATTTATTGAAGAACTCGTATCTCAGTTCTAATTCATTAAAACAACTCGTATCTCAGTTGCATATATTCTAGAACTCGTAACTCAGTTCTAATTCATTATTAGGGTCATCAATCGACTCGCGCCTCGGTCGATTTCACTAAATACAACTCGTGCCTCGGTTGTATTTTGAATTCCTCCTATTACAACTCACACCTCGATACAACTCGCACCACGGTTGTATTTTTAAAATAGAATACGCACCTCGGTTCTATTTCATTATTATTTAACCCTTTTCGTTTCCTGTAAAATTAGCCTAAAACGCCTAAAAAAGGCATACCCAAAGTAAATTGCATGCTGTTGTTACGACCACTAGGGATCAATCGCAACAGATAGGATGAAGAGAGTCTCGATACCAGAAAGAATTAGGATTAACAAGTTTTTTTATTCCAGATAAGGTAAGGGATTACCATCAGGGGAAGACAAGGCCAAAACAACAAACAAAAGTGACTCTTTATTATGCCTCTATATTTCCTAAATCGAAATTAAAGAAAATGAAATACAATCACAACTTACCTAACTCCCTTTTCCAAAAACAATATAAAAAGATAATTCCGAAAATAAAATGGCGTCTATCCCCCTACGTCCCTTGTCATAATAAATTACCATCTATTTACATAAGCTATATACAGTTTGTCAGTTAACATTGCACAATCAGAATTGATAGTTGTAGTGAGTATGGCGCGGACCAAATACAAGCAACTCTGTCAACAAAAAGATGATATTGATAGAGCAGAATACAGTCAGAAGAACGTACAAACGAACGACACGAAATGAGCGACGAGGAGTACAATGGCACAAAAGGCCTCGATCAACGTTTAGGGCAGTCCTTTATCCGAGTCAGGCAAGGATGAGAACGAATCACCACCTCCATCAGATCAACTCCAAGCACCACCTTCCTGGAAACAAATGTAATCCTAGAGAGAGAGAGAGAGAGAGAGAGAGAGAGAGAGAGAGAGAGAGATAGAGAGAGAAAAAGAGAGAGAGAGAAAACACCAGAAGGCAGCATAGAAACAACAGACAAATGACTGAAGGTCATAACACCCCCACACTAAAAATAAAACACTATAGTTTTACTGATTAACACGGGATAGGGTGTCCGCAATTACATTATCAATACCTTTCTTATGACAGATCAGTAAATTGTAACTTTGACAGATTAAAGACCATCGCATCAGACGATGATTTGCATTAGACATCCGCTGCAAAAACACAAGAGGGTTGTGGTCCGTGTACACTGTAACTAACTGTGAGCTAGACCCAACATAGACCTCAAAATGTTGCAAAGCGAGAATTAAAGCGAGAGCTTCTTTTTCTATGGTACTGTAATTGACTGTATGGTACTGTGAAATTTCTTTGAAAAGAAACTAATTGGGTGATTCAAACCATCAGCACCCATTTGAAGAAGAACGGCACCTGCACCAGAGACACTAGCATCAACCTCTAGTAAGAACGTTTTTTCAAAACAAGGTGCAGCAAGTACAGGGGCACTACAAAGTAAAGTTTTCAACGCCTCATAGGCAGGCTGACATTCTGGAGACCACTTAAATGAAACCGCTTTACTTAGTAGTTTAGTGAGGGGACTGGCGACAACTGAAATTTTTTTACAAAAACATCGGTAAAAACCAGTCATGCCGAGAAATCGACGAAGTTCCTTCTTGGAGGTAGGAACAGGAAAATCAAGAATGGCCTGTACTGTTGAGTTAAGTGGACGAACTTGACCATTTCCCACCTCTTTTCCCAAATACATAACTGTGGCACAACCGAATTCACACTTTGACAAATTCAAAGTCAAATTCGCATTTCTCAAACACTTAAAAACATTATTCAAGGTTTTGAGATGATCTTCCCACGTATCAGTATAACACACTACATCATCCAAATAAGCCTCTCAATTGGGCACATTGGACAGCACTATAGAAATTAACCGCTGAAACGTAGCTCCAGCATTTCGAAGTCCAAAGGCCATAACACGATACTGCATAAATGCATCGGGTGTAGCGAAAACAGAGATTTCAGATGCTCGATCTGTAAGTGGTACCTGCCAATATCCTTTCAGCAAATCTAACTTAGTTACAAACTTAGCATTTCCTACTCGACCGACACAATCTTCCATACGAGGAAGTGGAAAAGAATCAGCTTTTGTTAAAGCGTTAACCTTACGATAATCAGTACAGAATCTGGATGATCCATCTGGTTTAGGGACGAGTAGGCATGGGGAAGACCACAGACTAATACTAGGAACGGCTAAATTGTGCTCTAACAAATACTGCGTTTCCTGCTTCATTAACCGTCTTTTGAGTGGGTTTACACGATAAGCATTTTGCTTAACTGGGGCATGTGAACCGACATCTATGTCGTGGTTTATCACATGGGTAATCGAAGGAAAGTCATTAAACAAAGTTGGATACTTTTCAATAAGATTAGAAATATCTACCTGAGCTGATACAGACAAGTGTAACAATTGTTCTGATAAATGCAACAAGGTTTCAGAATTGGGTAAACGAGCCGATAAAAATGATGCACTATTCATTCTCAAAGAGTCACTCTCGGGTGAGTACTCTGAAAGTGACACAGTAACTGGTGCTATAGTAACGACAGATTTGTTAACGTCAGAATCAGAACGTGACACATATGCCTTCATCATATTAATGTGACAGACGCGTGATTTTCTCTTACGATCGGGGGTTTCAACTATATAATCCGTATCTCCGAGTTTCTCTTTGATCGCATAAGGACCAGCGAATCTAGCTTGGAGCGCTGAACCTGGCGTTGGAATTAAAACAAGAACTTTATCTCCAGCCTGAAATGATCGGGTGACAGTTTTTTATCGTAGTGAGTTTTCATTTGGCTTTGTACAGAACTGAGTGATTTTTTTGCTAATTTCCACACTGAATGCAAGCGTTCACGAAATACACTAACAAAATCTAACACACTGGTGGTTGGTGACATACGAGTGGATGACAGAATTTGTTTCAACGGACCACGAACAGTATGTCCAAAAACCAACTCAGAAGAATTGAATCCAAGAGAAGCTTGAGTAGTATTCCGAACTGCAAACAGCAAGAGTGGGATATGCTCATCCAATTCCTTCTCAAGTTCCACGCAAAAGGTTCTAAGCATTGACTTTAACGTTTGATGGAATCGTTCGATAGCGCCTTGCGATTGAGGGTGGTATGCACTGGATACGTGATGTTTGATAGATAACTGTTTCATTACTTTTGCGAACACATTAGACATAAAATTAGTACCTTGGTCAGATTGAATGTGCTTTGGCATTCCAAACGTAGTGCAAAACTTAACCACTGCTTTGACAATTGTGCAAGCTTTAATAGAATGCAACGGTATTGCTTTAGGAAATCTGGTAGATGCACACATTAACGTCAAAAGATAAGAATTCCCAGACTTCGTTTTAGGTAATGGCCCCACACAGTCAATCAGGATTCGTTCAAATGGTTCTCCTAATACAGGTATAGGCTTCAACGGAGCGGGAGGAGGTATTTGATTTGGCTTACCGGCAATTTGGCATGCATGACACGATTTACAAAATTTAGCTACATCCGACTTCATGGAAGGCCAAAAGAAATGTTTCAACAACTGATCATAAGTTTTACGAATACCCAGATGACCGGAAAGTTCTTGATCATGCGCTACACTCAGCACTTGCAGTCTGCAAGGCTTCGGAACGATGACTTGGAAAACAGTGCTCCAGTCACTCTTTGCATGACGTGGAGACCACTTATGCATCAAAACATCCCCCTCGAAGTAGTATGCCACTGGATGCTCAGACAAATCAGGCAGCTTGACGGCAGCTTTTATGCAATGACTTAAAGTTAAATCAGTATGCTGAGCTTCAATCAACATTGGTTTCCCAATGGGTAAATCGACATTCGGAAGTGCGCACACTTCTACGTCAACTGTGTCCTCACCTTTCTTTACCCTATTAAAATTGTCAGTACACAGAAAAGAATCCAAGAGGTCTACAGTATCTCTAAATTTGCATGCTTGAGATCGGATAACAACACATGTGCCAAACACATCAGGAAATTCCTTGCACAACACATCAACATCAGTTGCAACAGGGGTTTCTGTTACCTCGGGCAAACAAAAAACTTTGTCACCTGCCAAATCATTCCCAAGAATGAGCGACACATCTTTAACCGGTAATTGTGCCCGAAGTGCCAGTTTAACATTCCCTGAAATAATTCCCGAATTATTCGGGGCCAGTATCACGGAGGATGCGAATGCGCTTCATCTCAGAACTAGCTTCAGTCAGTGAAACAATACCATCGTAAACGAATGGTTCAAAAATTGACTCACTCGACGAACTTACAGATTCGTTTTGCTCGAGTGACAAAACTTCTCTCAATCAACGCGATTACGCATACTACTTCACTTTTCGAAAACTTTTCCTTTCTACCCGCTTTGCGCTTCAAAGTGGGACAATTTGCAATGAGGTGCCCAACCTCATGACAATAAAAGCACTCACTTTCCTTACTATCTACATTTACTACTTTCTTATATACTACAGCAGCATCTTTAGAAGTACCCACCCGACATATTATGCTTTACAGGTGAAAATACTACTCTGTGCGTAAGTACAAACTCATCAGAAAAAACTGCGGCTTCAGAAAGAGAAGACACTTTCTGCTCATTTAAATAGACAACTATTTTCTCAGACAGACAATTCTTAAATTCCTCCAACAGTATTAACTCCTTAAGTTGCTCCAACGTGTCTACCTTGTTTGCAGCACACCATCTATCAAACAAATGCACTTTGTCTCTAGCGAATTCAGTGAACGTTTGGCTAGGGATTTTCACAAGATTTCGAAACTTCTGTCGGTACGCTTCGGGGACTAGTTCATAGGCACGCAATACAGCATTTTTCATCACGCCATAATCCAAGCTTTGTTCAAGCGTTAATGCGGAGCAGACTTCTTGGGCTTTACCTACAAGTTTGCATTGCAGCAACAGTGGCCAAACATTCTGCGGCCAATTTAACGTAGCAGCAATCCGCTCAAAAACAGTAAAATAAGTATCCACCTCGCTCTCTCGAAACGGCGGAACAAGTGAAATTTGTCAATTAACATCAAATGCAGGTTGACTTACTTGTTGGTTTCGTCGAGGTGCAGGAATAGGACTCGGAGTGGAAGCATTGATGGGTAACAGCACTGGCATGCTCCCGCCGAGCGCATCAAATCAAATCAAAATCAAATCACTTTTATTGTCACATCACCACAGCACAAGTGCCTTGGTGAGTGAAATTCTTATGAGCGTGCTCCAGACAGTGCAGAAAAACAGCAGACAATTTATCAGCAGCTGTGGGTCGACCAGGTGACTTATTCCTGAGCTCGAGCTCCAACTCCTTGAGCTTGATTGCTCGTTGAGATTTGATTTCAACTGTGCATGCGTGCTACAGCTGACTCTGGTACCGCTGCTTACTTAGCTCTAGATCAAGCTCTTTTAGTCTGATTGCCAACCGAGGATCAGTTGAAGGAGGGAGATTGACAGGATCCATGCCGGCCATCTCCTCGGGTTCGGGATACTCCGCCCCCTTACCCATGGAAACTGGCCACTGATCTGCAACACCTGCTTCACTCTCCTCCGACAAAACTTCATGCTCCACCAAATGCTTATAAATCACCTCCTTGATTTCTTGCTTCACTGCTAACAGGCTGCCGGTCAAGGAAGCTGCGCACTTCAGGACTGGATGTCGTTCGGAGTAAGTAGAGTTTATCTTTGTCCGTAATGTTAGGTCGCATTTCCAGATGGAAATCAATATCTTGCAGATAAGCTTGGACATTTTGGCTGTTTGGCACGCTGGGGTTGAATTTGCCAACGTTTCGGGCGAGCTTGTCAAGATCTTTTAGGTCCAAGCCATGCGACGACCTGCGGCTGGCTGCAGCAGATTCTTCTGGTTCTGTCGTGATATAAATAAAGTTCTTCAGATGGCGCTGGTGAATGTTTTAACACCACCCCCTCTGTCTTATGTTCACGTGTCAGTCCAGGAACAGGTGACTTGGTCCTGCTTGGCAGGGGTGCGGTTGGTGCACGTCCTGTCCTTGACGGCTCATGGCGCAGTTCATAAGCGTGCTTAAGTTCCTCTTGGAAACGTTCAGACTCCTCTGTGACGTAGTCGAGCTGTCGTGTTAGGCGGCTGATCTCGCTTCTTGACTCAGCCAAATGAGCTTCGAGGGCTTTGATTCTGCCGTTTTTGTCCCTGAAGTCAGTCTTTGCCTTCTCTAGTAGCTTCTCTGCATACTGTAGCTTGTCTGCACAATCAGCGAAGTCCTCTTTGATTTGCTGCATTTCGTGGCTGGTAGCTGCTAGAGTCTCTTTTAGCCTGTTGATCTCCTCCTCGGCGCCTTGCTCCACCTCATCGGTCCCTTCCTGTCGTTCACGTTCCAGCTGCTCTATGCGTCGTTGTGCGCTTGTCAGCTCCTGCTGGCGTTGTGCGGCGTGCTTGTCGCTCAGTTTGAGGGTGGCGATGAGTGTGTGACTTAAGGAGCCGGTGATCTTGGCTAATTCTTTGTGATTGTAGTTTTGACTTGGGTCTTGTCTCATAATGCTTGTGATGTTGTCATCTAGTTGGTCCTGTGTCTGATGTCGGAGTGCTTCAGCAGCTTTAGGGAGGATGCTGTCTGTTGTAACACTTAGCCACATTTCCAGTCCTTCCCAGTGACCGACATGTTCTGTTTTGTGAGACATGTTCTGGCAGGTGATGGGGATCTTGGACCGAACTGACACAGACCTTGGATGGGAAACAAAGCAAAAGAAAACACAAACAAAACAACAGGGGTGTGAATGTGCACAGTGTAGTGTATGCTAGTGTTGAGTGTGATTCTCTGTTTCTGTGGTCCTCTGTGGTGGGTGCTTCTAATTCGTAGTCTCTGCAGAGAAATTATTGGGCACACGTAAGGCAGCACAGCTGGGAAACAGAGAAAGAAAAGCACACTAACAGAATGAGTAAACAGGGGCAATAACACTAAACAGATCTCTCTTTTAATAGCAGATTTTCTTCTTTTCGCTTTTTTTGTTAAGTCTGATTTAGAAGGACGCTTCTAGTCAGAAAATTCTAAGCGAAATTTTCTCTTTTGAGATGGGACTGTTATCGCTATTCCAATTTTCTCCTTGAGGGAGGAAAACAACAGCAATGACAGTACTGCTCCCTTGATGGCAATTTTACACCGCAACGCTGGTTAGCATGTCTCTCACGCGTGTTTAAAAATGTTGCCGATGTCTATCTTCTCATTGCACCTGCTTTAACTTGGAGGGGTAGGATTTCACAATAGAGGGTAAATAGCAAACAGTTCTCAAGTTTCATAAACATCTGTTCAATTGTGGCATTTCTCTCTATTTGTGATCTTTCCACTGGCAAAGTCTTAGCAAACAAGTCAAATTAGAAGAAGTTAGTAACAGGGAGGAAAGGTAAGAGAAGATTTATTTATTCCCAAGGTTTAAGACTAATAATAAGTTGGCAGCATGGTGGTGCTGTTGAGGCGATACGCTTAGATTGGTTTTGCTGTTTACAGGGTAAACACACTGACCTAAGTTGGGGAAACCTTAATTTCCCTTTTTGGGGTTTTCTAATTAGAAGGTTAACGTCTTTATACCCCAAGCTTGGTGAGAAATGACATTGATTGCATGGTGTCACTGTCACTTCACCAACACAACACTAGGGGGAGCACTATCTACTCTCAGGCCTGAGTAAAGAGGACCTTATTATATTTTAGCTGAGTTAATCAGATCACCTAAGGAGATGAGGTATGGCCTACAGGTGGCGCCAGACTTGTGTTAAGTCTGAAATTATAATTAAAATTAGAATTTGTGGTTTCTAATTAGAATTATGATGTTATAATTACAATTGATAGGATCTCTTAGGATTAGAATTACAAGTGCAATCTGCAATTGAGTTGATAAACCAATATTGTTGCAATATGTAAACAGGAAGTGTAATTAATTATTAAATGTAATTAGAATTTTCAAACTCATAATTCGTTATGAAATTAAATTACAGCTTCCAAATCACTAGTTTCGGATTCCTATAATAGTAATTAAATAATTTCCAAACTTACTCATTCCTCATTGTGTCATTAACATCAAACCAAATTAATCTGTATCCTAATTACTTGTAAATGAAATTAAAAATTTCTGGCCCTCTTGATAATAATTAAGGTTTTACTGTGGTTGTCAAATTATAAGATCGCTTGTGATTAATCAATGGATAATGTTGCTACTTGGAGGCAGGAATTGAAATTATTTTATTAAATGAAATTAATTTTAAATGTGTAATTAATTTATGACATTCAATTAACAATTAAAAATCCCTAACAATAGCAACTCCTCCACTGAAGTGTTTAAAATCAGAAAAGCGGTTATAATTGAATGAAATCAAAATCACCATATTATCAAGGTACTACTGAATTATCTTCTAATAACCCACCAGTTATTAAGCTGGTACCCACAAAAAGTAAAAGACTTTAATCAAATGTTTATTAAACCAACTTGTGAAATTGTCAGACACTGATGATTAGTTATAACATTAGCACAGGCAGTTTATTAATATTTGTTAGTCTTTTAAAATGGGTAGAGAGAGAGAGAGAGAACGGAAATGTGAGTAGCATTTTCACACACACCCACTGCATTCACTTATATTCAAACTCTCTAAATGCTACGTGCTAATCGCTAGCCGTAAGGCAAACCGCATTGCATTTGCTACGATGCTAAAGTTTCTTTGTTAGCTTAGCGCTAATGCTATTAGTTTACACGTGGCTAAATCTCCAGTAGCAACTGCCGGGAAGGGGTTTTCCTGGCTAAACTGGTCGCTATGACGACTCAGTGCCTGTTAAAAAAAAAATGTGCTTCACGCTTCAGAATCAACAAGCATTGTTCAGACTTGAATCTTTTATAGCACATATAATCTCACTCGTTTAGGGCGAGAAATTAATCTACGGATTACTTATAAATCATCAAAGCCTCGGCGGGCTATGCTGATATCTGTCTGTTTAGACAGCACACATAAAACAATTCAATCGATTGCAAATTCTTCTCCCTTCTCAAATCGCATGGCCACCCTTTGTTTGAGTGCCGCGCGTTTGAATTTCACTTGTGTGAAATTAAATAATGGCTGAGAATTAATTAATTAGCTACTTTAATATCCTACAGCCGGGAGAGTAACGTGGCTGGGTTTGAAAGTGGGACACGCACTATCAAATTACCACGAAGGCCTTAAAAGGAGAGCAACGAGGAACACGCTCATCTTAACTCTCTTGCGCTGTTAAAGCGACTTCTTATTAATTATTTACTGCAGTTTAATTTCTTCTCAACAAACTCGAATTAACAGTTACACTCCCTTTCATTCAAAAACGCACTGTTTCACCAACCGCTTATTTCTCTATATTCACTCAATTTTTCCAGATAAAAGTGAGAAATAGTCTTATTGTCTCTGGTTTGATTTTCAGATTAATCTTTAATGCCAGCGTTCATTCTCCACCATTTGTAATGCAACTGAATATGGAGCTATTATTTCAGCTCTGGGAATTATTGTTAAAGATTCAATATTGCTTGATTAAAGTAATATTAATATTTAACTTACAATTATACTGTATTAAGTGGTCGTCCAGCGATCACTAAACCGTATATTCTATTAATCTCTCAAATTCAAGCTCAGGTACCGTTATCTTGGTGGCAAATAAGGATAAAATACTTAAAAATCACATTCCAGAGACAATTCTTTATAAAGGTTTATTTGTTATACTGCTATTCTAACATACGTAATACACACAAACATACACACATGCATACGGGAGTTTTGAGGTTAAGGTTGAAAGAATAACATTCTTTCCTATTTCATAACTTAACTAACCAGAAAACTAACGCAGAGGCTATTTGATGCTGGTTCTGCGTGGAGATGGAAGCGTCGTTACGCTGCTGGTTCTGCGACGTTACGGCGTTTACACAGTCTTTGATTCACGCGTGCGTTATTTGTCTCAGCCGGTCTTAAGGCGAGAGTCCAGCGGGCCGTCCTTCCGGCGTTGGAGAGCGAGTTTCGAGAGCAGGAAGAGTTATCGCCCACAGGCGGCTGATCGAATCAGAGTGTCGGTATGGGGCGGAGCCCCGCCCATGTCCAGGCTTTCTGCCCTCGTTACACTTTGTGACGAAAAATGTAACTTTTACCCATGTATTAAAACTCTTACCAGGTTTACACATTTATAATATCACCACATTCGTTATCTTACTGATTCATACATTTTTGCAACCGTTCATACAAGTCTAAACACTGCAACCTACACATTACAGCTCAAGGCACGATTAAGAATCAGCCCACATTTCCTAAGTAATTCATATTCCACAAGCATATGAGAGAAAGAGTACAACATTAATATCCATATGTTTCTTGTGTAGATGTTTTCGAAAGTCATGAAACAAACGAATGTCTTTTAGAAAGGTTCCCGTCACATTCCTTTGTTCTGTAATAGAAAGAAAATGCGCGCTTTTGGTGCTGGATGAGGTGGAGGGGTTTTAGAGAGACGCTGATTCCTTTGGTGACCTGTAGAGACAGTTGAATTCCTGCCGACATACGTTACATGAGTATGGCGTGGACCAAATACACGCAACTCTGTCAACAGGAAAGATGATATTGACAGAGCAGAAGAAGAAAGTGAGGGATTTTAATAATTTTTAATAATTTATATTAATAATCAGTTTCAAATAACCTGTTTATGTGTGTAATCAATTTTTCATGGGATTTCTTATTAAGGGTTTTAGATGTGTTGCAGGTTAAAAGTGTAATGTCTAAGTGCTGATGTGTGGGTGTGCAGCCTAGTGTGCAAAGAAAGAGGAAGCAGCTGAACGGCAGTTTTGCCTCAAGGTATGTGAGTGCAAGATAAGAAGTCATCAACTAAAGTAGGGTGTGGTGGAATGTGCACACACACACATAACAAGATCAGATTACTTAGAAAAGCTAGTTGCTAGGCAGAAACTGGGTGGGGGTTCTATCACAGCATGTTTTGCAGAGACCAAGAGACAAAGGAGTGGAAGTGGATTGGAGAGTCTAAGGACGGATCCCCATCCAATGAGAAGAAGAGACACGTCGACACATAACTATTAATATTGTGTGAAACTGGATTTCTGGGTTGGTTCTTTGTGAGACGTTGTGTCTGAGACAACCCAGCGCTGTAACTTTGGTGATATCTGATCAATAAATTTCAATCTTAAATTGAAAAGTGCCTCTCTTCAATTTTGAACATGCAGGACATTTTGAAGTCCGTCAAAAGACAGAACAGAAGAATGTAGAACGAAGAACAATGGCACAAAAGGCCTCGATCAACATTTAGGGCAGTCCTTTATCCGAGTCAGGCAAGGATGAGAACCAATCACCACCTCCATCAGATCAACTCCAAGCACCACCTTCCTGGAAACAAATGTAATGAGAGAGAGAGAGAGAGAGAGGTTTAACAACACTTTTATTGGTACATTTTTACTTCACAATTCTATACAATATGACCATCAATTTGATCACATTTTAATAGTGAGGAAAAGAAAAACAAAAAAAACAATACATCAAGACTTTCACAAATTAAAAACAAGCTGATTATCTTGCAACATACATAGCACTTCATTGACACACCATACTTCATAAAAACCCCATAAATTATTTGTTAACCTTTAATATGCAAATTCAATCTTTAACCTCCCTACTATTAACCACTTCAACATTTCTTCTGGATCTATACTAGCTAATTGTAACCCTTTATTTTTCCGTGTTTTCCACACTGCCAGTTTAGCCGTTCCAATCAGGTAATTTAATAGACACATTTTTTTCCTTTTTGAAAATATATATTTTACTCCTCCAATGAATACCTTATCAGAAAAAGCTTCGTCAAACCGCCCAAACCAATTCTTAAGCAATTTAAACAAACCTTTTAATCTCTCACACTTTACAAATAAATGCTCCAAATCTTATTTTCCCCTACAAAATCTTCAATCCCCTTTAACAGCTATATTCAGGTGAGCCACATGCTGATCTGTAGCTATTGCCCCATAAATGATCCTCCATTGTAGATCGCCAGTACGCTTCTCCACAGGAGGCTTATATAGGGCCCTCCACCTGTCTCTTATTAGGAAATCTGTGTTCAACAAATCTGGCCAATTTGAAACTTTTTGTTTTCTCAATGTATCTTGATGCACTGCCTTTACTGTAATATTATACATTACTTTTTTGGACATGCTTTTAAAAGAGCAAGACTGGGGAATATGAGCAGATAAAATGGCATCCACTGCTTCTTCTTCATCCTTTTTTTATTGCTGGAGAAGCAAACAATTCCGGAAATTCCACATTATTCCCAATGCCCAGGATATTTCCAGGTCTTTGTACAATAAATGTTCTGTATCCACTTGGTAAAGCATTGTAAATCTCTTCCTTTAATTTTGACACAAGACGTGAAGATCTCAAACCATGATGCTTCTTTAAGTTCTTCAAGCGATTTCCACCCTTCTTTATTCAATAAGTGGTCCAACTTCACAGTTCCGTTCTTCAATAAACATTTCCGTACAGTCACAGAAGACAGCAATCTTGTTTGAATCAGCGGATTAAAAAAAAGTTGTTCCTCCCGTGCCCAGTATTCTAGATTGTCCACATTCCTTTCTGTTCTTATTACATTTTTCCATGTTTGTAACAGATTTGTAGAAAACTGTGAGCTCTGATAAATTTATCTCTTCAAAGTTCATTAAAAACAACTGTTTATCAAGTCCATAGCCACCAACTCTCCTCATGATCGCACTTGCAGTCTTTTCCCATAGCACATCTTTATCATATAAAAATCTCTGTGCAGCTTGTATCCTGAAAGCACGGATTCTACTTCGCACATCCACCAGTCCTTGACCACCTTCCTGCACCGGTAGGTATAATACTGCAGCGCGAATCCAATGTTGTCCATTCCAAAAGAAGTTGACTATTGTCCTTTGTATAGTAGAAACCATCTCCTCCGGTGGCTCCATAACGATAGTTTTATGCCACAAAATGGAAGCAGCCAGATTATTTGCTACCAGAACTCTTCCTCGATACTATAATTGTGGTAACAACCATCTCCACTTCGACAATCGGCCAGACACCTTTTCTATCAGACCTTCCCAGTTTTTTCTTTGAAATTGTTCATTCCCAAAAAAAACTCCTAAAATCTTTAATCCATCTTTTTTCCATTGCAACCCTCCTGGAAGTTGTGGAAGATTTTGAACATTACCAACCATAAATCCCTCACTTTTTGTCCAATTAACCTTAGCAGAAGAAGCTTTTTCGTAGAAGTTAATAATATTTGTTAAAATTGTAATGTCTTCTTTACCTGTAATAAAAACTGTGATATCATCTGCATAGGCTGATAAGACCACCTTAGAATACCCATTAACATGAGGGATTAAAGTTCCTTTTAAATCTTTTCTCAGCCTACATAATAAGGTTTCAATAATCAGGCTGTATAATTGTCCAGAAATTGGACAACCTTGCCTTATGCCTCTTGTCACAGGTATTGGAGCACTTAAACCACCTCCCCCTTTCACCATCACATGGACATTGGAATACAACAGCGTAATATATGAAATAAAAACATCCCCAAATCCATAGCTCTTTAACACCTTGAATAAAAAGTCATGATCCACACGGTCAAAAGCTTTTTCCTGATCTAATGACAACACTCCCAAATTATTCTTATTGTTTTGGTTAAAATCAATTATATCTCTCAATAAAAACAGATTGTCTATAATAGATCTCTTAGGAATACAGTATGTTTGATCATTTTGGATCAGCAAATGTAAACAGTGCTTAAGTCTATTTGTCAAGCATTTAGAAAAATGTTTATAGTCCAGACACAGCAAAGCAACTGGTCTCCAATTTTTTAACAGTCCAAGGTCTCCTTTTTTTGGAAGCAATGACAAAACGGCTCGACGACAATTTATTGGAAGTAGATTACTTTTGATGCATTCTAAAATTACTTCATATAAATCTGGTCCCATCAGGTCCCAGAATTGTTGATACAATTCCACCAGTAATCCATCAATTCCAGGCGATCTACCTTTAGATAGTTGCCTCATAGCCTCTGTTAACTCTTGAAAGGTGATTAAATAGTCCAGAATTTTTTTCTGTTTTTCTTCAAGCTGAGGTAGGTCTTTAAGTAGGTCTTCAGTACAGTCAGTGTCACAACTCTCAGCTTTATATAATTATTTATAAAAGTCCCCTGCCAATCTCCTCATTTCTGTAGGATCTGATGTAACTGATCCATCTGCACGGCGGAGATGACACATCATCTTTTGCTGGACATGTTTCCTTTCGAGGTTAAAAAAGAATGTGCTTGGGGCGTCCATATCTTTAATGGAACAGTATCTTGTTCATATCAATGCTCCTTTAGCTTGTTCATGTAGGAGAGAACTCAGTTCTTGTCTTTTCTTATAGACCCCTTCAATGTTTGTAAACATCGAAAGCCTAGGTTGGGTGCGCGCGCAGCTTGGGGTCAGAAAAATAGCGCAGCTAATTGACCGGCATATTGTGTCAAGGAGAAACAGACAAGCCTTATAGATAGATAAGATACTTTTTTATTATTATTTGTACCTTTCCATTTTTGTCTTAGGTGTCTGGGTTTGTTTTGTGTACACAAACAAGGAGGGCACAAAGTCAGGACTACTGGAGTCAAGTGATGCCTCTCCTACAAAAAAGAATTGCACACATTCATTACAACACGATCTACTGTTGTCATAGTGAAAGCGCTAATGTAAAGCTAGTCTGCTATCTGCTACGTCTGTAGCATGCCACAGGTCACAATTTATGCCAGATATCAAACTTCACCTAACTATTAAATCAGTCTACAGTTTACAGAAAACATTTGTTTGCTTATCATGGCTTAACTCTACCGTTGTTGGCACAATGTTGGCGCTAGCCTGCGGCTAACTACTAGCAGCTGGCTACGTCTGTAGCATGACACAGGTCCATGACATTTACAACACTATTAACTTGCATAGCTTAACGTACAGAAAACTGTTCATGCAATCCAGGCTTTCGAGTTTAAGCAAACAGAAAGGGATGATAAAGGATGACTTTAACGTTTCCTGATATGAAGTGAGCGCTAACAACACGAGCCTCTTTGATCGTAGTATTGTCCCAGTCTGCCCGTTTAATAGCTTCCTTTAGATTGGCAGGTTTGATCGCAAGAAAATACTGTTTATTCTGCATATTTATTTTGTGATGAGCGATGGACCTTGTTGGGAAACCAAATACTAAATCGCTGATCTGGAATCATCTCCATTCATGTCACTCATCCGCGTTTGTACAAGTGTCTTCAAGTTCACGTCATCGCAAACGCCCGGATGATCAGGTGTGTATTGGTGAGGATTTCTCCAAATTGGCCAAATATGAATAAGACCGCGGTAAATGGAAGATGTTAACAAGAAATGTGGCAACATACGGCGCGATTCCTATTCCACAGAGAGCGCGTGCAGCAGACGAGGAGTTAACGCACCCGCTTGCTTGGTGGAAGAACAGTGAACCGTGTCTAAACCGTATGCCGCGTCGCAACACAACAGGTTGAGTCTGTCCACAGGACATTTGAACTTTGTTTCAGTTCGTCATAAATAGGACGAGACAGTTTACTGCGACCGATTTGTCGTATTGTATCGCGCATCTGGTGTAGACAGCATCACTGATTATAATGGGTTCTCGCCGTGCCGCTCGCGTGAGGTAGACCGGGTGTATTTAACTTTCTCATTTAAGGATACTTTCCTATTTAACTGTATTATTTATTTGATATTTATTTTAGTGTTTTGCAGGCTGAGTGTTCACTGACATAAGTGCTAAAATAAACACGTTTGTTTGTTAATAGATGATTGAGCCTCATTTATTTATTTTTGCGTTTCAGAATTCAGAAGCTTTCACTGTTGCTTTCAAAATAGCTGATGAGTGGAAAGCATAATTTTGGCAAAACATTTTTATATTGGCCTTGCCCACATCCCACCATTGGCTTAGGTTCTCGAATATTTTTTTCTTCATTTTCCATATATTCCAAAACATTTTAAACTTTTCACAAAAAGAGACATCCTGTAATAACTTAACATTAAAAATCCAATAATAATTATATTTGAATGTCTTCTTCAGACTAACATCCAATATAACCATATGATGATCTGAAAAACCATTAGGTCTAATGTCAGTATTTATCACCTTATTATTCCATGTATTTTTTAAATAAAACCTATCCAAACTTGCTCCACTAATTCTATTATCAACCATTCTCAACCATGTATACTGCTTTACTCCTTCATTCCTTGTTCTCCAAACATCAGTTAATTGGAATTCATTAATAACTTTTTTTAATACATCACTTGATTTATTGTGAGGCTCTTCCCCATTTCTGTCAAACATAAAATATGTTGTACAATTCCAATCACCTCCAAGTATTAAACAAACATTGTCATCATAGTTTTCAATGACCTTCCTTAATTCCATAAAAAACACCAGCCGTTCTGGACCATTGTTAGGAGCATATACATTAACAAATACAAATTCTATTCCATTATGCTCAATTTGTGTTAATAGTAATCTTCCTTTAACAATTTCTTCTATCTTTAAAATATTCACATCTTCAGAAAATAAAATAGCTACTCCGGCACTATTTCTTGTCCCATGACTCAAAGCAAAATTTATTTTCCACCATAGGCCCCATTCAACTTCATTATCATTGTCTGTGTGTGTTTCTTGCAAAAAACAAACATTAACCTTATCAATTCTTAAAAGTTGAGAAATCTGTGCTAATTTATTCTTATCCCTGCCTCCATTAATATTCAAAGATCCCACTCTCCACACATCCATATAGAGAAATAAGAAGTAGATAGAAACAGAAAGAAAAAAACACAGAGTAAAAAATGCCACTTGTGATTTGTTCATATAACTATATATATTTTTTCTTCTTTGAAACTTTCACTTTACTTCTCCTTAGTTTCGTTAGCATCTTTTTCAACTGGAATCTTTTCTTTTTATCCAATGCTTCATAACTCACTGTTTTTTGCAACCACAACACTGATCCTATAAATTTTTCCACATCTGGAAAGAACTCTTCAACGTCAACAACTTTACCAAATGTTGTGTCAAGAAATTCATTAATTTCTTCCAGGGAATATGTGTCCTCCATCACTTGTGACCCAATATCTGAAATCTCTGAAAGTGCATCCTCGTCTGGCATTTCTGCCTCACAGTTATACTCATTTTCATTTTTTCCCACACTATTTTCTCCACTCTTTGTAGGCCTAACATTTTCCACATCTTCACTAATGTTTGCTACCGTTAATATTGTTTCATCATTCAAAATAGCACTATCAATTCGACTATCCTTTTCCTTAGTTAATTCAACAACTTCCTCAGCTCCTTGGGCTTCCTTTTCTTCTACCACTTCCTCAACTCCCTGAGCCTCATTATCCTCAACATCTACAGACTGCACGTTTTCAGAGTCATTCACAGCAACCTCCTCGTTATGTCTAACGACTTCTTCAACGGCTTGAACTTTATGTGGGCATGCTAATCGCTTATGCCCGATGTCCCCGCATTCAAAGCATTTCATATTTCCAGTATTTGCATATATCATATACGCTCTTCCCTCATGCCAAACTCTAAAGGACACATCTAACTCCTGTTCATTTAAGAACATAAAGACGTGTCTTCTAAAATACATTACGTGTTTAAGCGCCTCCTATTTACATCCTAGAGGAACTGTTTTAATTGCGCTAGCTAACTTACCATGTCGCAAAAGCTCCCTTTCTATCTCCTGATTTTGAATGAACGGAGGTACATTTAAAACAGTTACTTTAATAGTTGGAGCCACCAGCGGCGAAACAGTAATAAAGTCTCCACTCACCACTATTCCGCTGCTTATAAGACGATTCACTTGATTCTCTTCTTTTACAAACACAACCACCGCCTTGCCTTGTTCATGCGCGAAGCAGATACAATGTTTGGATATCCGATCTCCTCTCCTACGGCCAACAACACTTCCTCCACATTCACCCCGTTCGGCGTCACACACCTAACTCCATGGCTGTGGGAAACAGGTGGCATAAGGGACGCCATCCCGCTCCCGATTTAATCCTCAAATATCACTATCTGTAATAAAAAAATAAAAATAAATAAAGTTTAGAAAGAAAAAGTTAGAAGAAGAAAATTCCCCTTCCCTCGTGAAAACCCCTCATGCACGCCCAAACACTCCCAGCATGCACCGTGAGAGAGAGAGAGAGAGCTGTCAAATTGGATTTATGCCAAAACAGAGAACATCAGATCACATTTACACACTTAACACACTCCATATGTCCAAGGAGGAAGGACATATGACATCATAAAGGACATATACAATGGGAACAAATACTGTGTCAAAATCAATGACAAACAAACTGATTATTTCAGTCAGACCAAAGGAGTCCGTCAAGGCTGCAGCCTCAGCCCGACTCTATTTAATATCTATATTAAAGAACTGGCATCAGCACTTGATAAGTCCTCTTGTCCTGGCCTGACCCTCGAGGGTAGAGAAATCAAATGCCTCCTGTACGCAGACGATCTTCTGTTGCTGTCGCCTCATGAAGAAGACCCTCATATAAGAAGACCCCTGATTAAATTCAACCCACCCATTAAACTGTAGATAAAAATCTTCGATAGCATCATCAAACCCATTCTTCTGTACGGCTGTGAAACCTGGGGCCTCAAATTTAAACTCAATTATGAATCATGGGACAAAAACCCTGTTGAAATATTCCACCTTGAGTTCTGCAAAAACATCTTGGGAATTCACCATAATGCCCCAAATCTGGGCTGCAGGGCAAAACTGGGCCGATTCCCTCTGCTCTCTGAAATCCAGAAGAGAGCCGTGAAGTTCTGGTTCCATCTTTCAGACACGCCGACAGATAGCTACCATCACAGTGCTTTCACCTATCGGCAAAAACACCCAGAGAGTGACCCCATGCACTATTTAGTGGAGAAACATCAACTCAATTCCACAATTCGGTGTAAACATTCAAAAGTTAAAGAAACTGAAACAATAACCCAGGAAGAATACATTCATGATTGGCAGCAAAAAGTAACTCAAGTAAAGAAATTAACTTACTTCCACAGTATAAAATCTGATTGTAAATTAGCGCCATACCTGAGCATTATTAAAGGCTATGGTCAGAGAAAGCTGCTGACGAAGTATCGTCTGAGTGAACACAGTCTGTGTGTGGAGACGGGCCGACACAAGCAGAGCTGGAGAGCCAGAGAGCTCAGACTGTGTTCTCACTGCACAGACGGACTCATAGAGGACGAGCTGCACTTCTTTACGGAGTGCAGCAAATATAAACACATAAGAGATGCCTATTTCAAACAAATAACGCTAGTGTCACCTGAATTCCAGCAAACGAGCAACACAGAGAAACTCTCATATATATTGGGAGAGAAGGAAAAGTGCATGCACCTGGCAGCGCAGTATGTGCACTCCTGACATCAAATGAGGGACAACGGCTGAACCCTCCTCACCATTTACACTAGCTCTCTGCTTTCTTTTAATGTATTGTTTTTTTTTTTTTATAAATTGGGACATGTATGTCTTTTATATTTCCCCTTTTTTATTAATCTGTATGTGTGTATAATATGCTTATTGCTTTGGCAACATTGTGATATGTTACACAGTCATGCCAATAAAGCTGAATTGAATTGAAAGAGAGAGAGAGAGAGAGAGAGAGAGAGCATGTTTTGTTGATTTAAAAAAAGATTTTGACTCTGTTTGGCATGATGGGTTACTATACAAATTATTACAAATTGGCATTGGTGGAAAAACATTTGATGTTATACAGTCCATGTATAGAAACAGTCGATGTGCAGTCAAAATTGGTAATTGCAGGACTGCGTTCTTCCAGCAGGGTCGTGGAGTGAGGCAGGGATGCAGTCTGAGCCCAACCCTGTTTAACATCTACATCAATGAGCTGGCAGAAGCTCTGGACCGCTCCGGCAGCATCCCGGGCATCGCTCTGCACGACTCTGAAGTCAAATGCCTGCTGTATGCGGACGACCTGGTTCTGATGTCCCCCACAGCCGAGGGTCTCCAGCACAGCCTGGCCCTGCTGGAACAGTACTGTGAGGAATGGGCTCTGACGGTCAACCTGGACAAAACCAGAGTCATGGTGTTCCAGAAGAAGGCCAGGTCTCAGGGAAGCAGATACCAGTTCAGTTACGGAGGAGAAGTTCTGGAGCATAGCACCAGCTACTCTTACCTGGGCATCCAGATCTCTGCATCGGGGGGCTTCAATATGGCTGTGAAGGCCTTGTATGAGAAGGCACGGAGGGCATTTTATGCCATCAAATCACGGTTTGGCCAATTAAAATGACCAATTAAAACATGGGTTAAATTATATCATACAATCATTAAACAAATTCTACTGTACAGGAGTGAAATTTGGGGACCAGTAATACATTTTAAAAATTGGGATAAAACTTCAATAGAAAAACTACAACTAGAAATTATCAAAAACATTTTAGGGGTCCATAGATCTACGTCCAATGATGCCTGCAGAGCTGAATTAGGCTTTTACCCACTGAAGATTGAGATCCAGAAGAGATGTGTTCAGTTCTGCCATCACCTCCATCAATCTGATCCTGATTTCAATCCAATATAAAGCCCTTCTCGCCAATGAAACCTCAGCAGAATCTCATCCTCTAAACACACTCGCTCATCAGCTCGTACACAAAACCCAGCTCTTCACCGACTACAGCTTCACCCCCAGAACCATTATTAAAGAAATTGACACAAATCTAAAAGACACTCATGATGAATCTCTAAAAATACAATTTGACCTTCAAAATAAGCTCCAATGCTACTCAACCCTAAACAGAACCACTATATTTGCCAATTATTTATTGATTAAACCATTTAAAGAAAGATACATCCTCTCCAAATACAGATTAAGTGACCATGATCTAGAGATAGAGAGAGGAAGACATAGACAAACATGGACCGAGCGAGAGCAGAGGATCTGTAGACACTGCGATCTACAGCAAATAGAGGATGAGAAACACTTTCTGATGATGTGTCCCAAATATCTCAATGTGAGGGAAACATTTCTCCTCAGATTTGAAGCCCTGATCCCATAATTTACAGAGCTCAGTGATTCTGAGAAAATGCCCTTCTTACTCGGAGAAGATGATAACACAGCTGCACTAGCTGCTAAATATGTGTTAACCATTCACAATGTTAGATGTTCAACATGATTCACTTGATACTGACCAACTTGATCTTTTCATTTATTTAGAATGATTTTGATTTTATTTATTATTTATGTTGTTATTTATTTGCCTATGTTATTGTTGTATATATATATATATATATTAATGCTTTGGCAACATTGTGTTACGCAGTCATGCTAATAAAGCTTATTTGAATTGAATTGAATTGAATTGAGAGAGAGAGAGATAGAGAGAGAGAGAGAGAGATTTTACAAGTACTTTATTAAAACAATTATGTTGAAAAAACAATAAACAATCAAAATGAACTCACATTAAATCAACATATTCTTGAAAATTAGATTATTCTCTACAACAGAGCAGAGCACCTCTTTATAACACCATATATTGGAAAACTTTTCTAAATCATTCATCAGCCTGTAATAGTTAAAATCTATTTTTAAACGAGCTTTCAACATTTTGACAAAAACAAAAACAGCATTATCATCTGTGGATCCTTCCACCTTATTTCGTCTACTCATATACACAGCCATCTTTGCTCTTCCCAAAATAAAGTTGAAAAGTTGACATTGCTCTCTCCTTCTTTGGGAATACCTACAACCCAAAATAAACAACTGTTTGGAAAAAAAACACTTCAAACTATTTAAAAACATCTTCCAACATTGAGAACAGTGGCAAAAGATGACAACAGTCCATAAAACAGTAAAAACTGTCTCACGAAGAGTACAAAAAGGGCAATCATGATTAATATCAGAGTTAAACACAGAAATAAAAGCATTAACAGCTACAGCTGAATGTAAAACCCTCCACTGCAAATCAGCAACTTTCTTCAACAATGGAGGTTTATACAGCGCTCTCCATTCAGGTCCAACACCATCAATCAATCCTAAGCGAGCTCTCCATGGAGTGTCAATTTTTTTATTTAATTTATCTTTATTCAAAATTTTAACAACCAATCTATATAACAATTTCTTATCAGCATCATGCACAAACACATTTGAATTATCAATTTTTAGAAAGAAACCTGTACATTTCTTAAAATCTGGGAAAACCCTCACCAAAGGAAAAATATCATCAACACTAGGTTGCACAGAACCATTACAGTAAAGATTCAATAATGTACTTTCAGAATCTGTTAAAGCTTCTTTCCATTTTTTGAGCAAAGAAGCAATTACACGAACAGAGTGCATCTTTAAATGAGAAGCAAGGAAAAGAGCATTGTCCATGTTTGCACCTGCAAACTGAATCACATGTCCCAAAGTCACTACATTAGACATGCAAAACTGTCTGAGTAGACTGGGACCTATTTGACAGGTTGCACTCAGACGAGTCCCATACACAACTGGTTCTTGAAGAAGCCAATACAATGAGCTATGATACTCTGTCCTCTCCTTTTTAAACAGATTCCAGACTTTAAACAGTCCACGATAGAAACTTGGTAGTCCTGAAGTGTTGAGTTGCCTTAAATCCATCAGAAACAAAGTTCTGTCTAGGCCAAGTCCACCCAGCTTGTTCAAAATAATGCATGCCAGCGGTCTCCACACCAGATCTTTGGGACCACGTAGAAACCTCTGCACAAACTGGAAACGAAAAGTTGCCCCTCTATTTAAATCCGGTCTCAAAACTCATCTATTTAGCTGTGCATTTGTTGAATGAGCACAGTGCTACGTCCGAACTGACTGCATTATTTTATGTATAATCCTTTTCTATTTAACTGTTTTAAATTTCATTTTAAATCAATTTCTATATCATTTTAAATTTCCCTATTTTATTATTTTTAACTCCTTGTTTTTATTGCTGTGAATGATTATTTCACTTTCTTTTATGTAAAGCACTTTGAATTACCACTGTGTATGAAATGTGCTATACAAATAAACTTGCCTTGCCTTGCCTTGCCTCTACTGCTCAGATGAATTAAACCTTGTCCTCCTTCATCTTTCGGCAAAAATAATACACTTTGAAGTGTCCAATGCAGACGGTCCCAAAAAAAATCCACAAGAAGTACTTGAATTTTTGACAGCAAGTCTGAAGGTGGGTCAACACATGATAGACGATGCCATAAAGTAGATGAAATCAAGTTGTTAATAATAAGAACTCGACCTCTATAAGACATTTTTGGTAGAATCCACTTCCATCTGGCAATGTGACCCTTAATCCTTTCAAGAAAATTATCCCAGTTTTTAAGGACAAAAGGTTCTTCACCCAAAAACACACCTAAATATTTTAAACCTCCATCTGTCTTCCAATTCAAACCTGCAGACAATTGAAACTTTTTTTCCATCACTCCTCCTATACTAAGAGCTTCGCTTTTGCTCCAGTATACTTTGGCTGAAGAAATTTTATCATATTGAGCTACAATATTTGTTAACATGTCAATATCTTGTTGATTATCAACCATGATGACTAAATCATCTGCATATGCAGATAACTTTAAGGGTATATTGCACCCTGGTAAAGTCACACCTTGTAAAACAGATCTAAGTTTATGTAATAAAGGTTCAAAAGCCAAAGAATATAACATCCCAGACAGGGGACAGCCCTGTCTAATTCCTCGCTGGACCTGAAAGGGAGCGCTCAAAACGCCATTTATCTTCAAAACACTCTGAACATTAAAATACAAAGTCTTGATTTTATTAATAAAACCAGGAGTAAACCCAAAAGCAATCAACGTTTCCCACAAATATTTGTGTTCAACCCGGTCGAACACTTTTTCTTGATCAATAGAAACAATTCCCATTTTAAGATCTAAAAGCTTAGAGATTTCCAACAAATCCTGAATAAGTACAATATTATCAGGGATCAACCTTCCAGGGATACAATAAGTCTGATGGGGATGAACAACTTGCTCCACCACTTTGCTAAGTCTACTTGCCAACACTTTGGAGAGTAATTTATAATCTGTACAAAGCAGAGACACAGGCCTCCAGTTTTTTATAAGCTGCAGATCACCTTTTTTGGCAGCAGTGTAAGCACTGCCCTTCTGCAACTTAAAGGCAAACATTCATTAGTTAGGCTATCATTCAGCACTGCTAAAAGATCCTCTCCAATTACAGGCCAAAAAAACGTATAAAAATCAACAGGTAGACCATCTAAACCAGGAGTTTTTCTGTTCTGCATACTTTGCAGAGCTGCATAAAGTTCACCCGGGGAAATATTCACTTCCAACACTGCATTACTCTCTTCTTTGACCTGAGGAAGACCTGTATACAAACTCTGAGCTATCACTTGTTCGTCCTGGTGCTCACATTTATACAAATTACTATAAAAACGAACCGCATGCTCACGAATATCAGTATGATCAGACAACACATGCCCAGAATCTGACTTTAAACTATGAATTAGTCTTTTTTGACAATTTTTTCGCTCCAATCCAAAAAAAAAAGTGTGATGGGACATCCATTTCCATTATATTCTTAAAACGGGACCTAACCAGTGCCCCTTGTGCTGATACCCCTAGGAGATTAGTTAACACAGACTTCTTAAAATTAAGAGCTTCAAAAAAACGTTGATCCTTTGTAACCTCAGCTAAACCCTGGAGTTCTTCAACTTCAGACTCCAGAGCTTTCACTGATTTCATCAAGACTTTGGTAACATTACAATTACATTGTTGACACAGCTGTTTTATTTGGACTTTTCCAAAGTCCCACCACTGTTGTAAAGATATAAAATCATTTTTTGTATTTTGATGATTTTTCCAAAAGGATACAAAGATGTCTTTAAAATTGTTGTCCTCTAGTAAAGCTGTATTAAAATGCCAATAGGCACTACTAGGCTTTACACATTTTAGGAAAACACAAATTACAACAAGTGAATGATCAGAAAACCCAACAAGGCTAAAAAAGCAGTTTTTAACAACATTAAAATGATATTTAAAACAATAAAAACTATCAAGTCTTGCCATAGACAATAAATTGTCTTTACAATGTGTCCAAGTATACTGACTTTTATCACCATTTAACCCTCTCCATACATCATATAATTCATGAGTCTCTAACAATTGAATCAAACGAGTGCGAGAGGCAGAATGAGGCTCCACATGATTTCTATCAAGTCTATTTTCTGAGCAATTCCAGTCCCCACCTATAAATAAAAAATCTTGATCATTACAATCTCTAATAACATCACTTACAGTATCCAAAAAAGTGTCTCTCTATACCAACAGTTGGAGCATATACAGTAATAAATACAAATTGTACATTTTCATATGTTGCTCTAATTTTTAACAATCGAACCTTTTTTTACGACTTACATCTGCTGAATTTAAAAGTAAGGTTAAGTTGAGAATCGAGTATTTATAATGAATTTATAATCTATTCAAATGTGGCTTCAAACTGATGTTCAGGATGAGATGAGATAGATAAAGAAGGTGATAACACCAAACTTAAATAAATAGAGGCCCCAAAGATGATTGTTTTAATAAGATGTTATAAGGTTTTGGAAACTGTTGTTTAATTTTAGTTAATTTAGTTCATTGTACTTAGTTTTGTTATTTATTTTGTCACTCATATATATTTTTCAAGCCTCAACACAAACACAAACATTCAAACATGCAGACAAGCATAAACACAAACATACATACATTCTATCAACACAAACATACACATAAACAACCCTACAGTTAAACATTTAGACTTGTATGATGTCTCATACAAACCTTTTACAAATAAAAAAACTTTTAGAATCATATCGGTTATCTCTACAAGATGATGAAAAACAGCATGATTAGACAACGATATAACTATTGTTTTAACAAATAAGTTAAGATTTCAATTTCTTTAATACAAAACCACAATCCTCTAAACGCAGGGGTGTCAAACTTATTTCCATTGAGGGCCATTTCAACATTATGGCTGGCATCAAAGGGCCGGTTGAAACTATAAGACAAATGTTACTACTCCTTAACATATTGTTAAATAACTGTCTCTATTTAAGTTACAAATAATCGCATATGCATTGCATAGATGTAAATATATATGTTATTGTTCTGTGTCATTTTAACATAAATCCTTTTAATTTATCAGGTTAAGAAATCCAAATGACTCCATAAATCTAAGTAAATAAAGACATGTATCATCAAACACAGGTCATTACATTAACTTAGTTAAAAACTTTTATGTTTTTTGTTACATTTATGGTGCAGCAAATAATTGTGAGCTGCTAAGAATGTGTGACAGATAAGGCATTTAAAAAAACAAATGAGCCCAGTCTCAAGAAAATGCATATCAATTGCACAATTTTCTGTTTCTATTTAGCATGCAATTTCTATATGCAAAAATTGACTTTGGCGTGCATATGATACACACGTATTTGGCAATCAATGCTTGTACACTGTAAAATGTAATAAGTTGAGTTAACTTAAAAAAGTGAGGAAACCGATTGCCTTAAATTTATAAGTAATGTATTACTTTTGAGTTGGTTAAACTAAATATTATTTGTAAACAAAACTTATTCATTAAGTAAAGTATAGTATACATTTTAAGTTGGCAAAACTAAATAGTATTTGTAGACTAAACTTAATTATCAAGTACAATTAAGTACTGGTGACTCAAAAGCATTAGTTGAGGTAACTTATTATTAGTGTTCACTTTACTAGTAAATTTAAGGAAACCGATTGCCTCACATTTTTAAGTAAGCTAAACTAACAAAAACGAGCAAAAAATGAACTGTTGTCAAAACATTCATTTTATTGTAACAGTGTACAAAAATTGTTTATTTAAAGCATTTTTAAAACAAAAATGGTTGATGGTGAGTGATTAAAACAACCAATAAGTCAACCCTACAATAAAACATTTGTGTTACTGCAAACACACAGATAACTGATTAAAACAGACATTTTTGTTGTGCGAGGGATTTGTCACACATCAACCTGGATACAACACCCAAAATGCAAATATAGACCTAAGACAGTCTTGTTTCTGCTATTACAAACATATGAAAAACAGTAAAAAACAAGTTTTGTTACTGCAGTTTTGGTTTTTGTATCCAGGCTGACAGTTGATTAAATAAAACTCACAAATTACGGCAGAATTGCAGCAATTACGGTTTTGCTTTTTCTAGGATTTGTATCCAGGATGACAGAATTATACACCCAAAGTGTAACAACAGACCTACAACAACAGTCTTGTTTCTGCCATCAGCTCAAATCTGATTAAAACAACAGACGTTTTTTTTAGACAGACACAAGACTAAATCTTTCTCTTATTACTAACAAACACATCTTGAATAAATAAAGTTTTGGTTTTGCATCCAGGTTGGTAGGTGTCTGATTAAAACTACCAAAAAAATTAAACAACAGACCTACTGCAACACGGTCTTGTTTCTGCCATCAGAAACACAAAGAACACATCTTGACCAAAACATCCAAGTTATGCAGCAATTACAGTTTTGTTTTTCTAGGATTTATACCCAAGTTGATGGATGACTAAAAAAAAAAACTCAACATGCAACAGACATACAGTAACAAATCCTTGTTTCTGCAAACACTAAACATTTTAAATAAAACATAGATTTGTTTTAATCAGTCACCCATCAACCTGGATAAAACACCCAAAGTGCAACAACAGACCTACAATAACGTGGTCTTTTTCTGCCATCAGAAGCATAAAACAAAAATGGATTAAAACATCAAGGTTTTTAAGTTGAGGGTATTGAGATTTTAATCAGTCACCCATCAATCTGGATACAACACCCAAAAGGCAACAATAGACCTAAGACAGTCTTGTTTCTGCTATTAAAAACATATTGAACAAATTCTTGACTACAAAGCTTTTAGTGACTGGAGTTTTGGTTTTGTATCCAGGTTGGCAGGTGACTGATTAAAACTAAAAAAAATACAACAACAGACCTACAGTAACATGGTCTTGTTTCTGCCATCAGAAACACTTACACACAAAAAACAGACCTACAGTTACAAGGTCTTGTTTCTGCCATCAGAAACACAAAAACACATTAAAACATCAGTAGGTTTTTTAGTGATTGCAGTTTTGGCTTGAGAGATTTGTGCCCCAGGGAAAGAAAAACCCTTTGAATGAACTCAAAAGTGTTTTTAAGCTGTGAAGGGTACTCCATATTTAAAGCATAGATCAGCCCAAAAACAAAACACATGGCATGTGGAACATTCTCAAGTCCATCCATTGCTATAACACCCTCCAAAATTATTGCTGTATCAGTGACCTCCAATGGCAAACCTTGTGGAGACATCGGGCTGTCCTCTGGCACCACAGTGAGAATTCCTATCGATACTTGAGGTGCAACAATATCAATGTCCTAAGAAAGAAAGAAAAGCAATATTAAAATACATTCTTATATTGCAAACGCAAACAAGTGTATGTTCCTTTTAAAAATGTAAACTGCTTAAGGTGCTGTCTTCTTGAAGTAACATTTAATTTTGTAACAGGGCTTCAGTGGGAATTGTCAATGATAATTTGGACCTTTTCAGCAAAAGCATAATTGAAACATTTAATAGCAATATTTTTTCAGTAAAACAGTTACATCCATCCCATGATCGGTTTGGTTTCAAACATTCCTCAAAATATCTTCCTTCGTGTTCATCAGAACAAAGAAATGTATACAGGTTTGTAACAAAATTAGATCCTTTCCCTATCCTTTTAATGTTTAACTTATTATTTAACGCTAATTATTGGTCATCGAAAGGTGTTTGTTTTTGTTGTTACTGCTGAAACCGTCTATACCAGCAGAGAGTGAGGCGATAGGGTGGAGAAGGGATGCTGCTAAAACTGTCACGGGACATAGGTAAGGAATGGCTATATATAGAGACCTCTTTGCGCGGAGTAGTTGGATTGAAATTGAATTGGAAAAATTCAAGACACTATTCTATATGAGATTTGTATAGTTTGAAAACAGTTTCATCCACATTTTAAGATTTATTTGATCAAATGTTATGGAAAACAAAGAATATATTGTACTTGCATTTTATTTATCTTCTATGTACTTTATATAAGATCTCTTAAATAAACGTAACGGTGACACAAAAATTGGGACATCTTTCTTGTAGCACTTTTTACAGATATTAAATTAGAAGAATACTTACAAAGCATGTTTTGAAGAAGTCTGTAGTGTCTTCCCCAAGAAGGACAGCAAGACCACGGAGAACTGCTGTCCGTCGAGCAGTGACCTCAGTGATGTTCTAACAAATAATACATAAAACATCAAGATCAACAGTGAAAACAGATCACTTTAAAGTTGACAAATGGACTTACACTATTGTTAAAAGAAAAAAAACACACTTACTGCAGACTTCATTTGCATTAGATACTCCGAGAGCTTTTTTCCAGCTGTGCCTTTCTTGGATTCGAAAACTTCCAGAAAACGAGAAGTATGTTTATCAAGGACTGAGAAGAATTCTTGCTTGAGGTTTTTGCTTGTGATCCGGTTGAACTCAGCAATAATCTACGAAAAGGAGAACAAAAGAAACAACTCATTAAGACTTAAAACATTTTTACATGCCCTAGATAAAATGTGTCTTAATTACCTGACTTTCCCTGAAGAGTGCTGGCCATCTTTGTAAAGTCTCTTTTACTGAAGGCTCCTTTTCAACCAACTCTTTTCTTCTTAGCGAAAAAGTTGTGTCCATGTACTGTGCTATCAGTGTAGAACTTGGATGTCGTTTCTTCATTTCCTCCACAATTTCTAATCGTTTTGATTCCATGCTGCTTTCATTTTCACCAGAAGGCATATTGGGTAGAAAATTGATCTCGAATCGTTTGGGTTTCTTGACATTTCTTGGAGAATCTTGGCTCCCTCTTTTCATTGAATTAACAAGAACATCGGTGCATCCAGCTCTCCGTAGTTTGCTCCTGTAATTACCCATTTTAAACTTTATACTGTTTTTTCCATCCGTTACATCCAGTGGAGGAGCCTGGTTCAAAAAGGCATGGATGTTTTTTGACAAGTGCCGATGCAACATCATTGAAATCTTCTTCACGGGGATATGCTTTAAATTTGTACATAGCCTCAGCAAGCTTTTCAAGCACTTCATGTTTCATGTCCCTGGGAACTTGCAAGTATGTCTTATCTCTCATAAACAAGAGGTTTCCCTGGCGCAGTCTGTATTCCACATCCACGGAAAAGCTGGGAATTTCAAATGTTTCTGGCCACGGATCCTGGCGTGTAAGAGGTGACTCTTCTTGAGAGGTAACAGAAATAATATCGGTGTCGGCCTGGCTCGGTGTAGGTGATGTCACGAGAGAGATTACCTTCAAAGTGGGCTTCTCAGGTAAATCTGCAATGTCAGTAAGGTTAACAAGTGCATTGTTAAAATCAGCGTCTTCATACTGAAGAGAGAACGTGTATGGAAGATCAAGATGCTGCCCAAGCTGTTCAATCAGGGAGTCCAGGGTTTGTGGTTTGCTAGGAAGTGTGACCTTCCGAATATCATTGTCAGTCACAATCACTCTTAAAACAGTTCGTGTCTCCATTATGTCATGTGGACCTAAAAATAATTTGAGAAAACAAATAATTTTGACACGTTCCACAATTTTCAGTATTAGACCCAAGACAATATTCAGCACAAGATGAAATGTTTAATTGTAACAAATATCCTGCCTTGTATTTTGTAGGTTGGCAGTGGAAACAAGTCATTCAAATCAGACAGCTTAATGACTGACATAAGTGGTACATGGCTGGACAATTCATAGGAACGCAGATGCTCGGTGTACCACGCTGTCTGTTCTTTGCACACAAACAAAACATCTGTGTTGATGACTACAATTTTAACAATTTGCCTGAAATCAGGAAGACCTGAACAGGAGCCAACAGAAACAACTACATCTGGACAGTACTTAATGCCATCAATGCATACTGAGGATGTAACAAGGACAGTGCTTTGAGCACCAAAGTTGTTCTGTAGAACATTCTGAACATTCTCAGGAAAAGATGAAATCAGTGTAATTGCAACTTTTTCCATCTGCACAGAAGGTTTGAAAAAAGAAAATGAATCCATGTGGTACGCCATCATTCTTTGATGTCGGACTGCCAGAGATTGAGGGACATTTTTGAAATTCTTTGTGTCACGAATGATTTGCTTGAAGAACTTATGTTTGCCTTCAAAACGTATTGTCCAGACATCTCTTAAAGGCCCATACGTTCGTATAAGTTGTGGGTAATGCTCAATGTAATGGTGTTTGGGACGCAATGCAAAATGAGGAAATGCTGTTAAAAGCAAACCTCTGTGCTCTGAAATTTTATCCCCAAGGAAATCAATAGTTTCCTCAGTGAATCTGAAGGACGTCACCAGTTCCAAAATGTCTTTCAAAAGCATTAAAATCTCCCATGATGGATCGTTCTCTGGGATATCAAATCCAATCATGAGGGGAAGAAGTCTTAGAAGTGCCCAATTTTCATGGCCATTACCACCAATTGTGCCTCTAGAGGCAAAGGCAATTGGAATAGTTTGAGGCTGATCAGTCTTGTCCATGAATTTGTATGGAAACTGCTTGATTGTTCTGTTTAAGTAGTCAAGAGTAATGTACTTTTTGTTGATCAAATCTTTAAGACACACTGCCATTTCAACGGGTATGACACCCTCTAAGAGATCATGCATGAGGTCAGGTGGAAAGCCGCCGACAGGGTGAAAATAGTCTAGCTCTCTCAAGACACAACTATCTTTCACACCATACTGTTTAACCAAACTCTGATCTTTTAAAACTTCTTCAACTTGCCTGTCGTGATTTAGCTTGGTCCTGGATTCAAATGCTCCTGTCCGTACCTGTCTTTGTTGGATTTCGCTCTTCTTCACCATACAGAAGCGACAGGGGTGTTCCACAATGAAACTCTCTTGGAATCCTGACAAGGAATGGGCACCAAGGTTATCAGCAGACACACAGAGAACAGTTCCCAATACACATTCTCCTAACCGCTCTACAAAGATGCCATGTTTCTCTAATGTTTTCAGGTCTTGAACAAGAGGGTATAGGACTTTTTCATATCCATACTGTTTCACTGCACTAGCTTTGCATAAGATTGCCAACTGAATTGCATGAAGAGAAGACCGATACTTAGAGGGAAGATTGGCAAGGACCCAGTAAACACTGAACATCTTGTGTTTCTTTTTTGAAGTGCCAAGAGGATTGGCAATCTCAAATTCATCCGTGTAGAGGGTAAGTACAATCCTAAATTTTTCTGCCATCAGAAAAGGATTCTCAGAGTAGTTAGTGCCATCTCTGTAAGAGCTAATTCCACATGCACTGCCATCAGGAGCAAGAACTTTATCAAGGACCTCTGATCTGTTTAAAAGCAGCTGTAACATGTTCAAGATTGGCACATATGCAAAAAACTGTGATTCTTTGTCGAGTTTGTATTCTATTGGCATATTGACTATTGGAAATTCTTTCTCAAAGTATGATGCTCTTTTACTGATGGTAGATAGAGGCTCACCAGACTCAGTCATTTTTAAGATCAGATTATTCTCTGTGACAACTTTCACAATGTCTTTCAAAACATTATCACTATAAGTGATTTCATGTTGATTTAAAATCTGCTGAATGCCATTGCTCAAAAGGGGCCTTGACAGAAGAAAAATCTGAGTAATTTGTTGTATTACTTCTTGTAATGCTGTATCAGATATATGCAGAATGGTTTGCATCTGAAGGAAAAGCAATCCTAAATTATGCTTAAGTTGTCTCTGTAAATCATCCAGACTTTGATTTGGGTCACCTTCTTCATATTCATCCTGGCCAAACTCTGTAGAATCAACTGAATCATAGCAAGAAGCTGTAATTTGTGTAACATCTTGCTGTAAATCGGCAGCAATATTTTGCAACTCCACTAAAATGTTGGGCTTGAAGTTCCTCTGAGTGCTAAACTGGTGTTGCTTACTTTTATGAGCATTAAATGTGGAATAAATTCTGCTTTCAAAATTGCAGTCTTTGTATGGGCACTGAACCATTTCATTATTTTTCAGATGTTGACGCAAATGGCAGAAAAACAAGGATTCTGTGCAGGGTTCTTTAAATTCACAGAGAGGACAATGAAATATCAAAGGTGTTGGTTCTGATCCACTTGTTTGTTTTGCATTTTCAGAGTGATTTCTTGTTAAATGCACTTTTAGAGCATTGAATGATTTAAAAGAACACAAACAGTCTGTGTGAAGACAAGGAATTTGATTGGTTCTTGCATAGCTTCCATGTTTAATCCGATAATGCTTCAATAGCAGAGCTCTCTTTTCACAGAAATAAACAAAACTTACACTTCCACTGCATGTCCACTGCGCTCTTCAAAGAAACAAACTTCTGCAAAAAAAAATTTAACAGAGTTAAAAGTATATGGATTAATGGTAACAAGCAATTTGTAAAAACATTATTTTTAGCATCCACTTTAAAAACTTGCATAAAATATTGTTTTCTTTGCAGCACATCTCTTATTTAACATTCTTTTGCATTTTAAGGCTTTAAATTAATGATTTTTCGGGTCAATTCCTTTGAATCGATTCTTTGCCGATAACTGAAAACACAACAGAGAAAGACGATCTAAATTGGCTCACGAATCACTTATTTGTCCAGTATATGGTCTGAAGGCACTTGAGGTTTTTAAAATCAGAATGAGTTTTTAGTCTTGGGCTTCTTCGGTCAAAAATGACCGAAAACTTGTACGTTTTGAATTTTTTTGCTTCATCGGAGGGGGGTGAAACGTGGTGCCTTTTGTTGTATTAGCTATGTGAACACACAAGAAAATCATGGACATGATTCAGATATGTTAAAGGGTCGTAAAAAAAATAGTCACACTTAGCTTCCTCCCGGTCAAAAATGACCGCCATAGGAAATGAGTGGGAAATACAAAGAAATACGAAAACTCAGAGAAACGTTTAACTACAAATCTGCCACTGTGCAGAAAAAAAGTGTACAGCAATGAAGGGGTGACACTCTAAAACATCAAGAGTGCAAATAAGACACCCTCCCCCCCCACACACACACACAGAGAAATGAACTGGTAAGACTGAAACAGCAAATTTTGCTCCAAACTATATTTACATTTACATTTATGCATTTAGCAGACGCTTTTATCCAAAGCGACTTACATTTCATTCAAGTTTCTACATTTTATCAGCTCTTGCTTTCCCTGGGAATCGAACCCATGATCTTGGCATTGCTAGTGCCATGCTCTACCAGTTGAGCTACAGGAAAGCCAAACGATATGTATAAAAACCAAATATATAAAAACGATATAATCATAATAACTCCAACACTATAGCAAGGAGAGTCAAAAGGTAGGTATCGTTTGAAAGAACTCTTTTTAAATTTTTTGAAAATATAAATTAGATTACATTTGGACATTGTCCTGCAGAGAAACTGCGGATAAAAGACAAAATATATATATAATTTGTATTATGATTTTGCATATCTTTCTTATTTGTCATGGAATAACTCAGGAAGGAAATAAGGTAGGAGGAAAATTCTTTTTTAGTGAAGTCCCCCTACATGTTAGCTGCATCTGGATAAAAAAAAAAAAAAATTGGATAAAGGAATCAAAAGTTACAGCATTTGGAACAGAGATAGCCTTTTTGTACAGTCTTTGACGCCCCCTCATGGGCAATTGTTTCTCCATGAAGAATATCTTGTCATAAAAGCAATAGATTATGTTCATTTTGGGCTCATTTTAATTGTAATAATATGCTGTAAAAAATGAAGTGCCATTTTCAGTGATCTGTGAATGTTTCATGAGCTGTATGATGTTTTTGACACATTGCAGTACATTATTTTATAGATTATGAAAAAAAAGAAATTGTATTTATAAGCAAATAACTAAATGTTATAATTAAAATAAAATAAAAATATATATATTAATTCTAATGGAAAAAATAGCTCATATAAATTATATAATTAATGCACAGTATCATAAAAATCTTTAAAAATTCTAAATAATAATGAGAAAATATTATAGAACAAAAATATATTTCATTGGTTTTCCTGGGAAAAAAAAAAGTTACTGTGGTGAGCAAGACGAGGTCGAGAGACCTGAGAGAACAGCGCGAGACCGGTTGCGTGATTACTAATTAGCAACACCTGCTCAACGCACCGGTCTCGCGCCGTTCTCTCAGGTCCCTCGACCTCGTCCTGCTCGCCACAGTTACATTTTAAGGCTTCGGTCTTTTTTGACTGGGAGGAAGCTAAGTGTGACCCATTTACGAAGAAGCCCAGAGGGTTAAGAAAAAAACAATGTCGCTTAGACACACGTGCTTGCAGAATATATAACCTTACACATTATTGTATTTTAGAACAGAAGGCAAAAATCCTGTATACTATGCTCAAATGTTAAATTGCGGGTATGAGTAACGTTACACATGTACAGAGCTTCACTCGTCCGTCATTAATCTGAAAAGAGTTGTTATATATATATATATAAACGACATCAACACTAATTATAAACTTTTTACTTTTCCATTGCATACCTTTTCCTTTTACTCAAGTAATTATTAAGACTATAACTTCAACTAATCATTTACACAATTACTTGTATTTTACTTAAGTAAGTTTTTGTTACTCTATCCACCTCTGTAACTTGTCTGTTGACCTAAAACACGTTTATCTTTAAAGCGAGACGATTACCAATTATTAGATTGCTAAGAGCAATCCAACGTCATCCATCGATTTTATATCAATATATTAACAAAATACTACTGTTTATAAACTTTGATTGGTATATTGCTATTTTGTAATGAAAATGTAGCAGTTAAACTATAAAAAATGAGACTTACCTCATCATCATCTTATCCAGCCACGTGCAAATTAATGAACCTGCTATCTGAACCAAGTGCATGTGCAGTCTTCTTCTTCTTCGTCCAATTAATGAGCTCTCACTGAGCTCATTACCGCCACCTACTGTATATCTGGTGCATTCACAATACTTAAACTTTTAAGTTGAGCTAAATGAACAAGTTGAGTTTAAGCACTTTGTGTGGGGAAAAAGTTGGAATTACTTAGTTAAACTAAGTAATGTCAACAAACTTAATAAAATAAGTTAAGTTTACTTAATCATTTTAGTAAGCTCACCAATTACATTTATCAGTGTAGTAGAAAAAAAAAGAAGAAGTGGTGGTACTTAACCCCAAAGCTTGCTGATTTTTACTTTTTTTTACTGACATCTTAACATGAATACTTTTATCTCCGCCATCTCTGATGACATCGACCGTGTTTTCTCTGCATTATCGCTGTTTTGAACATATGAATGCATTCGCTTACTTTTCTACTACAAGCATTGATTGCGTATCATATGCATGCCAAATACGTATGTGTCATATGCACGCCAAAGTAAATTTTTGCGTAGAAATTGCATGCTAAATAGAATCTAAATAGAAATTGTGCAATTGATTAAAAAGCGTCTGCAAAATGCATAAATGTAAATGTACTGGATTCTTAGATTTTCCAGGAGTTTATCTGTTGATCTGATCGAAAAAAAACATGCTTTTTCTATTCATTTGTCTTCGTTAAAAATTTACTGATTCAAATTAGTAATTATTTATTACCCTGCGCTAGGGTGACCACCCTATAACTCTGTTGCAGGACAGTAGATGTGATTTTGTGGGACAATGCGGGACCCTTACGAAACAGATACATTTATACTACTACTGTTATGCTATGTAAATACTGATTTACATTAGCTGGCATATGCGCCAATGTATGTTACTGCCAGTGGATGCCCACACTCCAGATTGCGTTTATTAAATTCAGGAGAAGATATTTGTTGAGCGCACGCATGTAAATCTGGCCAATAGAAAGCGCATCCATTTCCTATGAGAGTGAACAAATCCACTTGCGAGCAAAGAGATTTGCGCTCGCGCATTTAATGCGCTCTCGCTTAGGCTAATGCGCTCTGGGCCTTTGTAATTACAATAGCTCCATAGAAACCGCCTCAAATTTCATTTTTTAAGACAACCATGTGCTCTCGCGGGCATCATAAAATTATTGGCGGGCCTTGAGTTTGACACGTACTCTAAAGCAAGGATTAGAAACAGTCAAATGATCCTCTGACGAATAGAGATTTTTCTTCATGAATAGTTTGTGACAAATATCTTACTGATACAGGTGTGTTAAGATGTTAAGTATGCATAAAACGTGTAAAGTTCAGTGGTACTGTTAAAAATAGTATAATAAAACACACACACACACACGTTGGTTTTTATGGTTTACGGGGACTCTCCATAGGCGTAATGGTTTTTATACTGTACAAGCTGTATGTGCTATTGCCCTACACCTAAACTTAGCCCTCACAGGAGACGGTGCATTTCTATTTTCCCTCAAAAAAACTCACTCTGTATGATTTATAAGCGTTTTAAATTATGGGGACACTGAAAATGTCCTCATAAATCACCTTCTCCTTGTAATACCTATGTTATACCCATGTCATTATACAAATTTGTGTCCTCATAAACCACATAAACATGCCCACACACACACACACACACACACACAAACAACCCCTATAGTTACACATTTAGACTTTTATGATGTCTCATACAAACCTTTTACAAATAAAACACTTCTTACAATCATACAGGGTCTCTCTACAAGATGATGAAAAGAAGCATGATTAAACAATTATATAAATTTTGTTTCAACAAATACGTTTTTATCTTTCAAACCTAAAACCATGAACCTCGTCTAAAGCAAGGATTAGAAGCAGTCAAATTATCCTCTGATGAATGCAAGGCGAATACAGAGATTTTCTTTATGAATTAGACTAAAATTATACTAAAAATGAGTTGTCATAAGGTTGTTTGCAACAAAAGTATTTCTTAAACATTTGCTATAAATGTCTCCTAAAATCTTTACAGCAAATTAGACTTTCTTTCTCACTTTAAAAATGGTATTATTAACCATATGGTTTAAATACAGCATTTTGTTTCACAGTATAAAGTTTTATTTTATTAAAATAAAAACAACTGGTCTATATAGGTTTATTTTACTAAGGTTTGATCAAATAACTGATATAAGAAATATGCAATATTCGATAAGTCCATTAGGGCTGCAACTAATGATTATTTTAATAATTTAATAATAGTTGGCCGGTTATTCTTGCGATTAATCGGATAAAAAACACAACATTTTATTGTTTTATTTTATTGCCAAAAACACACACTCCACATTCTGTCCAATGTCTTTCAAACAAACGTGCCAACTGAATACAGTACTTAACTATTTATTAGACCACCTATCATAGAAAAGAGAAAACACAAATATTTTAGGAATCTGTCAAAAAATTGTTTAAATCTAAAAATGTTATTGTCATTTATTGGGCAAATAACAAACTTAAACAACCAAATAGTATTAATTCCCACTATAAAAAAACGGCCTCCTATGCCTTGCAACAGCTTGCATTCTTTCTGGCATTATGTACTTTTTGACTGTAATTGGGTATCTGAAAAAAAACACCATGAAGTGCTCTGCCTTTCTTTCATAGATAACAGCAATAATTATATTATAACATTAGAAATAGCCTACTATTGTTACTAAAGTGCCTACACATATTGGAGGACTAACCAATACAGAAAGCTAAAAAAAATACTTAATTGGTAATCACCAATGCTGTTAGTTTAGAGCAGCAGTGGCTCAAACCTTACATAATTTGTTAAAAACCTTACATAAATGTGTTTTAATATTTTTTTTTAAGCACTGTAATAGTGAATATAGTTTAAATCTCTATTAAAAATGTAAATAATAATAAAGATAATAAAGACGAATAAAAAAACAAACTCAGTGTTAACCAACGGGTAAGAGTAATTTTCTGCAGGAAGACGCGTTGACTTTGATCAAAGTCATTTGTCATTTGTTTATCCTGTAATAAGGCGGCTATGAAGCGTCTGGTATTTATATACAGAATCACACGCTGTTATCCCTTAACAGTTCCTACTCTCATAAAATACTTGCACGGCATGTTGACTTTTAAGCCTTTATTTAACTTTCAACAACAGATATTTCAGCGCAAATAGCTGAATAGCCTTTTAATTGTCTCCCTCTGCATTCCGTCTGTTTGACGCGCGTGCACGCGCCCGCCCGGCGCTCATTCAACTTAACACAGGCTGTCAGGACGGACCTTTATGCAAAAATGGAAATGCTCCTGTGAATCTGTGACATTTATAGATAAGGATATGACCGTAAACTGAACATAATTTCACGATGAAGACAGACTGAATAATCAGATAGCAGATGGGACTGACTGACTTTTTCTTAAGATTTGATTTCAAGAACAGAAAACCAAATCGTAATGCTATTTCTCGAAATATCGCGACAACGGGATGCTCCATTTCAACATATAAATGTCAAGTCTGTTTTACCATAAGCATACTTCTTTTATTTATATATATATATATATATATATATATATATATATATATTTGGTTAGGCTAAATATGCTTTAACAATTCTTTTTGTTTTTACAAAGATGTTAAATTGAACGTGTGTAACTAATACCTCATTCAAATGTTGCTGGCCTTTTAGGTCAGCGAACTACAATACCCAGCATACACCTCAGACTGCAAACATGGCCGTCGCGGATCCATATCCCAAAATGGTCATAAGTGACAGATCTCTAAATCGCCGGACTTCTGATTATACGCACGCTCAGATACCCTATATAAAAGACTCGCATGTAACGTTACACACTTTTTGCGAAGTATACGCTTCTTCCGTGTTGCGAAGTTACAAACCCCTTTTTTGTGATCTCCGTTAGTGATGCGAAGCTCATCTAATTGAACGTGACCGGTATTTTTAACACCTGATAGCTCATGCATATATTTTCTAGTTTCGTCATAAACTATGAGCTGGGTCTTGTAATAATACGTTGGTCGATCACACGTCCAGAGTTTCACTGCGGTGCTATTATAACGTTTCTGCAGCGGATGTACTTGCTGTTAGAATGCTTCAACTTGGGTCCAGGCTTGTTTTATGAGTGTACCCTTGTTTGTCGAGCTAGTCTTAAGCGATATTATTCAAACATTTAGAGTTTAACAAGTTAATGACATCTATCAGCATCTATAGTTGCAATAACGCATAAAATAACTCTGTTATAGGGTTTCAGCTACAGCTGAATGATAAAACAAAGTTAAGAACGTTGTCGGCAGTTTGTGGGAGGGGTTTGTCTGAGAAAACTGTGTGCGTGCGTACGTAAGACTGAATACAATTTTTTTTGTTAAAGTTGTGATTAACTACAAGCATCCTAACTTAGAAACACAACACTATATGGTTTCACCCCAAAACCGGTTGTTCATCAAATTATTGATTAATATGATATAATCATTGAATTATGAGGTTATGTATTTACATTTACATTTACTCATTTAGCAGACGCTTTTATCCAAAGCGACTTACAATTGGGGAGTACATAAAGCGATTAATCTTGAAGAGGCAAACATACAGAGGAAGTGCCAATAACACCAAGTCTCAGGCATTGTTCAAATAAGTACAAGCTAGCAAGGGAAGGAGAGAAAGATAAAGAGAAAGATGAAGATTTTGAAAAAGTGAAAGATTTTTTTTTTTTTTTTTTATATAGTCAAGTAGAGTTGAAAGAGACCGGTATTTATACCGGTTCATGTACTCACTGGTTACTGTATACATATTCAAGAGAAATGCATACACTCAATTGTTTTAATCAATCTAAAGATTTTTCTGTCATTAGTCTTTCACACATTCTATTTTAATTTGTCTTAGGACTCTGTTACACAAAATCCACTCGAATACAGACACAAATCCTGCATGAAAGCTAAATAAAAGATGACTTTTCAAACTATTTTTATAGATACTTAACATCTTAACACATCTGCATCAGTAAGATATTTATGTCATCACAAACTATCAGACACATACGTTTGATAAGATGGACTTATCGAATATTTGCGTGTTTCTTATATCAGTTATTTGATCAAATCTTAGTAAAATAAACCTATATAGACCAGTTGGTTTTATTTTAATAAAATTAAACATGCTGCATTTAAACCCCATGGTTAATAATACCATGTTTAAAGTGAGAAAGAAAATCTAATCTGCTGTAAAAATTCTATAGCACCTTGTTTAAGAACTACTTTTGTTGAAAACAACCTTATGACAACTAATTCTAAGTCTAATTTAGCTCTAATTCATAAATAAAATCTCTGTAATCGCCTTGCAAAGAAGTTTGTATGAGACATCATAAAAGCCTAAATGTTTAACTATAGGGGTTGTGTGTGTGTCTGTGTCTGTGTGTGTGTGTGTGTGTGTGTGTGTGTGTGTGTGTGTGTGTGTGTGTGTGTGTGTGTTGAAGGTTTTTCAGAGGTTGCTCGGTCTCATGGTGGTTGCCGACTCTGTAATATTTCTGGACCTGCTCTATACGCAGCCACTTTTGGCTCAAAGCCCATGCCTGGGACGGCTTCCTGTCAGAGTAGACCACCGCTGTATCAAGGCTGTGGCACACTGGGCAACCTCTTGCCTGTTTCAATGGACGCATCCAACTCAAGTGTGGGAGCCCTTTTGGAGGGCAATCCGGCATTCGGCTCCTGGTCAGCCCTGGAGCAACGCCTGCATTGCCTAGAAATGTTGGCGGTTTTCTTAACCCTGAAAACCTTCCTTCCAGCCTTAAAAGGGCACTACATCTTGGACCGGTCAGAAAGCATGAACGGTGGGTGTCTCAATCACCAAGGCGGTCTCCGGTCACACACTCTTTACAGGATGGCTTGTCGCTTACTTTTTGGGGCACAGAAAGAACTCCTCTCATTACAGGCAGTTCATGTGCCGGGCAGATTGAACCTTGGTGCAGACATGCTGTCCCAGGGGGAATGGGCGCTACACCCTCAAACGGTTCAAGAGATCTGGTCAGTCAACTGGAGGGCAGAGGTCGACCTCTTTGCCTCAAAAGACAACTCTCACTGCCCAATATACTTGACTGGCCCAGTGCTCGCCTTTACGCATTTCTCCCGATTGCCCTGATTCCTCAGGTCATCAGGCGAGTCAGGGAGACCAAGTGCTCTCTCCTCCTAGTGGCCCCGCTCTGGAGGAACCAGACCTGGTTCCCAGAGCTAGTGCTGCCCTGAGCAGCAGCCGGGAGCTGTGGAGCCTCAACAGGAGCCTCATGCACGGTGCCTCAACGGGAGCTTAATCAGCTCCCAGCGAGTGTAAGCAATACCATTTTGGAGGCAAGAGTGCCTTCTACAAGTAGGGGTGTGTGATATTGAAAAAAAATTATATCTCGATATGTTTTTGGATTTTAACGATAAGTAGACAATATTTTGCAGAGTGTGTTATTGTGCTGATATCTGACTACCATGAACAGCTGCCTTTTGATATTCTTCATATTCTGCCTGGTCAGTTCACATCAGTGATTAATTAATCTTTTCATTTAAGTTTAAATTGATTTTTACCTTTAATAAATACTTTTTTTCTAAAAGTGTACATCTTTTGAGTCAAATTGTTACATGTCAATTAAGATAATAAGACATTTAGGCTGTTGTTAAACAAACGAAACCAGTATCATCAAAATTACTCTTTGCAGAAGTTACATCTGAAGTGGCATTTCGATGTCTTTACACACTATTTAATGCAGCTTAGAGGGACATGGAGTGCTTTAACCAGTTACAAATGCATATTGTTTTTGACATTTTATATATAAAGCATTTAATACTGATATTTAAAATTATTTAAAAAGTGAAAATACTTTAAATGGGAAATTAAAACCGCCAGTAGGTGGCAGAAAGTCACTGTTAATAAGTGAGTCATTGCGACCGAACCAAGTCATTTAAACAGTTGATTCATTGAAACAACATCAGGTTGCTCAGAGACGCAAAACAGTGCTTTAGCTGTTTGGAATAATGTTTTGTCTGCGAAATGGAGCAAAAACAGGCAATATGCTGTCTAAAACATAAGTCTCTTAATATTAACTTATTGTTTATTGAACTGTTGTATAAAATCAATATCACATTTGTAATCATGCTTATTTTTTAAGAAAAAAAACAACACTTTGTGTGATTTTAACAATAGGAAATGATGTAAATATATAAATTTTCTGCCCCCATGTCTTTCATTTTGTGATCATTCTTAATTCATTTTAATAGATTGAATCATGCAGTGAAAGAACGCACTCTAAATGCGCACGTACACTGTTTAACCCACTTCATCACCACATAGGCTAATGTATGCGTGCACTCCATTGGCGTTTTGTTTGGTTTTTACAAAATACTCGATAATGTCAAATTGCACATCATTAAAAAAAAAAATACGATATTATCGCAGACCATATATAATCGCACACCCCATCTACAAGATGCCTTTACAGCTTAAAATTGTTGGTCATCCTTAACTGGTGTTCTGCACAAAGTTTGGACCCTCATGTGACGTGTCCCACATGCTGAACTTTAAGAGCTGCTGATAAGAGGTGTGAAGTTGGTTATATTAGTGCTTCTCAGCTACTAGCTTATTTCATATATATATATATATATATATATATATATAAGTCTGGCGAGTGAACTAAAGAAATTACTAGCCAATGGCGATTCAATCGCCAAGGTGTCCGTAGAGGGTTGTAAAGTATCTTTTTTGTTTCCTTTCACAAAAAGTTTAGATACCTTTAGATATAAAGTATATGTAGGTGAATTGGGATGAAGCACTGGAAGACCCCCAGCACTACACAGTTTAAATGCCTCCCTTATCAAATACACTCGATTCAACTGATCAGCTCCTTAGCAAGACCTTAAAATAGTGCGTCAGATAAGAGACATTATGTCACATCTTAAGTCACTGTGGTCAACAAGGTTACAATGAGAAAATCGCTTGGTACTACTAATAATAATAATATAATAAATCATATAAACTTTTTAGGCTGACCTCAAATGGACTTTGCTTATAATGTAAAAAATTTATCTTCATCTAAATTGACACTTTCTGACTATGTGTGATTGCAAAAACTGATACCTCAGTAAGAAATGGTAAACTTTTACAAAATACAATTTCAGATGTTATAATAGTGATTTTAATAGTCCATGTCCAAGATGGCGCCGAGTATGGCAGCCGTGTTGCGAGCTCTGGGAAAACTTTGCAGTTTTTTGTATGTTTTATTAGTTTTTTTGTTGTGTTACATGTTAGATGTTGTTAGTATAACTGTCTACGATAGAGACACGCTTTTAAACATTGGTTCCTCTGTCGCGCAACGCAAACCGGACTTTGAGTTCTTGAATGCCGGTGGATTGTTCACAGACACGGCATCAGAACCCTTTGTCTTGGCTGCAAGACCGAAAAAACGCAGGCGGAAAAGAGGGAAGATGGCTGGCGTCCTCGTCAGACTGAGACGGCGTGCTTTCCGACCTCCTCTCCCAACCATTTTGCTGGCTAACGTTCAGTCACTGGATAACAAACTCTGTGAACTGCGTGCACGCATCTCATGCCAAAGAGAAACAAGGGACTGCTGCGTTATTTGCCTCACCGAAACCTGGATGTCTGCAATGGTTCCAGACTCATCCATCGAGCTCACGGGCTTCTCCGTGCATCGCTCGAACAGAACGAAAGAGCTCACAGGGGAAAGCAGAGGCGGGGGTGTTTGTTTCTATATCAACAACTCGTGGTGTGATGAAAGGAACATACACTCTATTAAATCCTTTGCTCCCCTGATCTGGAATTGCATATGCTTCTGTGTCGACCATTCTAGCTACCGAGGGAATTTACAGCGATCATAATCACGGCTGTTTACATTCCCCCTCAAGCCAACACAGACCAGGCACTCAGGGAACTGTACGGGAATATAAGTAAGCAGATAACCTGGCACCCAGATGCAGCGTTTATTATTACGGGGGGCTTTAATAAAGCCAACTTCAGAACAATAGCTCCAAAATACTTTCAACACATCACCATAAACACGCGTGGAGATCGTGTATTGGACCATTGTTACTCCCCCTTCCTGGTACGCATACAAATCCCTCCCCCGCCCACCTTTCGGCAAATCGGATCACTCTTCCGTTCTGCTTCTGCCTGCTTATAGGCAGAAACTGAAACATGAAGCACTCGCCCTCAGGACAATCCAATGCTGGTCGGTCCAATCGGACGCTATACTACAGGACTGTTTTGATCACATGGACTGGGACATGTTCCGGGCAGCGTCTGATGACGACATAGAGGCATATTCAGATACGGTCACATGTTTCATCAGGAAGTGTATAGAGGATGTAGTTCCGACCAAAACTATCTGCATCTACCCCAACCAAAAACGTGGATTAACAGCGATGTTCGATCAGCCTTGTCAGCGCTGACATCTGCCTTTAAATCCGGAAACACTGACGATCGGAAACAAGCCAGTTACGATCTCAGGAGATCCATCAAAGCAGCCAAATGACAATATAAAAACAAAGTTGAAGAACATTTCAACAACAACAACCCAAGAAGCATGTGGCAGGGCATCAACAACATCACAGGCTTTAAAGGGAACAAACCAGCTACTGTGAACATTGCCGCCTCTCTACCGGACGAGCTCAACACATTTTATGCTCGTTTCGAGGCTGACAACACCGCCCACACAGAGAGCGCTCCCACGGCTGCTGCAGAAGAGGTGAGTCCACTCTCCCTTTCTGTCGCGGATGTAACCCGATCCTTCAAACGGGTGAACATCTGTAAAGCTGTGGGCCCGGATGGTATACCAGGCCGTGTGCTCAAAGCATGCGCTTTCCAACTAGCCAGGGTTTTTACAGACATTTTCAATCTGTCCCTCTCTCTGTCTGTGGTTCACTCATGCTTCAAAAAAATCAACCATTGTGCCCATACATAAGAAAAATAAAATCACATGCTTGAATGACTGGAGACCCGTTGCTCTGACCCCCATCTTCAGCAAGTGTTTTGAGAAGCTCGTCAGAGACTACATCTGCTCTGTGCAGCCTGCTTCACTGGACCCACTACAATTTGCATACCGCAGACACAACGGTGATAGGCCTAATCACCGACAATGATGAGACGGCCTACAGAGAGGAGGTTGAGTACCCTGACTAAATGGTGTCAGGAGAACCACCTCTCACTCAACATCAACAAGACCAAGGAGCTGGTGGTGGATTTCAGGAGACAGAGCAGAGAACACACACCCATCACCATCGACAAGACACCTGTGGAGTGGGGTAAACAGCTTTAAGTTCCTCGGCGTTCACATCACCGAGGATCTCACATGGTCCGCTCACACAGATGCAGTGCTGAAGAAGGCACATCAGCGCCTCTTCTTCCTGAGACGGCTGAGGAAGTTTGGAACGAGCCCCAGCATCCTCAGATCATTCTACTCCTGCACTGTGGAGAGCATCCTGACCGGCTGCATCACCGCCTGGTTTGGAAACAGCACCGCTGGCAACCGCAAAGCTCTGCAAAGGGTCGTGCGAACTGCCCGCCACATTGTTGGAGGTGAGCTTCCCTCCCTCCAGGACATCTACACCAGGCGGTGTACAAGGAAAGCCCGGAGGATTATCAAAGACTCCAGCCACCCGTCCCACAGTCTGCTCTCTCTGCTACCCTCAGGGAGATGTCTCCGCAACATCCGATCCCGCACTAGCCGACTGAGGGACAGCTTTTTCACAGCTTTTTCAGTCAGAACTAATTCACCCTACATCACACTCCCACTCACACAACATGCCATGCACTGCACTTTAACACAGGTATACCGGACTACACGCACACACTGCACTAACACATCTGCTATCACTGGACACCATACAAGGCACATCCACAACATTGCATATGTATAATCTGTTGCACCTTTGCACAACTATCTGTTGCACAACTAATCTGTTGTAAATTTATAATCTGTTGCACCTTCACATATTACTATGTATAGATGTGTACATAATGTAGACATGTACATACGGTGTATAATGTGTATTGGTAACTAAGTATGTCTTTATAGTACACTGTGTGTACTTGAGTATATGTATGTGTATTTTGCACATTGTATTCTGTACAGTCTGTAAATAAATACTGTCCATATGTAAATTGTTGTTGTTTATTGCACTGTCTGGAGCACGCTCTTAAGAATTTCACTCACCAAGGCACTTGTACTGTTTACACTATGACTATTGACTATTTTACACCTCACGTGCAAAGCCCGCGAATGAACCAGAGGTTATATAAGCTACGGTACGCCACGTCACGTGCACAGCCCGACTCTGAGTGGACATCGCCTGACGAGTGAGCTTTCCTGAGGTAATTAAAGTATTTTTTTGTGTATACAAGTATAAAATCGACGGGCTGTCATTTAAATGTACCGTAAGCCTACTATTTTTAAGCTGACGGTCAAACATTTTCTCAATATTTTTTATTAAGGTGCATTAAACAAATGTCATGCAGCAGTTATTTATTTAACAGCATCATCTGATCTGTTTTAAAAGTTATGTATTTTGTAGTTTGTTAGTGGATTTTTATTAATTACAAAACATATATGAATAGTGTAATAATGTTTCTGCTATAATATTTTTTTGATAGTTTTTTATATATTTTTGTCAGATTTTTCAAGATCATCTGAACAGAGTTCACCTGTGCCATGCAAGTAATTGAATACTATATTTTGCTATAGAGTATGCACGTAAATATTAGGGATGGGATAGCTGGGTATTATTAGATTACTTTTCGAAAATCGCACCCCTCCCAACATCGCATGCACACACACACAGACACACCCATAAACAGAGAGAGGGAGAGAAACAATTCAGGCTTTCAATCTGTATGATAAAAATCTGTTATATCCTATAAAAATCTGTTAATCTCTATATCCTCATTAGTGAATAATAGCGGCCAATATAAAGTTTTTAGCAGTTCCCCAGCTCTTAATTTTTTGACTGTTCGTCCACAGATGTTAACCGGCTCCAAATCTAGTCTGTTTATGATCTGTTCATCGGTAAGTTCGCCTATATTAGGTCCTTGTACAAATAATTATTCCACACTATATACTTCCCAGTTTAACTAGTGATTTTCTTCTATTTTATTATTCTATTTTATTAAAACAACTCATATCTCAGTTGCATTTATTCTGGAACTCGTAACTCAGTTCTAATTCATTCAAACAACTCGTATCTCAGTTGCATTTATTCTACAATTCGTAACTCAGTTCTAACTCATTATTAGGGTCATCAATCGAATCGCGCCTCGGTCGATTTCACTAAATACAACTCGCACCTCGGTTGTATTTTTAATTCCACTTATTACAACTCACACCTCGATTGTATTATACAACTCGCACCTCGGTTGTATTTTTAAAATAGAATACGCACCTCGGTTCTATTTTATTATTGTTTAGCCCTTTTTCGCTTCCAGTAAAATTAGCCTAAAACGCCTAAAAAAGGCATACCCAAAGTAAATTGCATGCTGTTCTTGGACCATTTGGATGATATGCATGGTTGGTCTCCTTTGAAAGGTGACACTCTGAGGTTTGTTTCTCAACAGTCAGAATCACTGTAAGTCTTACTGATATTGAGTAATAGCATTTTGAACACACTAAAAAAATAAAAAAATCTGCCTACATTTTTTTTGTAAATAGAAGCATGCAGATAACCATAGCTGGGAGGTATGAGCTGGAAAATACATTGAGATCACAGAATGAAGCCTTACCAAGCCAAATTTACCATTTGGTAAACAATATATTAGAAAATGTGTGTTTTACACGAGTTTATCTAAGTTTATGTCTAGGCGCTTCCCAAAAAAAGACACTTGGAGACTCCCAAGTGACCCTTTGTAACCAACAACACATACAATGCTGTAATTCTTGAATGCTTTAATGTACATAATTTTTGGCTCTAATGAAAGGTTACACTTAGAGCTATTCAATTTCTCATCCAGATTCACTGTCAATAATTGCCGACACATAGTAACTGAAGCATAAACACATTATAGTGACATTTATACATGGAATCCAAAATGTGTACACTTTTAAAATTACATATCTATTTAGAATCTAATAAAAAAAAAAAACTATATTTCTACTTCTGTACATTTTTTTTCGTATATTGGTGTTATATTATATTGGTGTTATATTATATATTATGTAGGGGAACCAAAAACAACTGATAACAGCTCTCAGTGATATGTGTCGGGTCCCCGCTATATTAGCAGCAACATTCACAAACGTTTACAAAACAAGCGGGAACCCAGTGTGCCTGTAGCCTTCTCTATCTCTGTTTTATCACGTGATAGACGGTCTAAGGCCTTCTCAAGCCGCACGGCTGACCCATCTAATCTGCGGCCTGTAATGCATCAGTCTAAGATTGCTGTAGAGACAAAATGTAATTCCATCAAGTTAGCATTTTTAAACACTCGCTCACTAAAAAATAAATCATTTGTGATCAATGATTTAATAACCACAAACAACCTGGATTTTATGTTTCTAATTGAAACATGGCTAGAAGACAACTGCAGTGCAACAGTCCTCACTGAAACAGCCCCTCCTAACTTTAATTTTATAAGTGTCTGCAGGACTGTTAGGAGAGGTGGAGGTGTAGCTGCTCTGTTTAAAGATGTTTATCAATGCAAGCAAGTGTCATTTGGTCAGTACTTGTCTTTTTAATATCTAGGTATTGTGCTGAAAGGTGCCCCACGCATTCTGTTTATTATCATTTACAGGCCCCCAAAATACTCTCCAGCCTTTGTTGAAGAGTTCACAGAACTGTTATCAATGATTTCCTCAGAGTTTGACTGTTTTGCTATTGCAGGGGATTTTAATATTCACATAGACAATGCTGAAATCAAAACTACAAAAGAAATTGTAACAGTTTTAAACATTTTTGACCTGATTCAGCATGTGCACGGACCCACACACAATCGTGGACACACTCTAGATTTACTCATCAGTAGAGGTCTAAACATTTCATCCATTGTCATTAAGGATGTAGCTCTGTCTGATCACTTCTGTATTTTCTTTGATATATTGATCTCTGTCACCACTGAATCTAGATCTGTCTCTGTCAGAAAGAGATGCATTAATGAGAACACTAGTGTGCTATTTATGAAGGCAATATCTTTAACACCAAGCATTTCTGCAGACTCTTTTGATCTTCTCCTGGATTCATTTAACTCAAAAGTTAAGAATGTTATTGATGATATTGCACCGATAAAGGTCAGCAAGAAGAATGGCAGACAAAAATCATTTTGGAGAAAATCAACAGCAGTTCAGAATATGAAAAGACAATGCAGAAAAGCTGAGCGGATGTGGCGGAAGACGAAACTAGAAATACACTATAGCATCTATAAAGACAGCCTTCATGCTTTCAATTTGGAACTAGCCACAGCTAGACATACCTTCTTCTCAAACCTTATAAACAGTAACTTAAACAACACTCGCACTCTTTTTGCTACGGTTGAGAGACTGACAAACCCCCCAAGTCAGATTCCCAGTGAAATGCTCTCTGACAGCAAATGCAATGAGTTTGCTTCCTTCTTTTCAGAGAAGATCAGTAATATCAGGAAGGAGATAGGCATCTTCCTGTAATACAGAGGTCACACAGATTCGACAGCAATCTCAAAAAGAAGTGACTATGTCTGTTTTTAAAACAATTGATAGCAAAATTTTGGAAGAAATAGTACAGCATCTTAAATCGTCAACCTGCTATCTTGATACACTTCCCACATCTTTTTTCAAAAGTGTGCTTAACTGTTTAGAAGCAGATCTCTTAGAAGTGGTGAACACCTCACTTCTTTCTGGGACTTTTCCAAACTCCCTGAAAACTGCAGTTGTTAAGCCCCTTCTGAAAAAGCGCAATCTTGATAACACCATGTTGAGCAACTATAGACCAATATCAAATCTTCCTTTCATAGGTAAGATTATTGAAAAGGTAGTTTTTAATCAGCTGAACAACTACTTAAACTCAAATGGATTCCTGGATAATTTTCAATCTGGTTTCCGCGTGCATCACAGCACAGAGACAGCACTCATTAAGATAATAAATGATATTCGCTTTAATTCTGATTCTGGCAAAATATCAGTGCTGGTACTACTAGATCTTAGTGCTGCGTTTGACACTGTCGATCATAACATACTTCTAGAGAGACTGGAAAACTGGAGACTGGGTCGGGCTTTCTGGGATGGCACTCAAATAGTTCAGGTCATACTTAGAAGGGAGAGGTTATTATGTGAGTATAGGAGAGCATAAGTCTAAGTGGACGTCCATGACATGTGGAGTCCCACAAGGCTCAATACTTGCACCGCTCTTGTTTAGCCTGTATATGCTCCCACTAAGTCAAATAATGAGGAAGAACCAAATTGCCTACCACAGCTATGCTGATGATACCCAGATCTACCTAGCCTTATCTCCAAATGATTATAGCCCCATTGACTCCCTCTGCCAATGCATTGATGAAATTAACAGTTGGATGTGCCAAAACTTTCTTCAGTTAAACAAGGAGAAAACTGAAGTCATTGCATTTGGAAACAAAGATGAAGTTCTCAAGGTGAATGCATACCTTGACTCTAGGGGTCAAACAACTAAAAATCAAGTCAGAAATCTTGGGGTGATTCTAGAGACAGACCTTAGCTTTAGTAGTCATGTCAAAGCAGTAACTAAATCAGCATACTATCATCTCAAAAACATTGGAAGAATTAGATGTTTTGTTTCCAGTCAAGACTTGAAGAAACTTGTTCATGCCTTTATCACCAGCAGGGTGGATTATTGTAATGGTCTCCTCACCGGCCTTCCAAAGAAGACCATTAGACAGCTGCAGCTCATCCAGAACGCTGCTGCCAGGATTCTGACTAGAACCAGAAAATCTGAGCACATCACACCAGTCCTCAGGTCCTTACACTGGCTTCCAGTTACATTTAGGATTGATTTTAAAGTACTTTTACTCGTTTATAAGTCACTCAATGGTCTAGGACCTAAATATATGGCAGATATGCTCACTGAATATAAACCTAACAGACCACTCAGATCATTAGGATTGAGTCAGTTAGAAATACCAAGGGTTCACACAAAACAAGGGGAGTCCACTTTTAGCTATTATGCCGCCCGCAGCTGGAACCAGCTTCCAGAAGAGATCAGATGTGCTAAAACATTAGCCACATTTTAAATCCAGACTCAAAACTCATCTATTTAGCTGTGCATTTGTTGAATGAGCACTGTGCTACGTCCGAACTGACTGCATTATTTTATGTATAATCCTATTCTATTTAACTGTTTTAAATTTCATTTTAAATCAATTTCTATATCATTTTAAAATTCCTTGTTTTATTATTTTTAACTCCTTGTTTTTATTGCTGTGAATGATTATTTCACTTTTTATGTAAAGCACTTTGAATTACCACTGTGTATGAAATGTGCTATATAAATAAACTTGCCTTGCCTTGCCTTATATTCCATCCCTACTGTGTTATTCCTATGTATGTCTACACCAGTGGCGGCTGCTGATCTTTTAAAGAGGGGAAGCTCATTTTCGGCCTAAATCATAAAAATTGTCCATGTATTTATATGTAAATTCTGCCCTACGTTCCTTTTCAAGAAAATGCTCTGTAACCCTGTCGTACCAACTAGGCGTCTTTTCCAGTGACTTGACCAGTGTCCTCTCAATGGCCAGCAGAGCTAGGCTGCTTAAACGGCCTTGGCCCATTGTGTTACGGGTGTAGGACTTGAGCCGCTTTAAACAGGAGAAGCTCCTTTCTACACCTGCTGTGCAGTTTGCTAGCTGGCTAGTTCAGACTATATGAATTAATGAACAAACGATCTAATATATATATATATATTTAACTCAACGGGAGGAAATGTGGGAATTATGTTAAACTGAAACAATGAATGTGGTGTGAAATTGTGTGAAATATACGATGAAGGTTGCAGCAGTTTGTCTTTCGACTACACATGCAAAATCCGCGATGGGACTGAGTTGGAAATGGAGACACAGAGTGATACGCGTCATAATCTGAAGACCACGCCCACGCCCACACCAACCGTCTCTTTGCATTGCGAGAAGCTGCCGCCTCCTTGCCATTTATTTATAACAAAAAAAAAAAAAAAAATGTCTAAAAGCTGATATGTGACAATGTGTATAGCAAACAAGCTAAAAAAAAAACAATAAATACGTTTTTATAAGCTGTCGAACCCAAAAAACGAGCGTTTTAGGACATAAAAGTGGATTAAAAAGAGATGACAGACCCTCCAATCATCACGCAGACGCTCGGAGTCCGGGCCAGCCCACTCCTCCATTCATCCCAGAGACGCTGAGCGTCCGTGGGCAGGACATAATCGCAGCATTATCCAATGACCGTCTTGTTTCTAAGCACTGAAAAAAACTGTTTAAAGCAGCCCCATTGAAGTCAATGGACGCTGGGCTTCAACAGAGTAATGCACTGTACGCTACGGGAATGAATGAGAAGGAAATCGAGTCAGCCGACCTAAGTAGCTGATTCTGAACGAAATTGTTTTCGTTCGAGATGAACGTGTTTAACGCATTTTTAGTCAATAAAATGTTAACATAATAGTACATATATTTGACCATTCATTTTTTGACAATTATAGGGGAAGCTGAGCTTCCCTTGCAGTCTTAAAGAAATCGCGGCTGGACTACACTATCATGCATGTCTGCACTGTCTGTACTTCCTTCTGCACTTGAAGCTCCTGTCATCAGGACAAATTCCTTGTGTGTAAACATACTTGTAATAAAGCTCTTCTGATTCTGTTTGTAGTGTTTTTGACCATTTTTTGCTGTCATCATGTCCCTCAGTATAGCCTATGGCTTTTTGCTGAATGGCTCCCAGACTTCATTCAATTCAATGTAAGATGATGGTCTGTGATATAAAAAAGTTAGAAGTTAGCAGGAATACACCAAAACACAAACATGTATAAAACACACACACACGTTTTTTATGGTTTACAGGGACTCTCCATAAGCGTAATGTTTTTATACTGTACAAACTGTATGTGTTATTTCTACTTTCCCCACAGAAAACTCACTCTGTATGATTTATAAGCATTTTGAATTATGGGGACACTGAAAATGTCCTCATACATCACATTCTCCTCATAATACCTTTCATACCCATGTCTTTATACATATTTGTGTCCTCATAAACAACATAACAGGGGCACAGCGAACAAAGAAACTCACACCGGAAGTAAGCGTAATGATCTCAAAACAAACAAATACCTCAACATATACTGTGAAATATGTATAAGATACATAAGATACATAAATATAATTATATAATGTAATAAATGACTTACTTTTGAAAGTATCAGTCGCCTGGAACATCCATCCACACATCCCATTCTGCTTCAATGGATGAAACATCGCTTTCTTCATCAAAAATGTAATCTCTGTCACGTCGAGCACATTGTTCAACTACTTCTTAGTTTTCAACAACGTTTAACAACGTTCTCGTTCTCTTTATTTGCCATAATTAGCCTATAATGATCGTTTACCTGTAAACTCTCACGGAAGCGCATGATGACGCACCTGGGCGCACTGGTCACTCTAATCTGAGCGCACACACTTTAGAGCTTGCTAGCTCGAGCCGACCCCCTAATGCGTCACACCCATCTGTTCAGAAGCTCATTGGCTATCATATACGACAGTCATTTGCAGACTCTAATGCAATTGGGTCGATATACTGTCCGTCTAAGAAAGGTGGCCCCATCTCCACTACAGGACGCTCGTTGGCTATCTCTCTCTGTAGAGCTCTCTAAGATGCACTTATTGGCTCAAATAATGTGTCAGTCACAAGGGCAGAGTTCAGCGGCCATTTTGATATATGGAATTTAGCTTTGTTTACATATGGAGACAAGTTACATTACAGAAACCGCAGAAGAATGGATATCTCCGTCGGCTAATTTGAAATGATACGACTACAATCCGTGGATGTTTATCAACAAATGCATGTGTTATGGACTAAATATTGCACGGAATTGGATAACACCATTTTTGTCAAACTTTTATCGATCAGTGGACTAAAAAAAGGCTTTATATGTGAGTCCTTCAGTTTTGTTGTTGTTTATTTAGGTGTTGGTGGTCTGACAAAGACACTGATTGTACCTGCTGCGTTTATTGTAAACACAGAACGCTATGCTCCATCTGATTAGTAAGCCAATTATCAAATAACTACTATGACTTGTTTTCTACCCACTTAAATGATAGAGGTACTTGCAGTGTCCAATCTATAGATACTGTCTATAGATGTCTGTTCCCCGAATAGTGAGGTCAAAATATATATTTAATGCACCGCCGCCACGATCAGAGTGACGAGGCTCATGCTTATAACAGTACATTTACATTTTCATTTAGTCATTTTGCAGACGCTTTTATCCAAAGCGACTTACAATTGGGGAATACATAAAGCGATTAATCTTGAAGAGGCAAACAGACAGAGGAAGTGCCCCTAACACCAAGTCGTAGGCATTGTTCAAATATATACAAGCTAGCAAGGGAAGGAGAGAAAGGTAAAGAGAAAGATGAAGATATAGAAAAAGTTTTTTTTTTTTTTTTTTTATGATGATGAAGTCAAGTAGTGTTGAAAGAGATGAGTTTTCAGTTGTTGCTTGAAGATTGACAGGGATCCAGCATTCCGGATGGGGGTGGGAAGATCATTCCACCAGCCAGGAATGGTGAACGAGAATGTTCTGGAGAGTGATTTTGAGCCTCTCTGTGATGGTACCACGAGGCGTCGCTCACTAGCAGATCTTAGACTTCTGGAAGGGATGTAGAGTCGTAATAGTGAGTGGAAGTAGGTGGGTGCTGACCCTGTGGTTGTTTTATATGCAAGCATCAGTGTCTTGAACTGGATGCGAGCTGCAACTGGTAGCCAGTGCAAGGAGACAAAGAGAGGTGTGACATGTGCACTTTTGGGCTCGTTGAAGACCAGTCGTGCCGCTGAATTCTGAATCATTTGTAGAGGTTTGATTGTGTTTGATGGAAGTCCAGCCAGAAGAGCATTACAGTAGTCCAGCCTAGAAATGACAAGGGCCTGGGCAAGAAGTTGTGCAGCATGCTCTGTCAGAAAGGGCCTGATCTTTCTGATGTTGTGAAGTGCAAACCTGCAAGATCGAGCTGTCTTCGCAATGCGCTCTTTGAAGGTCAGCTGATCATCAAAGATTACACCAAGATTTCTGACCGAAGCTGATGGGGTAATTGTTGATGAACCTAACTGAATTGTGAAGTCATGCTGTAGAGTTGGAGTGGCAGGAAAGACAAGAAGCTCAGTCTTTGCCAGGTTGAGCTGTAAGTGATGTTCTTTCATCCATGCCGAGATGTCTGCCAAGCAGCCTGAGATCCGTGCAGCTACCGTTGGATCATCTGGTTGAAATGAAAGATAGAGCTGTGTGTCATCAGCGTAGAAATGGTAGGAGAAGCCATGTGCCTGTATGATGGGACCCAGTGATGTAGTGTATGTGAAGAAGAGGAGGGGTCCAAGAACCGAGCCCTGGGGAACCCCAGTGACCAATTGATGTGCTTTGGATACCTCCCCTTCCCAGGCCACCTTGAAAGACCGACCAGTGAGATAGGTGGAGTAGATTCATTTAGACCAAAATAATAATTTGTTTTAAGCCAGGTTTCAGTCAGACAGAGTACATCAAAACTAGTATCTGTGATCATTTAATTTACAATAACTTCTTTCGGTGTGAGTGACCGGATGTTTAGGAGCCTAAGCTTTAAAAATAGTTTTTGTTCAATTATTTAGCCTTTTTCTGGTTTAAACACGATCAGATTTTTTCTAGATCCTGCATTAAATATATATTTTGACCTCACTATTTGGGGAACAGACATCTATAGACAGTATCTATAGATTGGACACTGCAAGTACCTCTATCATTTAAGTGGATAGAAAACAAGTCATAGTAGTTATTTGATAATTGGCTTACTAGTCAGATGGAGCGTAGCGTCCTGGAGATGTTGTCTGACAGGAGTTCCGCTTCGAGTGGTTCTGTGGTGCAGGCCATCAGCATGGAAAAGCCTAGGACGCTCCCAGAAAAGATTCAAATTATTAACAAAGAGCAGTTTCTGATCTTTACACCATGACAACAACCATTCGTTTAAAGAAAACAGTCTACTGAACCTTTCGTGTCCTTGTCGATAAGTGGTAAGAGATCCTGACACAATGATTGTTGTCGCGGGCGATGTGCTGCGTACCGTCTCGATCAGGCTCCTGAAGTCCCTCTTCAGTGTCTCCGTCTGCCACAGCTTGGTGCCGTTAACCCCAGCATGAATCACAACAGCTGCAACAGTTGCAACGCTCTCATCATCCTTCAGTATTGTGGGTATCTGCGCAGAAACATCAAGAACATGAGCACCAGGGAAACAGTGAGTGTGCACTTTGCCTTCAGCTTACGCAGCACGGATGTGCCGGGCGATTGAGTCTCCGATGATCACAGCATCACGTTCCGTCTCACAGAGAGGCGCGAAGCAGTTACGGGAGGAGATCTCGAAGACCAGAGGGGTAGAATTCGTTGACTGGGGCCTGGATCGCGTCTTCCGCTGCTGCACCCAGTGTCCTGGGTTTCCCGATGCCAGAGTGAAGGACATCTGGGAAGATCGTGTCCCGGGTGCACAGGGCCTGTGCAGAGAAACACACGGAGTAGAGGTGGTGGGAGTGTTAGCAGCGTGCTGCATACTTACCCTGGACTTGTGAGCGTCAGCCCGGGATGTTTACAGCGTTGCTTTCCATTTCCTCAGCAGGGCCTGCTTCCCAAGCAGCTCGTGGATCTGTCTCTCAATGGTCTCCAGCTCCAGCTGCACCGAATGCAGCTCGAACGTGTCCTCACCTGCGCTCAAAGGTAGACACAAATCCGCCATTAAAGCAAGTAACAGTGAAACAATGGTAAATGTGTTTGTGTGTGTGTGTGTGTGTGTGTGTGTGTGTGTGTGTGTGTGTGTGTGTATGTGTGTGTGTGTGAATAGGGTATTAGCTGTGTTAGCGGCACCCACGCTGGCTATGCTAACGGCTAACTTATAAGCTAATAGCGGACTCTGGAAATCAAAATAAAACTTGCAATAACAAGGCGCTCTGATTCTTTTCGTTGCAGAATGTGATCGGGGATATATTCACACGTTATAGAAACAAAAATGATGGTGTATAAAATTGGATTTTAAAATAGAAAATAGACGAAAAATAATTGACTTGATGGAGCTCAAACTCAAAACATGCGTCAGCAACAAACAGGAAGTGACCGTTTGTCAAAGATATTTCATTATAATTATTATCATTAAAATAAAGCGATTTGATTAAGTTTTTTTTAATATTAGATACATTATAAAGACTGAAGTCCCTGAGTATACTCAAGATATTTCGTTATCATTATTAATAAAATAAAGCGATTGATTACAGTTTGTCATGTATTAGATGAACTATAAGGAATGAAGTCCCTGGGTTAACTCAAGATATTTCATAATTGTTATTATTATTAAAATAAACTGATTTGATTAATGTTTTTCTTATATGAGATGCATTATAAGGAATGAAGTCACTTGGTCAACTCAAGATATTTCATTATTATTATAAAAATAAAGTGATTTGATTAATGTTTTTCTTATATTAGATGCATTATAAGGAATGAAGTCCCTGGGTCAACTCAAAATATTTCGTAATTATTATTATTTAAATACAGTTATTGATTAATGTTTGACTTATATTAGATGATTTATAAGTAATTAGCCTATCCCTCCAGAGTTGGATAACAAAGATTATGTGTTTATTATTTACTGCATTATTGGTCCCAATCCATTGACGAAAGTGTTTTGCTTCTCATTTGCAAAAGTATTCATAGGCTATAAGTGTCTGCTAAACGAATGCATGAAAAAAGTGTTATAAATCATGAGACAAAAAGATCCGACGATGGGATCACGGGGAAGCTCTACACTGGGTCGGGCAGCAAAGCGATTGCGGGCAACTTCCTGACTGTTAGGAAAGGGGTTCTGCGATTTGCGCCATTTATGACCAGTATAGCTAATGTTTAGTTATGAATCCAGTGAAATAGAAATGAATATATTATGCTGAGCAGGGACGGACACATATGAAATGCACATTTTAAATAAAATGCACTTACCTCTGTGAGATGAAGACGACGTTGAAGGGAGAAACTTAAAAAGTGGCACTCAATCTGGAAGATGTCACGTGATTAATCTGATTGGTTGATTAATTTTACACTAAGCACCTCCTTTATTGACCCAGGAACGTGTTTAACTCTACAGAATCAGGACGTGCGGTACGTCACAGCGTGTGGCACAGCCCTCGCGAGAAAGCGCCATAATTCAAATAAACAAATTTTCCGCTTTTTGGGGGGGATGGTCTCATTCTGTGTGTAACACTGTATACTACAAAACCATGTGGTTTTTTACAACCAAGACGCAGTATTTTGAGCGTGAGCTATCCCAAAACGGATACAAACAATAACTATCCCTGAGGATAGGAGACGTAAAAAAAGGAATATCAGTCCATAGAACAACGTTATTGCTTTGTTGGACTAAAGTGCTCGATGGGATGTTGTTCCGTGGACCCTTACCTTTTCTAACTAAACCGGGATTTACAGCAGTGGATGCGTTTGTGACTCAATATTACACGAAGCTGGTATGTACTGCTTTTTTATTATGGATGTTTTGATGTGTACTGCTTACACAAATTAAGCAAATACATTCTTTATAAGCTTTCCATCGAAAAACAGTGATCTATGGTCGATGCTTGAGGCTTAGACCTTCAGAATGATATATAGTTTGTCAAGATTAATTGTGTCCCGTTTCATTTAGTCTACAGGTGCATTGCAATAAATTAGAATGTCGTGGAAAAGTTAATTTATTTCAGTAATTCAAATCAAATCACTTTTATTGTCACATCACCACAGCACATGTGCTTTGGTGAGTGAAATTCTTGAGAGCGTGCTCCAGACAGTGCAGAAACAATTTACATATAGACAGTACATACTTACAGACTTATCGAGAAAGACAATGTGCAGAATGCACATACATATACTCCGTACACACAGTGTACTATTTAAGACATACTTACAATTATCAATACACGTTATGCATTGTATGTACACATTTTACATTATGTACACATATATACACACAATAGTATGCAAAAAAAAGTTGCAGCAGATTTTACATAGGCCGGACACACAATGTCATGGATGTTTGTTGCAGTGGTAGCAGACAGATGTTTGTGTAGTGTGTGTGTGTGTGTAGTCCAGTTGAACTGTGTTAAAGTGCAGTGCATGGCATATCGTAAAGTGGGAGTGTGCTGTGGGGTGTATTAGTTTTTTTCTGTTCATTAGCCTGATAGCCTGAGGGAAAAAGCTATCCCTCAGTCGGCTAGAGCGGGATCGGATGCTGCGGAGACATCTTCCTGAGGGCAGCAGAGAGAGCAGACTGTGGGACGGGTGGCTGGAGTCCTTGATGATCCTCCTGGCTTTCCTTATACACCACTTGGTGTAGATGTCCTGGAGGGAGGGAAGCTCACCTCCAACAATGTGGCGGGCAGTTCACACGACCCTTTGCAGAGCTTTGCGGTTGCCAGCGGTGCTGTTTCCAAACCAGGCAGTGATGCAGCCGGTCAGGATGCTCTCCACAGTGCAGGTGTAGAAGGATCTGAGGATGCTGGGGCTCGTTCCAAACTTCCTCAGCCATCTTAGGAAGAAGAGGCGGGGCGCTGGTGTGCCTTCTTTAGCACTGCATCTGTGTGAGCAGACCATGTGAGAACATTGGTGATGTGAACGCCGAGGAACTTAAAGCTGTTTACCCGCTCCACAGGTGTCTTGTTGATGTTGAGTGAGAGGTGGTTCTCCTGGCACCATTTAGTCAGGGTACTCACCTCCTCTCTGTAGGCCATCTCATCGTTGTCTGTTTAGGCCTATCACCGTTGTGTCATCGGCAAATTTGACAATGACGTTAGAGCTGTGTGTGGCTGTACAGTCGTGTGTGTACAGGGAGTACAGGAGTGGGCTGAGGACGCAGCCCTGCGGAGCACCAGTATTGAGGATCAGAGGAGATGAGGTATTGCTGCCCATTCTGACCACCTGACTTCTGCCTGTCAGGAAGTCCAGGATCCAGCTGCACAGAGATCTGTTCAGTCCCAGAGTCTGGAGCTTCGCAACCAGTGTGGCAGGCACTATGGTGTTAAATGCTGAACTATAATCCACGAACAGCATCCTCACATAGGTGTTCTTATTTTTCTGGTGGCAGAGAGCAGTGTGCAGGGTGAAGGCAATAGCATCGTCTGTGGAATGGTTACTGCGGTATGCAAATTGTAGTGGGTCCAGTGAAGCAGGCAGCACAGAGCAGATGTAGTCTCTGATGAGTTTCTCAAAACACTTGCTGAAGATGGGTGTCAGAGCAACGGGCCTCCAGTCATTCAAGCATGTGATTTTATTTTTCTTTGGTATGGGCACAATGGTGGATTTTTTGATATTCAACTCAAATAGTGAAACTCGTGTATTAAATAAACGCAATGCACACAGACTGAAGTAGTTTGAGTCTTTGGTTCTTTTAATTGTGATGATTTTGGCTCACATTTAACAAAAACCCACCAATTCACCAACAATCTCAACAAATTGGAATATGGTGACATGCCAATCAGCTAATCAACTCAAAACACCTGCAAACGTTTCATGAGCCTTCAAAATGGTCGATCAGTTTGGTTCATTAGGCTACACTATCCTGGGAAAGACCGCTGATCTGACAGCTGTCCAAAAGACAATCATTGACACCCTTCATAAGGAGGGTGAGTCACAAACATTCATTGCCAAAGAAGCTGGCTGTTCACAGAATGCTGTATCCAAGCATGTTAACAGAAATAATTTGGCTACAGATGTGGTCAGTGGCGTCTTACCTGGGCTAAGGAGAAGAAGAACTGGACTGTTGCCCAGTGGTCCAAAGTCCTCTTTTCAGATGAGACCAAGTTTTGTATTTCATTTGGAAACCAAGCTCCTTGAGTCTGGAGGAAGGGTGAAGAAGCTCATAGCCCAAGTTGCTTGAAGTCCAGTGTTAAGTTTCCACAGTCTGTGATGATTTGGGTTACAATGTCATCTGCTGGTGTTGGTCAATTGTGTTTTTTGAAAACCAACATCACTGCACCCGTTTACCAATACATTTTGGAGCACTTCATGCTTCCTTCTGCTGACCAGCTTTTTAAAGATGCTGAGTTCATTTTCCAGCAGGATTTGGCACCTGCCCACACTCCCAAAAGCACCAAAAGTTGGTTTAATGACCTGAACGTATTGTCAAGAGGAAAATAAGAAACAAGAGATGTAGATGAGCTGAAGGCCACTGTCAAAGAACCTGGGCTTCCATACCACCTCAGCAGTGCCACAAATTGATCACCTCCGTGCCACGCCGAATTGAGGCAGTAATTAAAGCAAAAGGAGCCCCTACCAAGTATTGAGTACATATACAGTAAATTAACATACTTTCCAGAAGGCCAACAATTCACTAAACATGTTTTTTTTTTATTGGTCTTATGAAGTATTCTAACTTGTTGAGATTGAATTGGTGTTTTTTTGTTAAATTTGAACCAAAATCATCACAATTAAAAGAACCAAAGATTTAAACTACTTCAGTCTGTGTGCATTTAAATTATTTAATACACAAGCTTCACAATTTGAGTTGAATTACTGAAATAAATGAACTTTTCCACAACATTCTAATTTATTGAGATGCACCTGTATTTGTAAACAATGACATTGCAAACATAGAGCGTTCAGAGCGCCAGTGTCCTCGTGCAGGGTAAAAGGTTTTAGCGAACCGGGAGATCATTCACTATCTTCTCCCTCCTTATTTTTTTTTAAGTTAAACATCAACTTGCTTAGTTGGCTATTCCTCAATATATGCATTATAAACAATATAACAATAACAAAATATAAAAGAGTGCCTGTTTTCTGATTACTTTTTTTATGTGTAAATATATTTTTCCTGTTTGACTATTTCCTAAATATCTGATGGCTCAATGTGCACTGATTCTTTCTTCCTCGATGTGGCACTGTTTGATACACAATGACAATGTGATGTTTCTAAATTACCGCAGGCATAAAACAAAAGAATATCATCAAAACTGATTTGAATAGCTTTACTGAAGAGCAATTACTGTATGCAGTGAAATATAAATATCACTGTCATTTTATGGTGGATGTGGTGAATAAGCAGCCAGTGATCAAAATATTGATTTTGAAGTTATTGAAAATGATTGTTTTGAGAATATGATAGAGATTGTGAATATGAGCCAGTGGAAGTGCGCTCTGACGACAACAGCGGTGGTAAAACCATATGCTCAAATTGAACCCTTCCAAGTTTAAAAAAGGTAACAAAATATGCTTTATTTTATCCTTCTGTAATTGTCCCTGTTTTATTTTTTTTATTTGTTTGCTATTGCAGCAGTTAATCAAATAATCCTTTTTCAAAATTTGTCATATATGTATGTTTGTGTGTTGTGGGGAATGTGGCTGTATCTGTATGATTAGCATCTGTGTGACTGATAATCAGCGTGTGATTACCGACTGTATGACAAGTATCACGAATGAATAGTATGAATGCTTTTCGGACATTATTGAATATATGGCCCATCTGTATGATTAACATCTGTATTACAGCACATCAGCGTGTGATTACTGACTATGATGAACAATCAGTGTGAATGTTTGGCAATATCAATGTATGTCTGGCAATCCAGATGTACTTGACAATCAAAGCTAATTCTATTCTTATTGTATTTTTCTAGTGCTCAAATAAATCATTTTCAAATAAATCAATCATACGATGTATAAGATTATGTCTATTGTTTTATAATTGAAAAACTATGCAGTGGTATGTATAATTACTAAATAGTTTGTAGAACTCACATGTTGTTATTTTTCCTCAAACATAGGGAGGGGGGGGATTAGACATATTCTCAGAAAAATGGTTGCAAGAATCAAATTGTTCATGGTATCTTCTTCAAATTTGAAATATAAACTCATGAGACATGTGACCCATTACTTTCAACCCATTACTTTTCTGCATTGCTCCAGGACTGATTGTATGTATTTGTACATGGAATAAAAACAAAACATTCAGTGTGGTAAAAAAACATTTTCAAGGCACTTCAGGGTCTATAACTTTTTATCTTTTTGAGCATTATCAACTCTGGATGATGTATAGTAAAACCTAAAGTCTCTTCTTTCCAAATATACCTAAATTGTGTGTGTAGCAGACTGAAGTCAAGAACTTTTACAATTTTAAGTTAAGTAGGTCATTTTCAGCTGTGAGTCCCAATATGCGGGTGAGCTGGCTAACAGATTAATGTAGCAACTGACACTTTATGATCCACTTTAACTTCTTGCCTATACAATATATGTCCTCTCTCCTCCAGGCTAACCCGGCTGCCCATTCTAATCCCTGGTTATCCTATGATCTCCATGAACATTGGCTCAAACTCAGGGTAGCAGAAAGAAAATGGCACAAATCAAAACTAATCTTCACAAACAAAACTAAGACAATCAGCAGCCAGTTCTCATCTCACACACAGGACCTCAAACCAACCACATCCACTGCTAAAAATCCCCTCTTCCCCTTCAGTTCCGTCACTGAGCCAGAAGAATTGAAACCTCCTCTCCAGCCATCCTACAACATGCCCTCTAGACCCAATCCCCTCACACCTTCTCCAAGTAATCACCCCAACACTTTTACCAGCACTCACATCATCAACACATCTCTTCTCGTAGGCATTTTCCACACCAAATTCAAGCGGGCTCGGGTAACCCCACTGCTCAGAATACCTACATTAAATACTTCACTTACATATAGCTATAGACATGTCTCTCTCCATTCATAGCGATAACATTTGAAGAAGTTCTTTTCAACCAGGTATTGTCATTTATTTCACATAATAACCAACTGGATGTTAACAATCAGGTTACAGAAGTGGATCAGTCATTCAACTGAGACTGCGCTACTGTCAGTCACTGAAGTCTTGCGGTTTACAAAAGCAGATTCCAAACCATCAGTTCTCATTCTGCTGGATCTATCTGCCGCTTTTGACACTGTGAATCATCAGATCCTCCTGTCCACCCTCTCATCACTGGGCATCACAGGGATTCCACTTTGATGGTTTGAATCCTATCTCATTGGTAGGTCTTCCAAGGTGGCCTGGGGAGGGGAGGTTTCCAAAGCACATCAACTGGTCACTGTTCTTGGACTCCTCTTCTCCATACACTACACTACACTACATATCTGGGTCCCATCACACATGCATGGTTTCTCCTACCATTGCTATTCTGATGACACACTGCTCTATCTCTCATTTCAACCAGATGATCCAAAAGTAGCTGCATGGATTTCAGACTGCCAGGCGGACATCTCGGCATGTATAAAGACCATCACCTACAGCTCAACCTGTCAAAGACTGAGCTTCTTGTCTTCCCTGCCACTCCAACTCTTCAGCATGATTTCACTATCCAGCTTAATCAACAATTACCCCATAAATGCAAACAAAACTGATCTTACAGATGTGGAAAGCAGATTCTGTCCCTACTTTTGAGATGTGGGCAAGAGAACTGGGAAATATTTTACATTTGGAAGAACTGAGATTTATACTAAAATATAAGTTACCCGCATTCATCAAGATCTGGAAACCAATAAGACTGTTCTTACAAGCAGACTGAATATATTGGATTCATCTCTTCTAATTGAATTGTCTGAATATACACTATTTGGATAGCTGTTGTTGCCGTCCATCAGGTAACAAACTGTATATTTACACTGATGCTCATGTAAAACATCCCTGACTGTAAAGCACTTAGTAACCTTCCACACCTTTTTTATTTATTTTTTTTTTTTTTTTTTGGGGGGGGGGGTTAATATAAAGCCTTAATGTTCTTGTTCATGTACAGTGTTACAGCTAAAGGTGTTTGATGTTTAATTTTCCTTTATATATTCTATCTTTGTGACATTGTATGTGAGTTGTTTCAAGAAAAAAAAAATAACAAAAATAAAAAACAATTACCCCATAAAGTTCGGTCAGAAATCTTGGTGTAATCTTTGCTGACCAGCTGACTTTCAAAGACCATATTGCAAAAACTGTTCGATCTTGCGGGTTCGCATTTCACAGTATTGGAAAGATCAGGCCCTTCCTAACAGAGTGGCACAACTTTTTTTCCAGGCCCTTGCCATTTCTAGACTGGACTACTGCAATGCTCTTCTGGCTGAACGTCCATCATGCGCAATCAAACCTTTACAAATAATTCAGAATGCAATAGCACAATTGGTCTTCAACGAACCCAAAAGGGCCCATGTCACACCTCTCTTTATCTTCCTGCACTGGCTGTTCTGCCCATTGTCTAGTCATGGTGTAAGGCTGACATCTACAGGCTATTTTCAATATTGCAGTTTTATTACTCCTCTGTATATATGCAGTGTTTAATTAGTTTAGCAACAGGCCGCGTGCAGCACCGGTTTCAGTTCAGCCCGCAAACTATCATTACCTTGGAGAAAGATATACTTGTAAGTTATTTACTATTTTTAGTCAATCTGTAGAGGGTTATATGTTGAGACAATGTTACTATTTAAGGAACATTTCTACGTCAAACCTGTGTAAGTGAACATGTAGCTGGGCTAAAAATTATAAAGTGTTGAATGTGAGTGAATTTCATCAAAACTTATTTATTTTGTGTTTTTCGTTTGTGTTCTGAGTTATAAGGTACAGTGTACATAGTCTATTCTACACGGAACCATATTTGCAGAATTTTGTGTTATGAGGAGCACATATTAGTGACGCACATGATACCTCGTGCAGTGCGCTGACAGCGCCATCTTGGAATCTAATTTGCCGCTGACGGGGTCAGATGTGTTCTCTCTCGCTCTGCTAACGAGAGCCTGAGTGAAGGAGAGAGACGTGTGTCCAAATAATTAATTTGTGCTCTGTGTTTCTGCAGAATAAAAAAAACTGAGACCTCCATCTTCAGCATCATCTTTATTGAATAAATTCACAGCTAGAGTAAAACCGCTACAAACACATTGAACATGAAGTTTTCATTTTAACCTGTTAAGCTGCACGAGTACGTCATCGCACTGAATGCTCTTTGTTTGCACAAGTAATTGTTTAAAGATAGATTAGATAAAACGGGACAAAATTAATCTTGACAAGCTATATATCATTCTGAAGGTCCAAGCCTCAAACATCGATGATAGATCGCTGTTTTTCGATGGAAATCTTAAAAGGAATGTATTTGCTAAATTTGTCTAAGCAGTAACATCAAAACATCCATAATACAAAAGCAGTACATACCTACCAGCTTTGTGTAATATTGAGTCACAAATACATCCACTGCGTGACACACACAGAATGAGACCATCCCCCCCAAAAAAGTGACAAAAAGTAATACAATTTTCAATTTTCAATGGTCATATAATTAGAATATCATCAAAAAGTTGATTTATTTCACTAATTCCATTTAAAAAGTGAAACCTGTATAATGTATACATTCATTCCACACAGACTGATATATTTCAAGTGTTTATTTCTTTTAATTTTGATGATTATTGAATTGAATTGATGCATTGAATGATGCATTTATAAAGCGTTTTTTGTGTATTGTTGTACACCCAAAGCGCTTTACAATCATGTGGGGGGGGGGGTCTCTACTCAACCACCACCACTTATAACTCTGACAACTAATGAAAACCCCAAATTCAGTATATAACTCTATAATTTTTTTTTAGCATTACCAACTCTGGATGATGGATAGTAAAGCCCAAAAGGACACCAAAATTGTGTGTGTAGCACACTGAAGTCAGCACCTGTTATAATTTTAAGTTTGGTACGTATTTTTCAACTGTGAGTCCCACAATCCCAAAATGGGGAGTGCTGGCTAACAGGTTAATTTACCTAGAATCTGACAGTGAAGTTTGTCCTGAGATAACAACCTTAGTGACAAAGATCAATAAATGTCAGCTAGGACCACACAGATTCAGCAGTTTTTTCCAGTTGGAAATCCCTTGTGAGAGGTATAGCTGCTCTTATTCAACCTGCCAAAACGTTTTCCAGCAGCACGCAAAAAGGTTTATGTGCAGGCTGGCATCGCTGAAAAACTAAGCAGTGTACAGTGCATTTTGCACAAGCAGAAACAACCATAATCAATTGTGTCCAAAAAGAGATCTTCCAAGAAGAATTAAAATCTTTGTACAATGGCGAAAAGATCTCTAGTCAAAGTTCTATTAAGAGTCTGAATCCCATCCTTGATCAGCAAGGACTAATTAGAGTGTGAGGACGCTTGTCAAACGCATGACAAATGAGGAGAAACATCCCCTGATCATCCCAGCCAATCATCACATAAGCACTCTCTTGATCAAACACTACCACGAGAAGGTAGTCCACCAAGGACGTCACTTTACAGAAGGTGCACTACGCACAGCTGTCTTATGGATTATCAGAGCTAAGAAACGTGTTCCCAATTTCATCAAAGGCTGTGTCATCTGTAAAAACCTCAGTGGACAATTGCAAGAACAGAACATTTCAGATCTCCCCACAGACAAACTAGTTGTGGCCCTGGTGTTTTTCGACCCTGGAATGTTCTGTCTCGCCGATCTCGGGGAGGCAGTGCAGAAAGTAAGAGGTGGGCAGTCATGTTCACTTGTTTATGTACCAGAGCAGTACACTTAGAGATACTCAATTCTATGTCATCTTCAAGCTTCATAAATGCCTTAAGTAGGTTTCTGTGTCTACGTGGGCCTGTCAAGCAATTCCGATCTGACAGAGGCACAAACTTTATAGGAGCTTGCAAGGAACACAAACTCAATACTGAAGATCCTGAAATTCAGAATTACCTACTGGACATTGTATGTACCTGGACATTCAATGCACCCCATTCATCTCACATGGGAGGAATGTGGGAGAGAATGATAGGTATAGCAGACACATTATCGACGCAATGCTGTTAGCAAACACTAGACTTACATTAACATTTTACTTTTACATTTATGCATTTAGCAGACGCTTTTATTCAAAGTGACTTACAGTGCATTCAGGCTATACATTTTGTTTGTCAGTATGTGTGTTCCCTGGGAATTGAACCCACAACCTATGTGCTGCTAACGCAAAGCTCTACCACTGAGCCACAGGAACACTTACAAATTATATTCTCACTACACTGACGGCTGAAATAGCAGCTATAATTAACGCACGTCTCTTAGTTCCTATTTCTACCGACGATGAAAAAACTGAGATTTTTACTCCAACAATGTTATTAACTCAAAAGGCGTTTGCAACATCTGCACCTCCTGGAGTGTTCAACATTAAGGATATGTACAAGAGTCAATGAAAGCTAGTCCAGAGTCCTGCAGATACATTCTGGAAACTTTGGAAACAGGAATACTCGTCTACTCTCCAGACACAGAGAAAATTGACAAACGAGAAACCAAATGTTCAAGAGGAGATAAGTAAAACGCAATGGATCTTAGAAGATTCTGGCTGCTGTCTTTTCTTTACATTGTTTGTTTTTAAAATTAAAAAAGGTTAGAAAAAAAAAATATATATATATATGTATATATGTATATATATACATACATATATATACATATATATATACATATATACATATATATATACATTAGTGGTGGGCATAGATTAATTTTTTTAATCTAGATTAAAATGGCTCATTTGAATTCTGCCGAAGGCATTCAGAATATGTGTGCTACCCAAATAATGACTAAAAGTAAGTCTTTGAGAACGGGTTTCTCAAGCCAGGTGGCGCATTAGACCAGGGGCTCATCTCCTGTTTCCAAAATGCATCACAAACTTTAATCTCTTCCCGTCCCAATCCCACGAAAAAACTGGAGGAAAATCCCGTTCCACTCCCGGAAGAATGACTCCCATTCCCTCCCACTCCCGTGTTGTTGTTTTTTTGTTTTTTTGACGATAACTGTCAATTACAGTAAAAATATAGTACAGATCACAGCGTGCCCACCTTATTAGTTGAATAAAAACTCAAAATGTTGTTTTTTGTTATTATATTGAACTGAAAGCCATCTTATGCACAGTGTTGCACAGATTAAATTTCATGTAAATCATCCATGCTAACACACACGTCTTCTATTTTTATTTTTTAGACATTTCACTCTCTATAGATATATTTTTCAAAGACGGAGTTTCGAAGTTTCTCGCTCAAGTTCACATGAGACCTAAAGCGCATCCTGTTTGCTTAAAAGCGCAACGTTTCGTTGTTATTCTGAGTGCACACAAATAAACATAGAGTCTTTACAGATTCGAAAGATGTATTAGGCTACTTTTATCTGTATGACCAAAAATGACGGAGATTTTAAGAGCAAGTGAGCGCACCGGAGCCTGTCCTGCAGCAAACGCGCTTCCACACAAACACTTCAATAGCGCACATTTCTCTAGGTTAACATCATATTGAGCGGCCATGTAAAGTTGCTACTACATACATCTTTCAGATGAAAAGCCATATTTGAGGTTGATGAATGATAGGTGAGCGTTTGGATGTCCTGCCCGATTGTATTACCACATAGACCAGCCGTTAACAATCTGTCCATCACGGACTGCGAGCCTCTAGTTCGAAGACTCGTTCTCGCCCCCTACAGTGCAATTCGGCTAGGTATACATCCACGCTAAAATATCAGGGTGAAAGTCATCATAGCTTGCGTAGTATAGACCCAGCTCCCAACCCAACTTTGAGAATAGATTAACAGCGATATTTTTTTTATCGCCCGATAAGAGTCTCACGTTAACGCAGCACGTTAACGCCGATAACGGCCCACCACTAATATACATATATATATATATGTATGTATGTGTATATATATATATATATATATATATATATATGTATGTATGTGTATATATATATATATATATACGAAGTGTGCCTGCTCTAGTGCAGAAGACAGATTAGGCCTACATTACATTCAAGAACAATTTAAAAAGCTGCACTTACATTTTACAGATTTCTCTTACGTACAGTGCTTTTCTGTTTCGGAGCTCCCCCACGGCTGTGATATAACAATATTTATAACAATATAAATATATATATTTTAATTAGATTGCACATATTAGATTGTCTTTGTGGGTGTAATGGCGCTTTTCCACTGCATGGTACGGTACGGTTCGGCACGGCTCGGTACGGTACGGTACGGCTCAGTTCGGGTCGGTTTGCGTTTCCACCGCAGTTTAGTACCGCTATAGAGTGGGCGGGATTATTCACGCGTCGTTATAATTGCGCCGCCTCTACTGCCGTGACATCATCGTAAACGTGCCACAAACAAACTCACAACAAAGAAAGGAGACGGAATAGTGTTCTTCACTCTCGGCATGTGGATGTTTTTAACAACAATGGAGAGGTCTATGAGAATGCTTGTGATTTACCCCCAGCAGCAGAGACTGTGGTGGCAGTGACACGGGTTGTAGAGGAGGAGAGCAGGGATGTTCGTGCAGGTGTGCTGCGTTACTTGATTAGTTAACTATTCATGCAGCGTGTTCTGTAAAGTGAATTATCAATAAACTTTTGAATATTTCAAAATTTACAATGTATCCCTTGTTTTTTTTTATTTATGTGATGGTTTTTATAATCGCGGCATTAATCATTTGTCTTTTTCAAGAGGTTCATTACGTGCTCATACAATGATACATATTTAATATAGCCTGGAGGTACACTTATTCGATCAGATTGTTTTTAATTGAAGCAAAACACAGATACAGAGGTAAAAATATAAACAGAAAACATACTCTGAAAATATAGCAAGTTCAAAAGTAACGTTATACATAAGGCTTTTTCCTTCGGCGTCGTGCCATCAAGCTCTCGCTGGATCCGCTCCTCGGCTATCAACGAGAGGAACATCTGAACTTCCTCAACAGACAACGACACTGCTATTTTGTGGTTGATGCAAAAATGTGCGTCTGTTTAAACAGAAGTTGCGTCCGATCCTTCGCTGGCTGTGCTGATTTAAATCTAGCGGGTAGGGCTGTAGAGAAGGTTCTCGTGTCGCAAGTTCAGTGACGCAGTAATGACGATTTTCTCCGGCCAATCAGTGATCAGCAGAGTTTACACGTCACGTTTTGGTAATGGTATGGCTCGCTTGGAACCTCGACCGAAGTGGTACTAAAAAAGTATCAGGTACCAGGTACAGTACCCAGTGGAAAACCCCCCAAAAGTGAACCGTTCCGTACCGTACCGTGCCGTACCATGCAGTGGAAAAGCGCCATAATACAACAACAGCGTGCTCAGTGTAGTTTCATTCTCCAACAAATGACTCATTTGAAAGGTTACCTGAATCAAATCAGATAGAACCACCCATATAGGGTGCCACCAGTGCAGTCAGACTCCTATGATTCAATACGAATCACTTGTTGAAAAAGACTTACTTAATTTTAGTAAACAAAATGAAATATTACTAATTATAAATATCATTAGCTAACGTTACAGTGCAATGGACATAGCTAATCAGATTTTGTAAAAAAAAAAAAAAACATTACATATTATTATTCCAAAGAAACTGCACAAGAAACTGAAAGTATGCTATTCCTTCTTGAAAACTGTGCCCACCGAATGCTCCTCAGGATTTAACCACAAAATCTTTTACTCAATCGTCTGATTTCCTTCATTCTAGCAGCAGTCCGCCAGTGTCAAGAAAAAATCAGGCTGAAGTAGATACACAGAACGACACCGAGTGTGGACTTGACGTGTGTACAACAGCTTTCAGCCAAGATCGGCCCATAGAAAAAAAGCCGTCTGTCAACCATAAGTATTTTGTAGAGTCGGCATGGCTCTGGCCCATTATCTTCTCACCGATGCCGAGACTGAGCCGGCAGTGCCGCATTTCAGCCAGAATCGGCCCAAATATGCTTGCTATCTGGTAGAGGGATACAACAAAAAATGGCACCCACCTCATTATTGCTTTACCATCTTTTGAAGTTTCCTTCTAGCAGATGTTTTTTGTTTTTCTCCTTCAGCTTTGCTTCCCTTTTTTCTGCTCTTATTATCTTTTGGCTCAGAGACAACTTCTCAAACAGGCAAATTGCAAACTGGCACCTTTCTAATCCAGCCTTGTGACTTTCTGTTGTCAGAGGTGACCATAGCATGGCCCCCTCTGTATGATGGGGAATTTATCACACTTATAAGAGTGTTTTTAAGGTATTTCCTATGTATAATATACCTTTAATTAAATGTTCTAGATTAATTACAGATTTACCTAGGCATTGTGCTGGACACATATGCTCTAATGTTGAACTTTCTCCCAAGCATGGAAAAGATTTGCTCTGATTTTTCTTTTTTGTCCAATGCAAATACAGTAATGGCGTGCACGAGGGGGGGGCTCGAGCCCCTGCCCCTTTGAGGTCCGATGCTAAAGTGCCCTTGCGGTCCGGTCTGTGCGATAGGAATGATACTAATATGCAGAGTATGCTGCATATTACGGGGGGGGGGGGGGGGGGGCATTCCAGTTGCTCAAAAAAAAAAACGTAATGCGCCATTCCCGCGACCGCTACCGGCGCTCACACCTCATGTTTGCGGCTGAACGCAGATGATCATTATTGATGGACAACTATGCCCGTGAAAAGACATCAGCAATCCGGCGCCGAGAAAAATAAAAGGTGAAAACTATGTCGAGCACGTCACTTTTAGGTAGGCTACATTCATAATCAAATAAGTATTAAGACTATATATATATAATTTGTTTGTGTGGTTATACAGGCCTAAGCCAACAACTGCCTTTAAAATGACTTAAAATGCATTGTATAAAAACAATGAGGCAACTCTGCTGAAAAAAAATGATAGAACCATCACAGAAAATACTAACACCATCACAATTGAATCACAAATAAATTACAAATGCCGTTACAAACCATCAACCAAAACATACAAAAATGGTTTTCTGTAGTGTGTTTTGGCACATATTTAATTAGGATGTATTGGTTTTAACAAGCCAGCAATAGAATGTGACCAATTTCCAGTAGAGACCAACATGCATTACAGTTTCCATTCAAACCAATACAAGTGCCATTATAATTAGTAAAACCATTACAAATTTTGTGATGGTGTCTATTGTTTTTCTTTTAACATTACATGTTATAATGCTTGTAAAGGGAGCCAAATGCCTGGCAATTGCTGCTGTTACCCTTACAGGACGATCATATCCTTGTTTAATAGGCTATTGACCAAACATTTAATTCAAATATCCACTTATTTGGTGAATTTTTGGCCACCTTTTTGCTATAGATGACACAGCCTCTATAATTTCTTCAACAAAAAACATGTGGACATCACAACCCTTACAAAAATTAACCATGGTTTTCGTTGTAAAACTTAGTTTTCTTTTGCGTGAATTCTGAATGCTTGAGACCATAAAATCGATCAGGTCTGTCTAGAGCTAGATCATTTAATAACAATTAATTAATTTCTATTTTGATCCCTATGGTAGATGTATTTTTTTACTTTCATAATATTTGAAGGAGGGGGCACAACAGAAAAATCCTGCTTAAGGCGGCACCCATTTGGCCAACAGCAGCCCTGATAAAGATGTCTCCATGATCTGCTTTTAAAGAAATATCGTTGTATCGTTCTACAGCAGACATTCTATCAGCTGCAGTTCTGACGCCGCCCGCCGTATCAATATACTGTACAGCGCCACATACATTAACATCAGTAGGAAAATATTTTGAAGAATGTGGGTAACCAAACAGTTACTGGTCAACAATGACTTTGACTGTAGGGAACACTGTGGACCAGCAACTGTTTGGTTTTCCATTTTCTTCAAAATAGTGTTTATGTTTAGTAGAAGGAAGAAACTCAGGTTTGAAACAACGTTTGAGTGACTAAATCAGAGTATAAAAATAAAGTAATAGCCTAATTTATTTATTGGGTGAATTATTCCTTTAATGTTAATAAAACACCAAACACAAAGAGAAAAATCACTGACTGAAAAACTTTAATACAGTTTCTTTAATAGGAATAAATATATATAGTGTTTTATTTTTATATTTGTTCATACCGTTTCTGGAATGCTCTTGCTAAATACACATATTGTACCTGAAAATAAAACACTGTTTATTTTATTTGCATATTATGTGTATTTGTAATATGTATCTTTGTCCTCAATTTTTGAATACCAAAGATAAAATAATGACAAAGCTTTTTATCTTCTCCCACTTTGGCCTAAATATCTGCCACACTTTTTTATATATATTTTGTAACCTTGAAAGGCTTTGTCTTTATATTAGAGAAATTAGTTTGACTGTAATGATCAAACAGCTTGCAAAATAGAAAAAACAACATGACAAAGACTCTTGATAAAACCGTGAATCGTGATACCCAAGCCAAGGGGGACCCACTAAATGCCCACTTAATTTCCATTGTAGAATATCAGAGTGAACCAGACAATTTAAGATTCAATCAGAATATCGTTAAAACACTAGGAGCTGAAGTCCACAAAGAGGCACAAGACAACATGAATGATCGTAAATCAGATCCTTGCGCCAGTCAACCTGAAGTAAGCCTAACAAACCAACTAGCAGCTTTGAACAGCTTGCAACATTAACACAAAATAATACTTATTAATAATCCTCAGGAAGGAGATTGTCAATTTTGGGGCAAGTAACCAAGATTAATGCTCAAAGAAACACACAGCAAATCAAATCAAATCAAATCACTTTTATTGTCACATCACCACAGCACAAGTGCCTTGGTGAGTGAAATTCTTAAGAGCGTGCTCCAGACAGTGCAAAAAAAACAAAACAAAACAATTTACATATGGACAGTACATATTTACAGACTATACAGAAGACAATGTGCAAAATACACATACATATACTCAGTACACATAGTGTACTATAAAGACATACTTAGTTATCAACTACACATTATACACCGTATGTGCACATCTACATTATGTACACTATCTAATACATTATGTAGTCTATACATAGTAATAATGTGAAGGTGCAACAGATTATAAATTAACAGCAGATTGGTTGAGCAGCAGATAGTTGTGCAAGGTGCAACAGATTATGCAGTGTCGTGGATGTGCATTGTATGGTGTCCAGTGATAGCAGATAGGTTGTGTTAGTGCAGTGTGTGCGTGTAGTCCAGTTGAACTGTGTTAAAGTGCAGTGCATGGCATGTTGTGTGAGTGGGAGTGTGATGTAGGTGAGTTACTTCTGACTGTTCATTAGCCTGATAGTCTGGGGGAAAAAGCTATCCCTCAGTCGGCTAGTGCGGGATCGGATGCTGCGGAAACGTCGCCCTGAGGGCAACAGAGAGAGCAGTCTGTGGGACGGGTGGCTGGAGTCTTTGATAATCCCCCGGGCTTTCCTTGTACACCGCCTGGTGTAGATATCCTGGAGGGAGGGAAGCTCACCTCCAACAATGTGGCGGGCAGTTCGCACGACCCTTTGCAGAGCCCTGCGGTTTCCAGCGGTGCTGTTTCCAAACCAGGCGGTGATACAGCCGGTCAGGATGCTCTCCACGGTGCAGGTGTAGAAGGACCTGAGGATTCTGGGGCTTGTTCCAAACTTCCTCAGCCGTCTCAGGAAGAAGAGACGCTGATGTGCCTTCTTCAGCACTGCATCTGTGTGAGCAGACCATGTGAGATCCTCGGTGATGTGAACGCCGAGGAACTTAAAGCTGCTCATCCACTCCACAGGTGTCTTGACGATGGTGATGGGTGTGTGTTCTCTGCTCTGTCTCCTGTAATCCACCACCAGCTCCTTGGTCTTGTCGATGTTGAGTGAGAGGTGGTTCTCCTGACACCATTTAGTCAGGGTACTCACCTCCTCTCTGTAGGCCGTCTCATCGTTGTCGGTGATCTGGCCTATCACCGTTGTGTCATCGGCAAATTTGACGATGACATTGGAGCTGTATGTTGCTGTACAGTCGTGTGTGTACAGGGAGTACAGGAGTGGGCTGAGGACGCAGCCTTGAGGAGCACCAGTGTTGAGGATCAGGGGAGATGATGTGTTGTTGCCCATTCTGACCACCTGACTTCTGCCTGTCAGGAAGTCCAGGATCCAGCTGCACAGAGATCTGTTCAGTCCTAGAGTCTGGAGCTTCGCAACCAGTGTGGCAGGCACTATGGTGTTAAATGCCGAACTATAATCCACGAACAGCATCCTCACATAGGTGTTCTTATTTTCCAGGTGGGAGAGAGCAGTGTGTAGGGTGAAGGCAATAGCATCGTCTGTGGAACGGTTACCGATGTATGCAAATTGTAGTGGGTCCAGTGAAGCCGGCAGCACAGAGCAGATGTGTTCTCTGAAGAGCTTCTCAAAACACTTGCTGAAGATGGGGGTCAGAGCAACGGGCCTCCAGTCATTCAAGCGTGTGATTTTATTTTTCTTCGGTATGGGCACAATGGTGGATTTTTTGAAGCATGCGGGAACCACAGACAGAGAGAGGGACAGATTGAAAATATCTGTAAAAACCCCGGCTAGCTGGAAAGCGCATGCTTTGAGCACACGGCCTGGTATACCATCTGGGCCTACGGCTTTACGGATGTTCACCCGTTTGAAGGATCGGGTTACATCCGCGACAGAAAGCATGAGTGGACTAACCTCTTCTGCAGCAGCCGCGGCAGCGCTCTCTGTGTGGGCGGTGGTGTCAGCCTCGAAACGAGCGTAAAAAGTGTTGAGCTCGTCCGGTAGAGAGGCGGCAATGTTCACAGTAGCTGGTTTATTCCCTTTAAAGCCTGTGATGTTGTTAATGCCCTGCCACATGCTTCTTGGATTATTGTTGTTGAAATGTTCTTCAACTTTGTTTTTATATGTTCATTTGGCTGCTTTGATGGATCTCCTGAGATCGTAACTGGCTTGTTTCCGATCGTCAGAGTTTCCGGATTTATAGGCAGATGTCCGCGCTGACAAGACTGATCGAACATCGCTGTTAATCCACGGTTTTTGGTTGGGGTAGATACTAATTGTTTTGGTCGGAACTACATCATCTATACACTTCCTGATGAAACACGTGACCGTATCTGAATACGCCTCTATGTCGTCATCAGACGCTGCCCGGAACATGTCCCAGTCCACGTGATCAAAACCGTCCTGTAGTATAGCGTCCGATTGGTCCGATCAGCATTAGACTGTCCTGAGGGCGGATGCTTCACGTTTCAGTTTCTGTCTATAAGCAGGCAGGAGCAGAACGGAAGAGTGATCCGATTTGCCGAAGGGTGGGCGGGGGAGGGACTTGTATGCGTCCCGGAAGGGGGAGTAACAATGGTCGAGTGTACGATCTCCAAGCGTGTTGATGGTGACGTGTTGAAAGTATTTTGGAGCTATTGTTCTGAAGTTGGCTTTATTAAAGTCCCCCGTGATAACAAAAGCTGCATCTGAGTGCGCGGTTTCCTGCTCACTTATATTCCTGTACAGTTCCCTGAGTGCCTGGTCTGTGTTGGCTTGGGGGGGTATATAAACAGCCGTGATTATTATGGCTGTAAATTCCCTTGGTAGCCAGAATGGTCGACACAGAAGCGTATGAAATTCCAGATCAGGGGAGCAGAAGGATTTAATAGAGTGTATGTTCCTTTCATCACACCACAAGTTGTTAATATAGAAACAAACTCCTCCGCCTCTGCTTTTCCCTGTGAGCTCTTTTTCTCTGTCCGAGCGGTGCACGGAGAACCCCGTGAGCTCGATGGCTGAGTCTGGAACCATTGCAGACATCCAGGTTTCTGTGAGGCAAATAACACAGCATTCCCTTGTTTCTCGTTGGTATGAGATGCGCGCCCGCAGTTCACAGAGTTTGTTATCCAGTGACTGAACGTTGACCAGTAAAATGGTTGTAAGAGGATGTCGGAAAGCACGGCGTCTCAGCATGACCATCATATGTAAGTCCATGATAGAAATCATGAGCTAAAGTACTCCTCTGATTTACTTTCCCCACCTAGTAGACAAGAACCAGACTGAAATTCCTCCCAGACCCTTTTGACCTTTTTTCCTCACAGAACACATCATCACGCTCACAGAACGGCATAGTGTCTGCCTTTACATGTATATACAGTGTGCACCCAAATGATGCTAAAAGGACATATGAGCAATTATCATTTCTATACATAACTCCATATAATGTATGTAACCCACACATTTGACTATCATGTCCTAATCACTCTTTGTGCATGTCTTTTGAATAACTATTGAATAGTTGAGTGGTTTATAGGTGTTTTCTGTATGTGTGAGTTTGAAAATGCTTTCTTGAAATGCTCCTATCAATCAATTCTTTGTAAAATGTATCATATTCTTGTTATAGAAACCTTTGTCCAAATTATGCTCAGCAAGTTACATACGTAACCTGAGACGTTCCCCTTCATGGGAACTTCGAACTGCGTCCCCTAGGGGTCCCTATGGGGAACGTTATACCCACGCCACCATGCTGAGGGGAGTGCAAGCCAATGTCGCGCAAAAGGCGAGCACTAAGACAACTCTACCAGGCTAAGGGAGTTGTCCCTGGGACGGTTGATGGCTGTCAGTGACATTATCCCCTTTGGCCAAAAGCCGAGCTGCATACCTTAAGCACTTACCTGCAAGGTGCCGGGATTACCGGAGTCAGGGTAGAGCTCACAGGCTTGGAATCAGAGAAAGATTCCTTTAAGGGGATATGGCCAAGCACCTAGTGGTAGCAACTAGGTCATGGCCGGTCACCAGGGGCCACCGCTTGCTCTGAAGGAGCTTGCTGAGGGAACTGTCTTAACAGACCCTTTGGTAGCTTTTGGGCACGAAGCTGCGCAGGTAACCCTACCCTATGGGATTTTAGAAAGAACGCAGAACATTTGATGTGCGAACTTACCACTGGGTGGATTTTAGAAAAGTGCCCAAAGTATAGCGTGTGCACTTACCATAACATGGATTTTAGAAAGAACGCAAAACACTTGATGTGCGAACTTACCACTGAGTGGATTTTAGAAAGTGCCCAGCGCTTTAGCGTGTGCACTTATATATATTTTGGTATTACGTTCTATGGCTCGGGAGTGGAGAACTACTCATTCCTTGGAGTGAGAGGGAACTCAGACGCTCAGAAGGGAGCGGCATGCTCATAGATGACCCTCTATGGTGAGGGGAGCAATGCTAGCTCGACCAACAAGGCGAGCGACCTATCACCGAACTCTGGAGAGCGGAGAAACTCAGATGCTCAGAAAGGAGCGGCATGCTCATAGGTGACCCTCTAGGTGAGGGGAGCAATGCTAGCTCTACCAATAACGAGCTCTGGCTCCGAAGGGAGCGGCATACTCATAGGTGACCCTCTAGGTGAGGGGAGCAAATGCTAGCTCTACCAATAGCGAGCTCTGGAGAGCGGAGAACTCATTCTTCAGAATGAGAGGGAACTCAGATGCTCAGGATTGGGGCCCAAGGCACAAACCGGGGCCTGACCAGCTCAAATAAGGGCACGAAGCTGCGTGCATAACCCTACCCTACGGGATTTTAGAAAGAACACAGAACATTGGATGTGCGAACTTACCACTGGGTGGATTTTAGAAAAATGCCCAAAGTCTAGCGTGTGCACTTACCATAACATGGATTTTAGAAAGAATGCGGAACATTTGATGTGCGATCTTATCACTGAGTGGATTTTAGAAAGTGCCCAGAGTTTTAGCGTGTGCACTTATATATATATATATATATATATATATTGGTAACGTTCTATGGCTCTGGAGCTGAGAACTACTCATTCCCTAGAGTGAGAGGGAACTCAGATGCTCCGAAGGGAGCGGCATGCTCATAGGTGACCCTCTAGGTGAGGGGAGCAATGCTAGCTCTACCGACAGCGAGCTCTGGGGAGTGGAGAACTCATCCTTCAGAATGAGAGGGAACTCAGACGCCCCGAAGGGAGCGGCATGCTCATAGGTGACCCTCTATGGTGAGGGGAGCAGTGCTAACTCTACCAATGAGGAGCTCTGGAGAGCGGAGAACTCATTTCTCCGAGTGAGGGAACTCAGATGCCCAGAAGGGAGCGGCATGCTCATAGGTGACCCTCTAGGTGAGGGGAGCAATGCTAGCTCTACCGACAATGAGCTCTGGAGAGCGGAGAACTCATTTCTCATAATGAGAGGGAACTCAGACGCTCAGAAGGAAGCGGCATGCTCATAGGTGACCCTCTAAGGTGAGGGGAGGAATGCTAGCTCGACCGATAAGGAGAGCGATCTATCACAGAGCTCTGGGGAGCGGAGAACTCATTCTTCAGAATGAGAGAGAAACTCAGATGCTCAGAAGGGAGCGGCATGCTCATAGGTGACCCTCTAGGTGAGGGAAGCAGTGCTAGCTCTACCAACAACGAGCTCTGGAGAGTGGAGAACTCACTTCTCAGAATGAGAGGGAACTTAGACGCTTAGAAGGGAGCGGCATGCTCATAGGTGACCCTCTAGGTGAGGGGAGCAATGCTAGCTCTACCAGCAACAAGCTCTGGAGAGTGGCTGCAGGGGACTTAGAGGAATAAGAGGGCAGATGCCTCCCTAAGGGAAAGGAGTAGATGTCTTACTCTGGTCCGGACGAAAGTGTCATTTAGGACGCCTCGTCTGGAACACCTCCCTCAGGTTTTGCCTCTCTCTGTCCCTACCCGCTGGTGGGGGAGGGGCATGAGTCGCGAGGCTAGCCTTCTGAGCCCATCTCTGATCCCCAGACCGAGATGGGCTAGGACCCCTGGTTGTTCGGGCTCAGACCTGGACTTTATAGAAAGCCTTATCCAGGTCTTTCAGCAGATCAGTCTGGTATGCCTGAAGCACTGCCATAGTGTGCAACGAAGCGACGGTCTGACCTGCTGCTGCATTTGCCCTGCCATTTAAGCCAGATTCAGAGGCTTAGATGGCAAGGAGGGAGCCTTAAGAGAGGATGTCTCGCCCACAGATAGCTGGCCATTGACTCTTGCACTGGGGGCATCCCCTCATAACCATGTTCACGCATTACATCAATGTCAGCATAACTAGTATGCTGGAAACTATGAATACGAGAAAAATTGCTTTTTCCACTCCTTCTCAACCCCCACATGGAGATTTAGGAAGAAAGGAACTCTCGCTCGAGCTGGGGTTTTATGACCAGAAAGATTATTTTATGGTCCATAACCTCCAATAACTCGTCATATGCAGTGCAGGAGGATTGAGAGGGTTCAGTCTCAACCTCTTCGCTCTTAAACATCTCCTGCTCTTACTGGGCATAACCCAGCAGAGCACTAGCCGCTGAATCTGATGATGTCAGAAAGATCACATCGTCACAATCCAGCAGCTCACTCTCGTTCTCACCCGATGTGCGCGAAAAGGGGGCGGTCCCTCTCTAACTCATCGGCCATATCCAACTGCGAACCCCACGGTTTCATTCGCCTCCGTGCCTCGGCAGCGGTGAGTCCCGAATCGCTGGCTGCCTCTCTTTCCTCGAAAAGAGGGACAGAGAAAAAAACTCACAGTGCACGCAGATTGTTCCCTCAAGGACATCGCGTGCGTGCTCCTTGCCCAAACAAAAGATGCAAAGATTGTGTTTGTGTCATCGGGTGTCAAATAACGAGGACACGGATCCACACACTTCTTAAATGCTTTGCTAGTGCTCGCCATGATAATAGAGAGAAAACTGTACTCTTACCAGAATGCACGCTTCAAACAAACCAGTCAGTGAAGACGAAGAAGAGAATGATGTATTCTCCCAGCGTCCCTTATATTGCGGTCGCGCCGGTAGTGACGTCATAGGCTGTCGCCGGCCAAGAAGTGGTGTTTTTATATATGTATGCTTCAGCACGGGTCACGCTGACGACGTTCCCCATAGCGACCCCTAGGGGACGCAGTTTGAAGTTTCCATGAAGGGGAACATGCTTCTCACAGCGGCTCTGTTCACAGTAGTTCCACGGAAACTGTAATAATTTACATGTGGAGCGTCTCAAACTCCATCTCTGCATGTTGTTGTGAGTTTGGGTTTATTATAACGTTCATCTGGAAATGCAAGTGTGCCATTTCATCAGATTTGTAATGTAAATAACTTATAAACCTACCCAAACACAGGAGAATACATCGCAATTTCAAAATAAAAGCTCAAACCCTCACTCTGAGTTTACACATTTTGATGTCCACATATTCATTTAACAACAGTGGCTATAGCATTTCTGTCCTGAAGAATTGAGAAAATTGATGAATATTGAAGATTAAGTGGACATTTTAATTAAATGGTGCTTGGTCAATATTAAACAAGGATTAGATTGTGCAGTAATTTGTAAAACCAATCATCAGGTGGTCAGCGCCCCCTGCAGGCCTTTGTTGTTATGCGTAATGTACATTAGCTCTATTGTTTATAATGCATTATGTATTTTAACAATTTTGTTCAATAAAACCATATGATTTTGTGCTTTTGATACTTTATTTGAATGAATTGTTATTGCATCAATGCTATTATATATGTATTTTAAGTAATTTTAAAAGCTATTTTTCACTTACATCTATTTTTATTACCTTAAAAAAATATTATAACTATAGGGCACTATGAAATCTGTTTTATTTCCAAGTTCAGTTTTTTCCATTTTCATTTTTCTATACTCTGTTTTAATGGTTCAATTATATTTTATTAAATCAAAAAGCCTGTCTAATGAATTGAGTTTTACAGTTTTATCTGTACCAAATTCTATTTTCCAATATTTCCTAGATTCCATTTTAATGGTCCCTTTAAATTGTAATAATCAAAAGCATCTCCAATTAATTGACTTTATATATATATATATATATATATATATATATATATATATACAGTGTGTTTTTTGTCAGAAATATTGCATATTTACATTGTTCACCTAAATTAATTCTGATAAATACTCATTTAAAAAATATTTTTAAATATTTTTTTATTATAATTGTATTATTATTAGACTAGAACACGTGGATATATTGTCATTCTTACACTATAATACTGAACTTTGATTTCAGTGATTTGGACTATGGGATGGACACTTGCTTTTTGCACTCTATGTTGTACTTTACTTTTGCTTTAAAAGAGGATTTTATAGAAATTTTGATTTCATTTGGTTTAATAAAATATTTTTAAGTAAAATTATAGATTTTTTAAGGGGAAAATGTATTGTTTAGATTAATCGATTAATCAATAAATAAAAAGAGTTGCTAGTCGCAGCTGTAGTTTTAGCCAATAAAGACTTATTTATATTGAAAAGAGAAGCATCTTGTGTTTTTTGCTTACAAGTTAATGTCTTAAACTGCTGATCTTGTTGCCATGCTAATAAATCGTGTTTTCACAATATTTTGGATATTTATATGCATTGCAGAGTTGATGTTATACGGCTCTTTCAATGAATTGCTGGCCGACTCCGTGATCAGGTGTAAAACAGTCTAAAATCCCTAGAAAATCATAACTATTTCCCTTTGAGCTAAGTGGACTTGTTTCCCTTACACCATTCGCAGAGCATATACACTTAATTCATTATATTTGTCACATAACAATACATATAAACCAGGGGTTTCCAACACGTACCAGTAGCTCAAGGCCTGATTGGAGGTAGCTCGCCAAGACATATTGACATATCAGCCGTGAGGTTATTTAATGATCCAGTTATGTATTTTATTTATCATTAAACCCATATTTGATTATCGCAATTTGAAAAACTCACAGTAAATACAGTTCAGCTTCAATCAAATTTATTAATAGATTTACGCAGGCGTAACACGTAGAGTAGTTTCATTTTAAGTGAAAAAATGACTGAAGACAGACTGCTGAGGGAATTCATATGAAAGAATATATGATTTAATTATTTGTATGAATGCATAATAGAAAACCGACTGTCTTCAGAAAAGTTTAGAAGACATTTGCTTTCCATCTTCCCTCAGTGTAATGCATAATAAAGCAGTGTTTAGAACCGCAGCGCAGCTTTGTTTACAGAGGTTACCATGGAAAACAGCTCTGTTCTGTAGTTCATAAGCGCCCACTGCTGTCAAACGGTGCATTTACAAATTCATTCAGTCTGTCTGCCATATTTTTGTTCAGAACAATGCGATAATCAGAACAATGTTTTTTTTTTTTTATCTTAACCGGTCAATGGAAAATAGCCTACCTTGTTATCAGAAGTAAGTGTTGAGATTTTTAGAATGCACATTAGCTTATGTATAACTTTTTATGGAGCAGATACAATTGTATTTATCATTCTGATTCATCCTTTTATAAAAAAAAAGGTTTAAAGGCAGGCTGATGTTATATTTTCTCATGTAATACATGTCAGTAGATAACATATTAAGAATATTTTTTGTTAGTTTAAAATCTGGCCATGATTTAAAAAAAAAATATATTTCACTGTTTAGGCAAATAAAAAGTGCATAGTAATGCTAATTTTATTTGTAGGCTTTTGTCATAAAACTTGGTAAAAAAATTATAATTGGTAACACTATTTCCATAGTCCACGTCAGACATGCTACTAACAGTAAGTAACTTTGCAACTACATGTCAACTATCAGACATTAGAGTATTAGTAGACTGTCTGCTTAATATCTTCTAACAATTTATTTTGATGGGTCCTCAACATACAACATACTGACTATGAGAACTTTTGCAAGTATATGTCAACTTATTCTACTAACCCTAAATCTACCCTACTCCTACTGAGAGTTAGTAGACATGTATTTGCAAATTAATGAGAATTAATTAACATGTAGTTGACATGTAGTTACAAAGTTACTTATAGTTAGTGGAATGTCTAAAGTGGACTATCGAAATAAAGTGTAACCAAAATTTCAGTGCATTTATCAGTACTTTTTTTATATTTCCAGTAAATTCTTACAATGCCGTGTATAACAGTTTGGATTGATACATTATTTAAGAGATTTAATTACTGTATAACATTGGTAGCTCTCAGCTGCTTTTATTTTTAAAAAGTAGCTCCTGAATGAAATAAGGTTGGAGACCCCTGATATAAACATACCCATTAGGGTATACATGCCACCCGTCCCAGACTGCTCTCTCTGCTGCCCTCAGGGAGATGTCTCCGCAGCATCCGATCCCGCACTAGCCGACTGAGGGATAGCTTTTTTCCTCAGGCTATCAGGACAATGAACAGTCAGAAAAAATTCACCCTACATCACACTCCCACTCACACAACATGCCATGCACTGCACTTTAACAGTTCCACTGGACTACACGCACACACTGCACTAACACAACCTATCTGCTATCACTGGATACCATGCAATGCACATCCACGACATTGCATATGTATAATCTGTTGCACCTTTGCACAACTATCTGTTGCACAACTAATCTGTTGTATAATGTATAATCTGTTGCACCTTCACATATTACTATGTATAGATGTGTGCATAATGTAGAATGTGCACATACAGTGTATAATGTGTATTGATAACTAAGTATGCCTTTAGTGCACTGTGTGTACTGAGTATATGTATGTGTTTTTTGCACATTGTCTTCTGTACAAGTCTGTAAGTATGTAATGTCTATATGTAAATTGTATTTTTTGCACTGTCTGGAGGCCGCTCTCAAGAATTTCACTCACCAAGGCACTTGTGCTGTGGTGATGTGACAATAAGAGTGATTTGACTTCATTTGGGAGTTGCCTGGAAAGTTAATAATGTATAGACAAACCATTGTACTGATTAAACACTGAAATTTAGACTAGTCAAAGTGTGGGCCTTACTGTCACTAGCTAGGATATTAACAGCCAATCACATCACTGGAACAGGAAGGTGCCAATTTGCAAATCTCTTCTGCTCAAGAAATGTGAAACATGGAAGATAATGGAAACTAAGTTGTTCTGAAAGAAGGTAAGTTTGGGGTGTTTGGCAAAAACAACAGCAGCAACAACAAGCATATGCCCTCCATAATCAAACCTTCCCTTCAAGGCTTATCTTCAAGGAACATCTGCTTTTTTTCATATTCACAGGGCCTTCTGCATCAACTTCAGTCCCTTCATTTTCAAGGAACCTTCATGTGTTCCACACTACAATGACATTAACATTGTTCCAGGATTTCAGCATTACCCAGTTCTTTGTGTTTATTTAAACAGAATCTAACTCATTTTACCTAGTGCAACACTGCCTAGAACAATTAGTGGAAGGCGTCACTCCCATCGGACTCATGACTTGATCAAGTGGAATAATGTTACTTAATACAACAACAATGAAATATATTTTAAATATGTGATATATCAAGAAATAATGCACATAATGATTTTTTAAACATTTTATTCAAGGAATGATATTCTAAAACAGAACACTTATGAACATTCTAAAAAAATCATGGCTTAATGTCAGACATTGAAATAACAAAATAAAACAACTACAGTAGTAGCAAGCAATCTACAGCTGGATTAAGATATTTTGTCAAGTACAAGCTGATTCAATGGCATTAATCATTATCACAGACCAGTCATTTCTGCCCATTTTAGACATAAATGGTTCTTCAGAAAAAGGCAATTAGAAAGAGAATACATGGTTATACATCAGTAATTATGAGTCAGGGTGCTTCAATCTGAACATGTGTAAGCACAATTATCAGAGAAAGGAAATATTAGTATCTATGTCGTTTGTTGTTAGGCCCATCAAAGTGTCCCCCAACTGGACTTTCTCTCAAAAAGCCATTTTGACCAACCACACCAGAAACAGGACCTGCTCCAGCCACCATCGATGAGTGCTGCTGTTGTTGAGGGGATTCAACACCAGATCGCCCACTCACAGGGGAACCCATTTGAAGAAGTCCGCCTTCAGATAATCGATCATTATGCTGAATTAAAATGTGAATATATGTATGAAGTGTTTGTATCAAGCATTTGTTTGGAATATGTTGGCATTTTAGACAGATCATAATATAATAGTTGTTGCAGAAAGAGGCCAAAAAAAGGTCCAAAAATGAAGAGAAATTAATCCCCCCCCCACGAAGTTCAATGGATGTATATGATAAGTAGAAGAGTCCAGCAACACCCAAAAGAGGAAAACAAAAAAGAAGAATGATTCAGTTAGTAAACAAGTACATAAAGATAAGTTATGCCTGCAAAATCTCAATGAAAACAATCTGAAAATATGTATACAATATACACAGAGATACTTCTATTCTAAAAAACAGAGCTACATGTTAAAATGTAATTTTTTTATTGTATTATATACTAGAATGCAGATTCTATGGCTTAAGAGAGTGTACTAAAACCCTTTAACTAATTAGGGCTTTGAATTACCACCTAACTTGCATTATCTTCAGACTTTTGCTATTTTGGTGTTTCTTTTTGCTGCAAAATTAAGGCAGTATTGTGCACATGCCACATAATATTGGATATTAGTATCAGATCATTTTTACTAGTATGAGTACCAGTATATGAAGACATATAAACTCAACCCTTTGCACCCTCTACAAATACATAATGTTTTACTTTCTAAATGCTGGCTTAACACCAATACTGATAACATAACTGACAATACAACCTACTACTATACTAAAATAAGAGTGAGATGCTATGGTGATTTACTAAGAAATGCCTACATTTACTAATATTAAAAACAACAAGGCAAAATAAAATGTGAACAATCATTTTTTCTCAGATTTCCAAACTCAAAAATAAAACTAGATGAGTAAAGTTAATAAGCAAACATTGATGGCATAATTTAATTTGAAGTAAATAAATTTTTTTTTTACATGTTCCAGCACATTACTAAAATGTAGTCCACATTTCCAGTTTACACTTCTGGCATTTGGGGAGTGTTTGGACCCCACACATTTACTTTATATAGTTTGTATTTGATTGTATAAAAACACATTTGTAAAGTGATTTGTTTTATCAAGTGATAAGTGATATAAAATAGTTTTTTTATTATTATTATTTATTTACTTCTGAACTACACATTTATGCTGTTTTGAGGGATGTGTTCTTTTTTTATGAATTTAACACAAAAGTTCTCAACTACACCATTAGTTTGCATATAAAATATTCTAGTTTTGTGGAGAAAAAAAAACTGATGAAAAAATATCTAAATTAAATAATTTGTTTCTGGATAGTGATCTAGGTGTTAAGAGGCATAATTCTGCCATCTGCTGGTTAGAAAAAAAATCTGTAACTACAGTTTAGCACTAAAGTGTTTTGACTGTATATGTTCAGCAGAGGGCCATAGAGATCCATTCATGTTTCTGAATGTAGACAACTGATCATAAGACAAGTCTAGGAGACCAAAATTAACACTGAACGTTACAATAATAGCATTATTTTTATTTTTTGCTTTCTAAAATAAATTCAATAGCTTTTTTCAGATTTTTGTACAGTTTTGCAAACACTGATATTACAAAATAATATACAAAATAGGGGATTTCATGGTTTTCTCTATGCCATGTAAAATGTAGACATTAACCTTAAGTCGCCAATTGTTTCCATACACACGAAAAGATAACATATTTGGCTTTTTATGACATGTAGCAATTTCAATGTGTAAATCATCTCAACTTAAGTGTTAAAATATATATTTTTGCAAATAAAAACAAGAAAAAAATATAATAAAGCAGAGCTGTGGTAATGACATCTTGTGTTGGTAAAGACACAATGGTAAAGTGCCATGAGATCAAAAACAGGCTACTGGATAGAGAACAACAGTAACAAACAGTAAACAGAAGGTATTGCACATGTAAAAGATAGTAGTAGTTGTGCAGTAAAGAACTCAAACAGTTTTTCATGTTTAAAAAATTATTATCTCCTAAAGTTGATGTGAAACGAACATTACAATATATGGTTTCTTTTATTTATCCTCCACTACCTTTTTTTCAGATTTTTCTCACTTTTTTGTAAGCTGGAAGACACTCTTTATCTGGCCATTTTAATTTCTCTTTTTGTAACGTTGCTTTTACTTCTGAATACTTCTCTGGGTCTCTTCTAATTTCCTCTCAGCATTTCTTTGTTCTTATTATTGATGAATTTTATGGAAGTAATTTAAATTTGCATGCACAAGAAAATATTTGTAAAGGTGCAAATTGAGATTCAAGCTCAAGAAAAAAAGATTCACAGCATTTTACTTTTTTTGCAATTGAAACCTCAGCTTTATGCTAACCCAAAATAAACATGATCTGTATTCTTCTGCATTCCATTTCTCGGCGTTTAAACTTTTGGCACTTTTTTCCTGCCAAAACATGGTAAAAAGCACTGCAAAGACTGTGAACACAAGCGAAAACAACAGTTGACAGCAAAACGGATTGACTGCGTAGAAATGTGTAAAAAACAAATGGTCTCAAATGTCTAAATTACTGTGTTAATTATCAGACATAAAAACCACACAATTAATAGCCTAATGTGGTTGAAAACAGTATGCTTTTGTTAATCATTTAATACTCATGTTTATGATGAATATGTTAAAATGAAATATTTGTGCTCTGCTCCAAAGGCAGGGTGTTGGGCTCTAGCAGCGAGCCTGCTTGTGGAAGATTACCAGACATCATAAATCAAGATTAGGCTGGTATGCATGACACCAGGTCGACGTTAGGGATGGCTCCGCTCAATTTGTGCCTTAATATACTTTTTTACGTATTTTTACTTTCTCTTTTTACACGCATAACGTCTGCACTGTTTATATACGACAGAAGAACACTTTTGGACATTGGGCACCACTGCACTAACCTGCTTCAGGACACTCTATCCACGGATCCAGCGTGGCCATTGGAGATACTTCGGAGCACCGAGGTTAACGATGGCCGCCTCAATAATCCCAGGCGGCATAGGAAACATTGCGGGAGACGCGCTGGAATACGTAACAGACTGAGAAAAAGGACTCACAGTCCCCCTCTACCGAGTATTCTGCTCGCTAATATCCGATCCTTGGAGAATAAGATGGACGATCTTAGAGCCAGGATAAGTTTACAACGGGACATTAGAGACTGTAACATCCTTTGTTTGACCGAAACGTGGCTCACGCCGACGGTCCCGGACACCGCTGTAACGCCGTCTGGTAACTTTTCTGTTTTACGGATGGACAGAACAGCCGAGGCCGGAAAAACCAAAGGTAGTGGAGTGTGCTTCATGATTAACAAGAAATGGTGTGACCCCAGGAATATCTCCATTCTGTCGCGTTCCTGCTCGCCTCATCTGGAACACCTCTCCATTATCTGCCGCCCATTCTACCTGCCCCGGGAGTTTACATCGATCATCGTTACTGCCGTCTACATTCCACCTCAAGCAGATACTAGCCTGGCTCTGTCCAAACTCCACGACGAGCTCAGCGGCAACATCAACAAACACCCTGACGCTGCATGTATCATCGCCGGGGACTTCAACAAAGCCAACCTCAGTAAAGTCATGCCAAACTTCCACCAACATATATCCTGTCCAACTAGAGGACAGAATACACTGGATCATTGCTACACCCAGTTTAAGAATGCCTACAAAGCTCGTTCCCTGCCTGCTTTTGGCAAATCAGACCACGCCGCCATCTTCCTCACACCGGAATATAAACAAAAGATCGTTCAGAAACTGCCGGTGGAGAGGGAAGTGACGCGCTGGTCCTCCCACTCTGAAGCTATGCTACAGGCGTCTCTTGATGACGTCGACTGGGACATGTTCCGGGCGAGTTCATCTGACGTAAGCGAATTCACGGATGTAGCAGTAAGCTTTATCAACACGCTAACCAACCAAGCCACCGAAACAGTAACAATAAGGACATTTTCTAATCAGAAACCGTGGGTGGACAGATCAATCCGTGATGCGGTGGGACTGAAGACCATCTGTTCCTCTGGAAACAACTCTTCCGCAGAGGTGAGAGCAGATCCGTTGCTGGCCGAAGAGCTAAACACCTTCTACGGCCGCTTTGAATGTAACGGCGGCGCGACTCTGCCGATCTGCGCGCCAGGAAGCAGCAGACAGAGCAGCGATGTTTGTGTTATCTCCTTTTCAGAGGACGACGTTCGGAGGGAACTAAAGAGAGTGAACGTAAGGAAAGCAGCAGGACCTGATGGGATTACTGGCCGCGTTCTGAGGTCCTGTGCTGATCAGCTTGCTGGTTTGTTTACTTCCATCTTTAATGAGACCCTTGCTACCTCTGTGGTTCCCACCTCATTTAAAAAATCTGTCATAATCCCTGTGCCTAAGAACAGTAAACCCTCTTGCCTGAATGACTATCGTCCAGTTGCCCTCACATCGACAGACATGAAGGTTTTTGAGAGACGCTTAAAGAAACACATTTGCTCCTCCATTCCTGCTACTCTGGACCCTCTTCAGTTTGCCTATCGGCCAAATAGGTCTACTGATGATGCCATCTCCCAGGTACTGCACTCCTCCCTCACTCACATTGACAACAAAAATGGCAACTATGTCAGGCTGCTATTCATAGACTATAGCTCAGCTTTCAACACTATAGTCCCCACCAAGCTAGCTGTCAAACTCTCAGACCTCGGCCTAAACACTTCACTCAGTGACTGGATTCAAGATTTCCTCACTGCCAGACCACAAGTGGTGAAAGTCGGCCAGTTCACCTCCAACTCCATAACCCTGAACGTAGGAGCCCCACAGGGCTGTGTCCTGAGCCCCCTGCTCTACTCTCTCTACACACACGACTGTGTGTCCTCTCACAGCTCCACTTCTATTGTCAAATTTTCTGATGATACTGTGGTTCTGGGCCTCGTTTCCAACAACGATGAGGCCGCATACTTGCATGAGGTGGAGAGACTCACATCATGGTGCCAGGACAACTGTCTCTCTCTGAACGTGAGCAAAACCAAAGAGCTGATTGTAGACTTCAGGAAGAGACAGCAGCAGCCCTACACTACACCATAGAAAGTGTTCTGACTCAGTGCATCTCAGTGTGGTATAATAATGCCACAAACCAAGACTGCAAAGCTCTACAGAGAGTCGTGCGCTTAGCTGAGCGCATCTCAGGGTCTACTCTCCCCTCTCTGCAGGACATCTACCTCAAACGCTGCAAAAGCAGAGTTGCTAAAATCATCAAGGACTCGAATCACCCTGGTAACCATCATTTCTGTTTACTGCCATCTGGCAAGCGCTTCAGGAGCATGATGGCAAAAACTGAAAGACTGAGGAGGAGTTTCTTCCCTCAGGCCATCAGGCTCCTAAACTCAGTCTCATAACATCATTACATCCACAGGACTCAATCTAATAAACCGTATACACATCCATTATTCTCCATCATCCACACTGCTGCTATGTGTACATACCCGGTACAACCTATTTGCACATTCTCTTGCACATCCGTGTTTTTTATTAATATTTATTATCCACAGTATACTGTATTGCACATTTTATCTCGTTGCACATCTTACTCATTTTATTTTATTATTTGTTCCCTTTTTCATTCTCACCTATATTTATATATATATTATCTTGTGTTATGTTTCATTGTTTTATTGCTTATGTTATTTTTATTTTATTTTCTATTTTATTATTATTATTATTTTATTTTTTTGCACTTTCCATTGAGCGGACCTGTCCTGACCTACATTTCACTACTGATTATACCCTGTATGATTGTGTATGTGACAAATAATAAAGAACCTTGAACCAGCAGGGGGGAGCTAGGGGTCTATCTAAACAGAAAGCTGCAGAGAAAAATGATTTTTTTTTCACATGATCAGCCAGAAGAACATCTGGGTGAAAACTTTCAGTATCGTTTGGGCTGAAGACGATTCTTCAATAAAAACCTTTTTATTCTTAAAACATAATTTGTCTCGACTATCTTCATCCAAAGTTTCAACCACACTAGAACAATGTCTAACATTCGATGGCTGCTCTCTCAATTCTTCATCATCAGTCAGGAACGTAGGTGTGCTATTTGATAGCAATCTCTCCTTTGACAGCCACGTTTCTAGCATTTGTAAAACTGCATTGTTTCATCTTAAAAATGTATCAATGTCAATATACTCAATGTCAAATGCAGATATGTTAATTCATGCATTTATGACCTCAAGGTTAAATTATTGTAATGCTTTATTAGGTGGTTGTTCTGCACGCTTCATAAACAAACAACAGATGGTCCACAATGCAGCAGCTAGAGTTCTTGCTAGAACCAGGAAGTATGACCACATTAGTCTGGTTATGTCAACACTGCACTGGCTCTGTATTAAACATAGTATAGATTTAAAAATCTTGTTAATTACTTATAAAGCCCTGAATGGCATAGATCCTCAGTACTTAAGCGAGCTCTTCTCGCATTATAGTCCTCCACGTCCGCTATGATCTCAAAACTGTGGCCATTTGATAATACCTAGAATATCAAAATCAACTGCCGGCGGCAGATCCTTTTTTTCTATTTAGAGCCCAAACTCTGGAACAATCTACCTAACATTGTTCGGGAGGCAAACACACTCTGTCAGTTTAAATCTAGATTAAAGACCCATCTCTTTAACCTGGCGTACACTTAACACACTGATATGCTTCTATATATTCAAATCTGTTAAAGGATTATTAGGCTGCATTAATTAGGTAAACCGGAACCGGGAACACTTCCCATAAAACACAATGTACTTGTTACATCGTAAGAAGATTGACATCTACACTAATATTAGTCTTCTTTTTTTCTTATTCCGAGGTCACCGTAGCCACCCGATTCGGTCCTTATCCAGCCCAGATGAACACTGCAGTCAACAGATCCAGTCCAGATCAGTATCCAGATCAGATGGTGGATCAGCACCTAGAGACAACCTCTACAGCTCTGAAAGTCACCAGGACACCTAGATGAGCCCCAGAGACAGATCCCCAGTGAGGACCTCGTCACCTAGACAGCCATCGGGAAAAGACCACTGAAACCAATGGAGCCCTTAAAATCTGACTTTGCTGAAGTTGGAACAAATTACTGGTTTGTCTGGCCAGAGGCGAACTGGCCCCCCGACTGAGCCTGGCTTCTCCCCAAGGTTTTTTTCTCCATTCTGTCACCGATGGAGTTTTGGTTCCTTGCCGTTGTCGCCTCTGGTTTGCTTAGTTGGGGGCACTTCATTTCCAGCGATATCACCAACTTGATTGCACAGATACTATTTAAACTGAACTGAGCTGGATGATGACATCACTGAATTCAATAATGAAATGCTTTTAACTGAAAAATGGACATTTAATCTTGTCATTTTACATTATTGATATACTATTTTCCTATGTTGATATTGTGCAGTTGCTTTGACACAATTTGTATTGTTAAAAGCACTATATAAATAAAGGTGACTTGACTACAACATCCTCCGATTATTTTTCTTTTGTTTTTACTCTGTGTAAATTTGTTATAAACGTGTGCTCTTTAAAAAGTAGTAAGCATTGTTTGCCAGCAGTGTTGGGCAGAAACTTAGTAACTTTAATAATATTACTTTTTGCAGTTAGTAGTAGTGTAACTAATTACTAATAAGATTTCAGTAATAATTAACCCTGCTGATTTAAAAATCCAACAATCAAATAATTGCTATATTTATTTTCATAATTTTCACGACTCACACATGTCAGGGTCCTGCCCTGACAGTCTCAGTCTGTTCTGTCTTTGTTTAATGTGTCCTTGTTTGTCTTGTGTCTGAGCACATGGCGTTGTCTTTTGTTTTGTTGGCCATGTGCTCCTCTCGCCCTGCCTCCTGGTTTCGTCACCCCTTGTTTAGTCCTCGTTTACGTGATTGTGTCCACCTGATCCTCATGTGCTCTGCTCCTTATATTGTGCCCCTTTCCCTCATGTCTCTGCTGGTTCGTTGTGTTAGTTCCTTGTGTGTAAGAGAATTAATTGTCAGTCAACTAGTTGTATTAGTATTGTTTTTTACTCTCCTTGTCAGTCTAGCTTTGCATTTAGTTCTCTTGACGTTTTTGTATTTCTTTGCTTTTGTTATTTTGCCCTAGTCTAGTTCCTGTCTTTTATTTTTGCTCTAGTTTTCTCTAGCCTTTAGTTTGATTTTGTCTTAGCCAGTTTATATTCCAGTTACAGATTCCTGGAAATTACCTTTTTGGTGCAATATTTTGTTTTATTTGCTCTCTGCAGTTTGAATTAGTTTTTCTTTGTTTTTGTTTTATAGCGTGTAGTTAGTGTCTCATTTTGTTGCTTGTTATTCTGTCTTGTGGTCTTGTCTTGTGTTTGTTCCTGTTCTGTGTCCGGATTCCCCCTGGCTGCTGTTCTACAGATCAAAGTATCAAGCCCTGGCTGCTGCTCCCAAGCTTTGTCCAGGCCTGACTTTGACCATTCTACTGTTCTCCAGCACACTGCTCTTTCCTACTGTTTGGACTATCACTTCAGCCCTGTTAACCCCAGTCTTGTCAATAAACGTCACTCCCTTGATAATTCAGCATCTGGGTCTCTCTCTAGTAAACTGGTGTGACAAAACCCTGACAGCATGTGATGTCCCCAGTGCAGCAAGCAAGCTTAGCATGGAATATGGAAAAGCTTACATTCAGCAGATAGAAATATTGCATTATATTGATTTTGTCAGGAAAAAATATGATCTTAGCACTGTTGTGTACATTGTGGCTTTACTTTACTCTGGCATTACATCCCTCTGATCAGCATGTGCTGCATTATATTACTATAATTAAAAATATTTTGGAAAATTAAACCATTTCTTACAAACGTATATGATTTGATATAATACATAATTAAATATAATCGTATATGGGTAATCGATAAATTACAATTAGCTTTAAGCTACACATGACAATTAATGAGATTAATACAACACTTCTACTTGAATGTCACTATTGAGTGTTACAAGTAATGTAACTAGTAGTACAACTAATTACTGTTGCCAGAAAGTGTAAAGTAACAATATTACATTTACATTACATTTATCAGACGCTTTTATCCAAAGCGACTTACAATTGCATCCAGGTTATACATTTTCATTAGTATGTGTGTTCCCTGGGAATCGAACCCACAACCTTTTGCGCCACTGACGCAATGCTCTACCACTGAGCCACACAGGAGCACTTATTACTTTTGAAAGGAGTAACTAAGTAATGAGTAATATATAACATTATTTGAATAACTAGCCCAACGCTGTTTGCCAGACACATACATTAATTGTTGAAATATCTGTTAGGGTACTGCTTATATTATTTCACCATCTGTACACAAATGTAAGTAGTGAATGCATGTTTCCGTGAGTGGGTCAGTGTGGGTGTGGTAATGTGGGCCGGTGTGGCTACAGTGCCAGGGCTGAATTTTTGTCCCAGTCCACCCCTGAAACGAGCCATTCGTTGTAGTTCTTGAAAAGGGATAAAAAAAAAAAAAACGAAATATCAAGTGGACTTTGAGATTTGTGAGTTTGTAGATCTTTTTTAAACTAAAATTAAAAGGGAAAAAGCATAATAGGACCCCTTTAAGTGTCATCAAAATTATAATATATTACAATAAACTAATATATAATATAACCTGCTGAGGAGAAGATACTACACAGCTCGAAATTAGCCTATTAATACACAACTTATTAAAATATCATGTTTTAATTAAGTTGGTATTTATTCATTTATTTTTTAGTGTATGTGTACGTTAAAAGTACCATTCCGGCAGCGAAAACGTTCCTGAATTAAGATAAATGTCTTGGCATATGATATGTTTATTGAACCAATCAGATAAGAGTAATTGGAGAGTCAGTGAGAACTTCATTTGATTAGCTACAAGAAGGTGGTGGGGACCCACCGTCGTCTCACGCTTGCAAAACTCAGCGAGTGAGAGAATCATGCCAAAACTGTAAGCGCAGATAAAAGAGATGTAGCTGTAAATATTTAATTATTTCGGGAACTTTTTGCCCTACATACACAAGTCATTAAGATATTTGACAGTTTTTTTTTTTTTTTTTACAGACTGGTTCTATGCAGTCATTCTGTTTTGCAGTTCTTTAAACTGTTGTTTTCGCTTGCAAATAACTTTTCAGAGGCTTGTAGTGCTTTTGACCGTATTTTCGCATAAAAAAACGTGCCAAAAGTGTAAGCGCGGAGAAATGGAAAGCGGGAGAATACAGATCATATTTATTTTGCGTTAGCAAGAAGCTGCAGTTTTACAATACATGAATTACACATCCAAAAAAGTTAAATTCTGCTAATCTTTTTTTTCTTGCACTTGAATCTCAATTTGCACCTTTACAAATATTTTCTTGCGCATGCAAATTTGATTTATGTTTGCAATCTTATGGACACTTGCACAACTCTTACCTTTCACATGCAAATAATTTAGGCATTAAATTACTTCCATACTTCCAATTACTAGGGTTACAAACTGTCATGTTTAAATAAAGTCCCTATTGAAATCTCGCACTTGAATGGCTTACAGCACTTTAATGTTTAAAGGGCACAAGATGTAATATAAGTCTCAGGAATCCCCAGAACGTGTCAATGAAGTTTCATCTTAAAATAGCCCAAAAATCATTATATCATTCTGAAAATGCTTATTTTGAGTGGAAGCATAAACACAGTTTTCGTGCATGTCTCTTTACAAGCAAATAGCGGTAGACAGGTATAGACAATTTGATGTTGGATATTCATCCAAATTATTGTGAAAAGCAAAACATTTTTGTGTAAAAATTAAAATTATGTCTTCAAAACGTAAAGAAATGCTTATATTTCTTCACTGGCCAATGACGCAAACTAACTCCATGACGTCACTAACTCCATGGTAATGATAAAAGGCAGCACCCTTGCTCCAAAAGCTATAACAAAACATCTTGTTAAAATGGTAACATTAATTATGTTTGTTTTATGTGTTTAATTAAAGTGGAAATCAGTTTACTATATAATGTAAACTTGACTGACTGCTTCACTTCCACTTTATATGAGTCCCAAGTACTTATGGGAGTTTACATTTAGTCTTGGATTATTTGAACATTCTGTCAATGCAATGGATTTTTCTGAGTATTGATAGTAATTGTTTAGGAAAACTAAGTTTGATAATTTAAAGGTATATAACACTAAGTAAGAACAATCTGAAGGTCTAATGTGAGTTTGGTAGTTGTAGCTTGTAAAAAGATGGAGAAGTAGTAGTTTACATTTCAATAGGGTTGCTTTCTCAAGGTAACCCAATCCAACATAAAAAGAAACTCATTAGTAGCACAAACTGTACAATCAGGAGATGCCAAACATCAATACATTACCATCACTCCATTTTCTGCAATCAGGGAAGTTCCCATATTTGATGATGCATCAGGCCCCATGGCTCCAACTTGGCCTGCTATGCCCATTTGTGAGGGATTACGGCTAACCACAGCGACAGGGTTAAATGAATCTATGTGAGACAACGTACAGTTGACATACTCTAGCAGGGCTAATTTACTGAAAGTTTTAATGAATCTATAGTGCATTACAATATTATATAATGTGTAAATGGGTGTTAAGTGTTCATTCAAAGAATCAAATAAGGTAATACTTCAATACATTTTACATTACTTAAATACAATTTACACACTATAAAGAAGAACAAAGATTAATACAACGATTAAATACAAAATAGAACAAAAATCGTTGTGGCAGTCTTGGAAATCAATGTTCAACAATGCCCTCAAGTAAGATGATCTTTGCCATCATTTAGACAGGTCATGTAGCCATGCATCAAAATGTATTATAAGATCACATTTTCAACTCAACCACAACAGGAAAAAAGGCCCTGATTTTTAAGTTAATTAGGAGAATATATTAATTCATCAAGTTTACAAAATAGACAAAACACTCATCTTAAAAAGATACAAAGCTGCACTTTTAAATGCACATGCAAGTAATGCATTACCCAAAAATTACATCATATACAAAAGACACCTCACAGAGCTGATCATACCTCCCATATTATTGGTTCCACGAGTACCCATTTCATTCATTTTCATATCCTGTTCTCTCTGAAAGTGAAGGAGACATTTTAGTTTTAAGTCTCAGTTGACACAAAACTAGAAATGTAACCAATTTTGTACACAAGTACACAAAGTACCAGCCAGGCTATAATTCCAATAAGCAAGGATTTGGTGCAAGGATGTCCAAACTTATTCCTGGAGGGCCACTGCCCTGCAGAGCTTAGCTCAAACTAGGGGTGTCACGATATACCGGTATTGACGATAAGCATGATATTTTATATAATCGTATCGTGTTAATTTAGTGTGACGATATACCGGTATTGGCGATAATGGCAATATCTAAAATGAACAGGACTCTGATAACACCCCTTGTAAATAGTACAGCACCAGTACCTGGTTGACCTCCAGGTGGCAGTACTGCACCTTAACACTGACACCCATCAAACAAGAAGAGCAGAGCTCACAGCTACTCTGAGGAAAGCCATGTTCAGTTATACAGGGTAAGTTGCGATTATTTTATTAGTCATAGAATGGGAAATATTACTTTAACTTGTAAACAGAGGTTTTCTGTATTCATATATTTAAGGGTGATTATTTTAATAAGTACTGCATTTTCTTTACTCGTCTTTTTTTTGTATTTGTAATCAATATGGCCTGTACGTAGTAACGTTAACACTTTATTTCTTTGTTCAAATCTGTTAACAGTTACACGATTAAAACTGATCTTGAAAAACTGAGCGACCACATTGCTAAATTAAACTCTGTAAAATGTTCAGCTGGTTGCAGTGCCATGCACTTAATGCCTGATCTAATGCCTAACCTGCGGTCGTTCTAGAAGCACGTTAAAACTGAATCAGCAGCGCTCTTACTGCATGACTTCAGCGCTGGTGCAACTATAGATTAAAGAGCTCAAAATATGGGTACACAAGTTAACAACTTAAAGTATCAGTTTAGAGGTTATTTCAACACTTTACAATAAGGTTCATTAGTTAACATTAGTTCATTACATTAGTTAACATGAACTAAGAATTAACTATTCTTGTTAATTTCAGCATTTACTAATGCATTATTAAAATCACAAGTTGTGCACTGTGCACTAAAATGAACAATGAACAACTGTATTTGTATTACCTAGCATTAACAAAGATTAATAAATTGTGTAATAAATGTATTGCTCATTGTTCGATCTTGTTAGTTAATACATTAACTAATGTTAACAAATGACATCTTATTGAAAAGTGTTACCATTAATATTTATTCATCATACTGTTGAACTTGACAATATTTTCTCTCATTATTTCATAGGTGCTCCAAAGAAGACAGAGAAAGCCAGAGTCTTGTGACCTGCGTTTATCTGTATCCTCACGTTTCGTTGAGTGAAAAAAGAAAAACTCAATAAACAAAGTAAAAAATAATTTGACTGACCCAGGACTGAGTATGCATGCTAAATATTTAATTTAATTATAAGCATACAAATTAAAATAAAAAAATTCTTAATTGTTTTAAGGCTTTTAAAATATATTTCATGTTTAGGTGTAGTATCCCTCTAAGTCTCCTAGAACCCTTGATATCAAGTAGCTGTGTGAAGTCTAATAAGTGTGTAATAAGTGTAATAAAAAAATAGTTTCATTGGTTGTATTAGCTTTAGTCCAAAGTGCAACTACTGGAATTCTTACCAGGTTAAGAACACAGCTTTTAATCTAAATAATGTTAGCTTTAATAAGCATTAATATATGCTTTAGGAGCCAGGGGGTTAAAACTCTTTGAATTTGAAGATCAGAGTAAATTTTACTTATTTTGTCTTCTTGGTAACATGTAACTATCTTATGTAGCCTCTAAAGGGCAGTACTAAATAAAATAAAAAAAGATATTTAGGTAAAATAAGAAAAATGTACACCTCTCCAAATTCTGTTCAAAGGTTTTGGAGCATCAGTGAGCGTTTGAACCTTCTGTAATAGTTGCATATGAGTCCCTCAGTTGTCCTCAGTGTGAAAAGATGGATCTAAAATTTGTATAGTCATTGTTGGAAAGGGTTCATATACACAAAAATGCTGGAAAACCAAAGAATTTGTGGGACCTGAAGGATTTTTCTGAAGAACAGCAGGCGGTTTAACGGTTCAGGACAAACAAGGGACTCATGAACAACTATCACTAAACAAAAAACAACTGTGGATCATTCAGGTAAGAACACAGTATTAAGAATCAAGGAGATGTAAACTTTTTAACGGGGTCATTTTTATAAATTCAACTATTATTTTCTCTTGTGGACAATTTGTAAACATTTTATGTGAAATATTGTATTCTAGTCAGTACTAAATAGGCAATAACATGCATTTTGAATGATCCCTCTTATTTTGGTAAAATAATTCAAATTTAACAAATTCTAAACTTTTGATCCAAACCGTGTGTGTGTGTGTGTGTGTGTGTGTGTGTGTGTGTGTATATATTAGGGGTCGACTGATTATCGGCGCCGATATTAAGAATTTTTACGATTATCGATATCGGCCATTTTCAAAACAGATTTGCCGATATATTTTTTTTTATAAATATTATGCAAACAAACATACTATTTACAGGTGACATTATTTATTGGTGAATAAATAATACAGGTGAAATTATTTAATGTTTAAATGCACTATTTGGCTCGATGCAGCCTGTCTGAGCTCAACACTCTGTGGCCTAGAGCAATCTCTGCCCACCGCTCATCTGATATGTAGGGAGTCACGAGTCCGACCAATCAACGCGGAAAACTGAAGGCAGTCTCACACCGAAAGCACTTGCTAACTGGAGCTGCGTCAGTGATCACGCATCAGTTGTCTCTCAAAGGTAAGGCAGCAGCAGACGTTGCTGAAGCTGCAATAAATCACAATCCACTACACTGAAGTTGCAAAACACCTCAATATAACCTATGATGCCGGCGATGCGGAAAATGCGGGCGGAATCGCAGAATGCAGTCATATAATGGAATTTACCGTATAACGCGGAATGTCATGGAATTTGTCGCAGTTTGGATTAATTAATCAAAGTTTGATTCTGTAGGTCAGTACACTTAAATCGACTCACGCTATGGACTAGTATCTATAAACATTAAGCCGCAAAACACTATTTAAATATGAATCCTGCATGTTCTGCAGCTCTGTTAATGAATGACACAGACATGCGGTTTCATTTACTGCACACATACAAGAGCGTGTGATGCTCGCGGTGTTTTCAGCATCTGCCGTCTCACTAAATGAGGACATAAATACATGAACAACATCCCCAGAACTGCTCGGAGAGTCAGTGCATTTGACCGTTTCATTTGAGTAAAACGATCGTCATATCATATAAACATAGGCTACAGAAACTTAAAAGGTCCTCATGGCAACCTGTCAAAATATAAGTTATATTAATATATTACTGTATATGTAATGCAACTACAACAATTATTACAACTTTTGTTGAAAATAATCACACAATACGCTAAATACGTTTCCTTTAATTTTTACAAAATGTTTACAGAATGCTTCTGGGTGATCCCTGCACTTATGATATTATTAATATTATAAATATTACTGTTTATTTAATGTTGTTGTTATTAACAGTTTTCAGAATTAAAGACATGTTTAAAAGCATTTAAAGAACGTTTTTTGTCAGAGCTCTTGTTATTATTAATTTTGGCATTCATTTTCATTTTTATACCAGACACGTATATCGGTTAAAAATATTGGTTATCGGTCTACTTGATCTGTAATAATCGGTATCGGCATCAGCCCTGACAAACACATATCGGTCGACCCCTAATATATATATAAAAGGGCTTGTCATTAACTCTTGTCCGCGGTGTATTTTGTGAAGGGGAAAGTGAAAGAATTTGACTTTGACAATAGTGTTTTGTTACTGAATGATTCAGCGCTTTTGAACCATTCGAGTGAGTCAGTGATTCAGTTAGCCATTTGTAAATACAGTCACTCACTTCATTTACTGAATGAATCAGCCGTTTGAACGAATCAGTTGAATCAATGACTCACTCATTAAAAGAGTGACTTGCCACCACCTACTGGTGGTTTGGGTTCATGTTTAAAAGTATCACTGCATTTTTCCAACATTTCATATTTGTATGTTAAAAAAGTAAAACATTGATCTTATAACATTTATGCATTAGCAACTTTACTGTGTAAATGCATCTATGGAACCTCTACTCTTCAATAAACAGTCTAAATGGCACTTTCAATGCAGCTTCTGTGTTTCCTCTGCAGTGCAAAGATGGGAATTTGTTGATACTCATTTCATATGAATGGTAATCACTCTACAGTGTCTTATTATTCTTACTGAATGTATCGATACAATTTAAGAATTTGACAAATGATGACAGGTACATTTAATACGTTTAGGAAAATATTGCCCTTCATAAAGTTAAAAAGTGTCCTAGTAATCAATTTAAAGACCTAATAGAGCAATAACTTTTTATTGTCAACAGTGAGAACACAGAAAATTCTGTGTTTGTTGGGGAAGCGTTGTCTTACGAATAACGAAAAATTCTGTGTTTGGCAGGGAAATAATTAATCATGAAAAGTGTTGATTAGCATTAGCATTAGATCTACTTATGTTGCAACACTTGGTTTCAATCAAAGGTTGTTTCTGGACTAACACATTTTTTTTTTCTCAATCTTATTACAGTTTTATTATTATTATAGTACAATGATCCCTTATAATTCAAAATACATAATTATCAAAAGGATAATGTGATCTCAATTCATAAACCCCTTTAAATACGGTCACAAATTAATATTTTTTGTCATATTTGTGAACATTTTAGTCACAGTCTGGAACCCAGCTAAAATTAATCTTGAAAAGATCAGAAGGAATGTGAAGGATTTTCCCTATACTCACATTCTCCATGAAGTTGGGCTTGAATACATCTGGTTGCCGTCTCATGTCAAGTTGCTCTCTATGGCGCATCATATCCTCCTCACGTCTACGTCTCTCTTCCTCATGCCTAAGCATATATAACTCACATTTAGTTAAACTGCACATGATCAGAATCCAGTCATGGTTATAATTAGATTTTCAAAATAAATTATTTATTTGACTTGATATTTATAACTCAAACTAATTAACAGGCTTTTATTACATTCCACTGAGCCACTGGAACACATACCACTATATGTGGTAGACTAGAGTTTTTGCTATAAAATGATGTGAAAATCATCCTGCTCACTCATTCACAGAAAACAATATATTGATTTTACTTTTGTAAGACATGATTTGTGTTAGAATATCCATATGCGATGGAGTGACAACGGCCATGAATATTTAGTGATTGACACCTGAGAGACAAAGGGCACGTTGAAAAGGCCCTTGCACCTGGGCTCCCACCCAGTGGCTTTAGGAAAACAGTGAACAGAGGGTAATATACACTTAAAGTGGTAAATATTGGAGGAAAATATCAAAGCCATTTATATGGCTACCACTTTATTCTGATCAGTAGATGTTTTGAGTTTGAGCTCCGTCAAGTCAATGATTTATTGTCTATTTTCTACCGTAAAATACATATTATACAGCATCATTTTCGTTTCTATAATGTGTGAATATATCCCCCATCCCGTTCTGTAACAAAAACAATCAGATCGCCTTCTTATCACAAGTTTTCCCGAGTCCGCTATTAGCGTATAGCCCGTTAGCATCGCCAGCGCGGCTGCTCCTAACGTTGACCGTTAACATCGCGGCTGCCGGCCCGCTAACACAGCTAATACCCTACTTAAACACATTTACCATTGTTTCACTGTTACTTGCTTTAATGGTGGATTTGTGTCTACCTTTGAGTGCAGGTGAGGACACGTTGCCCACAAGTCCCACAAGTCCGGGGTAAGTATGCAGCACGCTGCTAACACTCCCACCACCTCTCACAGGCCCTGTGCACCCGGGACGCGATCTTCCCAGATGACCTTTACTCCGGCGCCGGGAAACCATGGACCCTGGGTGCAGCAGCGGAAAAAGCAATCCAGACCGCGGACGATGACCCTCCTCCCCCTTCGCTCCTTTCTGCGAGATGGGATGCAACGCTGTGATCCTCAGAGACTCCATCGTCCAGCACGTCCGTGCTATGTTAGCTGAAGGTAAAGTGCACACTCACTGTTTCCCTGGTGCTCGTGTTCTCAAAATTTCTGCGCAGATACCCACGGCGAGAGCGTCGGATCGGTCGTGCTGCATGCGGGGGTGAACGACACCAAGCTGCGGCAGACGGAGACACTGAAGAGGGACTTCAGGAGCCTGATCGAGACGGTCTTCCCACGTATCGATGAGGACACGAAAGGTTCAGTAGACTGTTTGCTTTAAACGAATGGTTGTTGTCATGGTGTAAAGACCAGAAACTGCTCTTTGTTAATAATTGGAATCTTTTCTGGGAGCGTCCTAGGCTTTTCCGTGCTGATGGTCTGCACCCCAGCAGAGTCAGTGCGGAACTCCTGTCGGACAACATCTCCAGGAGGCTACGCTCCATCTGACTAGTAAGCCAATTCTCAAATAACTACAATGACTTGTGTTCTACCCACTTAAATTATATAAGTACTTGCAGTGTCCAATCTATACAGACTGTGTTTGTTCCCCCGAATAGTGAGGGCAAATTATACATTTAATGTAGGATCTAGAACAAATCTGATCGCGATTAAACCTGAAAAATGCTAAATAAAATTTTTTTTAAAGCTTAGGCTCCTGGGCCCGTATTCATGAAAAATCTTAGTGTTAAGAGTTGCTCCTAGTAACACAATTCTAAGAAATTTCTTAGAAATGTGGGTGTTTCCTCTTAAATTTAAAGAAAAGATCCTAGTAAAGAAAAAAGTAATTCAGAAAGCATCTTAACCCTAAAAAGAGGTCTTAAGGTCCGAAATTGTTAGGAGTACGGACGAGGAATTTTAAGAGGCTTAAGAGTTTCTTTAGCAGTGGAGAAAATTGATGAAACATGAAGAAAGAGAAGAAATGTGTTGCACACAATGCATGACAGTGAGTTAATAAGACGCTGCACATTAGATCGTGCAGGGATCATGTTTGTGACAGATCTTATTAAAGACATGTTAACATCCCTGACACTGCGCAGAAATGCCATAGCACCAGAAATGGACGTAATCACTACATTAACTACATTAACATATTTGGCAACTGGAAAAATGCAACTATGCAGCAGCGATGATTTGGGTCTGTTACAGCACTTTCAGAACCTTATTGTGTCGCTGTTCATTTCCTATAAAATACGTTAAGTATGACAGCATGGTAAATAAAGAATATAATGTGTGTGTGTGTGTGTGCGCGCGAGAGTTTTCGGTAAAACAGGAAAAATTACGCTTGTAATTTCAAAGTGAAGGCTTATAATAAACCCTACTCTTAAAAGCGCTCTTACTTCCTTCTTGGACAACCAACCAATCACAGTCTTCAAAAGACTGTGTCATAGCTAGCAACGGGGTCAGCCCCGCCTCCTCACTAAGATAAAAGTTTTTGTCTTTTCCTCGCTCAGAGTTGCTCTCAGATTGGTCCTGAATCACTTTTAAGCTAAGACTCCTAGCTAGAAATTTTTAAGCTAAATTAGGAGCTCTCTGAGAGGATTCTTAGAATCTTTATGAATACGGGCCCTGAACATTAGGTCACTAATATCAAAAGCAGTTATTGTAAATGAAATGATCACAGATAATAATTTTGATGTACTCTGTCTGGCTTAAACCAAATGATTATATTGGTCTAAATTAATCTACTCCACCAAGCTACTGTTATAAGCATGAATCTCGTCAGACTGGTCGTGTCGGCGGTGTCGCAACAATATATGGTGATATTCTCAATGTTACTCAGAAAACAGGATAGAGGTTTAACTCATTCAAAATACTTATGCGTAATGCTACATTGTCAGATATGCAAAATAAATATGTCCTATCTCTTGCTCTGGCTACTGTATACAGCCAGGGCCATATACAGATTTTCTAAAATAATTTGCAGATTTTCTCGCAGACCTATTGATTAATGTTGATAAAGCACTAATTGCAGGAGATTTTAACATTCGCGTAGATAATACAAATTATGCGTTCGGACTTGCGTTTACTGATCTAATAAACTATTTTGGAGTCAAGCAAAATATCACCGGGCCCACTCATCATTTTAATCTTACGCTAGATTTAACAGATTTATATCGCATGGAATTGATCTTACTGGTATAGATATCATACCTCAAAGTGACCATGTTACTGACCATTTCCTTGTATCATGCACGCTGCGCATATTACTGATATTAACTATATAGCTCCGCGTTATCGTCCAGGCAGAAGTATTGTTCCAGCCACTAAAGACAGATTCACAGATAACCTGCCTGATTTATCTCAAATGCTCTGTGTACACATAAATACAAATTAACTAGCAACATGGGAACTATCTTCTCTAATACGTTAGAAACTGTTGCCCCCATCAAGTTAAAAAAGGTTAGAGAAAAACGTGCTGAGCCATGGTACAACAGTTATGCCCATTCTCTTGTAGTATATCAAGGACCGAATCAGACAAATCAAGATTCGATCGAAGCATGGTTGAAACATGAGGAGCCGAATTCCACAAGACAACAGCAGGAAGTCATAAATCAGACCCTAGCTCCAGCCCGTCTGAATACAGCCTGCAACAGCAAAACCAAAGGAACACTTAATGATAATTCCAATGCAGGAATTTGGTAATACATTTGAGGAATAAATATTGATGGTCAAAGAGATGCAACATGTGACCATTACATGTAAATCTGTGATAGAAATCAGCTACAGACTGTAAAATCATCTTAAAAGGACTTTCATTCTCATTGTTAATGAAACTAATCATTTCTATGCATAACTGCATATTATGTATGTGACCCACAAATTTGACTATCCTTGTTTTAATCATTGTGTTTGTCGTGCTTTTAATTAGTATTGAATAGCGTAAGCCTTAAGGGTTAATGTCATGTTTGGTATGTATGAGTGTCATAATTATAGCTTTAAACATTTCTTCAAAGTGATTCTCTGTCAAATGTATCATATTCTGGTTATAGAAATCACATTCAAAAGGATACTTTGCAAGAGAATGTAAAATTCGGGCAATGTGACTGAACATGACATGTTGATTTATTGATTGGGTGGTGTCTAAAAGCAGAGGGTAAATACCCAGGACACACTTCTCCTCGCTCTCTTGAATTCCTCTCTCTTCTTGGATCTCTCTCTCTCTCTCTCTCTGGAAAATGAACTCTCTTGAAAATGCCATCTAACTTTCTCTTCAGCCATGTGCTCTGGACCACAACCCAGCCAGTTGCTACCATGATGAGAAGAAAAACCACCTAGTCTCTTTACATCCTTTTATTCTTTGACTTTAGTTTATTTTCTTTCCGTTGAGTTCGTGTGCTAAGTTACGTTTGTCAACGGCAACCAGACCAAAAACTCTGCAAAACCAGCCAAGAAACATTGCCCACTTCAACGACTCCTGAACTCTAAGCCAATCAGCGACTTCGGAGAAACCCTTTCCCGCAAAGACGGAGGACAAAGGGAATCCTTAAACACAAAAGCTGCAAGTACAAACCCCAAGATTCTTGCTGTGCTGGTGTCATTTTAATATAGATTTTAGCCTCATTGAAAAGTCAATGCGAGTGTTAAATATGTGATTGATGGTTGTTCAGGTTTATGCAATTGCACATATTGCTGTAAACGTGGGATATCAAATTCTCATTCTCTTAATCTAATCCTTTCCTCACTTTCTCTCTTTCTGCAATGCGTGAATGTGTGAATGCTTGTGTTCATGTGTAGATTAGTTTACATGTCTTAGCATTATATAAATAAAGTCTTGTTTATATTGAAAAGAGAAATATCTTGTGTTTTGTGCTCATAAGTTAATGCCTTAATCTGTCGATTTTGTTACTGTGCTATTTAATAGTGTTTTCACTATATTTTGGGATTTTAATATCCAGTGCAGAGTTTGTTATACGGCTTGTTCAGTGAATCGCCGTGAAACAGTGAGTCTGTTCAAATTCCCTATAAAATCATTAATGATTCCCTTTGAGCTAAATTGACCTGTTTCCCTTATAACAATATATATATTATATGTTATCATTGCACTCTCAAGAAAGAAACTCGTAATCTTGAGCACAAATGGAGAAAAACTAACTTGGAAGTTTTTAGAATTGCGTGGAAAAACAGTATGTCCAGCTATAGACAGGCTCTAAAAGCTGCCAGGACCGAGCATATCCGCAAACTCATAGATAATAACCAAAAAAATCCAAGGTTTTTATTTAGCACAGTGGCTAGATTAACAAATAAACAGATGTCACCAGATCTAAATATTCCCTCACAGTTTAATAGTAATGACTTTATGAATTTCTTCACTGATAAAATAGATAACATCAGAATAACAATTGTAGATTCTACAGCGTCTAGTACTTCAGCTTCATTCATCGCACCCAAAGAAAACTGCAGTGCTTTACAACTATAGGACAGGATGAGCTAAATAAACGTTTCACTGCATCTAAACCAATAACATGTTTATTAGATCCTGTGCCCACTAAATTATTGATAGAGTTGTTACCTGTAGCAGAAGAACTACTTCTCAACATTATTAACTCATCGTTATCTTTAGGTCACGTCCCAAAACCATTCAAGCTGGCGGTTATTAAACCTTTATTAAGAAACCAAAACTAGATCCTTGAGAACTGGCAAATTACAAACCCATTTCAAATCTTCCATTTATGTCAAAAAAGTTGTGTCTGCTCAATAATGCTCCTTCTTGCAAAAATGTTTATATCTATGAAGAATTTCAGTCAGGTTTAGGCCCCACCATAGCACAGAAACTGCACTTGTTAAAATTACAAATGATTTGATTCTTGCGTCAGACCAAGGCTGCATCTCATTGCTAGTTTTACTTGATCTTAATGCTGCGTTCGACACTATAGATCATGACATACTCATAGATCGCGCAAAGTTTTATGAGTTTTCGAGCATGTTTAGGCCCTCAAAAATGCAATTAATTTTGGAGAAGAATTGGAGCAATTCCAATAGCAATTCCACTTGTCCAATTGCAACACCATCTGAGCTTGGGCCTTAATTAAAGCTGCAAGGAGCGTTGAAAGGGCCCTCACACCCAGGCTCGCTATCACCCGGTGGCTTTAGGAAAACAGTGAATGGTGGGAAATGTGCATTTAAAGTGCACACTTTCTTAACCTGTGTTTGAATGTGTGTAGTCCAAGTCAGGTCCTCTGAGATGTTTACACAGAGGTACTTGAAGCTGCTCACCCTCTCCACAGGAGTCCCACTGATAATGAGAGGAATGTAGGGCCGTTGCTGTCTCTTCCTGAAGTCCACCATCAGCTCTTTAGTTTTGCTCACATTCAGAGAGAGACAGTTGTCCTGGCACCATGATGTAAGTCTCTCTACCTCATCCAAGTATGTGGTCTCATCATTGTTGGAAATGAGGCCCAGAAACACAGTATCATCAGCAAATTTGATAATAGAAGTGGAGCTGTGAAAGGACACACAGTCATGTGTGTAGAGAGTAGAGCAGGAGACTCAGGACACAACCCTGTGGGGCTCCTATGTTCAGGGTGATGGAGTTGGAGGTGAACTGGTCTACTTTCACCACTTAAGGTCTGCTGGTGAGGAAATCTTGAATCAAGTCAAAGAGTGAAGACTTTAGGCCGAGGTTTATGAGTTTAAAAGCTAGCTTGATGGGGACTATTGTATTGAAAGCTAAGCTATAGTCGTTGAATAGCAGCCTTACATAGTTCCCATTTTTGCTGTCAATGTGTGTAAGGGAAGAGTAAAGGACGTGAGAGATGGCATCGTCAGTAGATCTATTTGGGCGAACAGGGATGGAGGGATGAAGGGATGTGTTTTTTTACAAGTCTCTCAAAAACCTTAATGTGTGTGCGCGCGCTGAACAGAAACTGAGCAGACAGACGGGGAGAGAGAGAGAGAGAGAGAAAGAGAGAGATGTGTGCGCGCGTGGTGAACAGAAACTGAGCAGCCAGATGGAGAGAGAGAGAGAGAGAGAGAGAGAGGTGTGTGCGCGTGCTGGGAAAGCAAGACCTCGCTCGGCAGTATCGGCGATTCTCTGAGACTAAATAAGGTTTGGGCGCTTTTTTGAAGGGAAAAAAAGTTGCTAAAGGGGTCTGCGCTGTTGCTAAGTTGGCAACACTGTGCATCTCCATTTCTCCAACTACGGGTTGGGCCACGGGTCAAACATAAAATATGCACTGCGTTAATCGTCCGTTAATAAAATTAGTGCCGTTAATAGGTTAATATTAGTGCTGTCAAAGTTAACGCGTTAACGCAAATTCCTTTTACCGGGACTAATTTTATTAACGCACGATTAACGCAGCACGTATTTTCTGTTTGACCCGTTGCCCAACCCGTGAAACGTGAAAATGTGTGAGAATTACTGGCATAGCCAACATAAATACATGTAATCTCTTTCAGACAAAAGCACACCTCATTTCAATCTGCTTGCGTTTCTGCAGCTCCTGATTCCTGAGCTCCTCCAAGCGGCGCAGTTCCTCTTGACGTCTCATTAGATCTGTTAATATAAGTCCACAAATATTAACACTGACAAAGTTCAGAACATTAGTACTGTTCCCTGAAGGAGGAAAATGAGACACAACAATGTGGTATAACACTCATTTTCTACTCTTGTCTGTTTTCATCAGAGTATTAATATAATTGAAACAATGCATAGCTGTTTTTTCAAGCAAAAAAAAAACTTCCTTAAATCCAAATATTTATAATATATCCAAAGTATTTCCCTCAAAATATTGTTAATGGCTCTTATAGCTGCATATTACCTTGTCTCATCATCATAAGTTGATGCTCATGTTTGGCGGCCTCCATTTCAGCCTCCAATTTCTCCTTTGCCTTTTGTATGTTCCGTTCAACTTGTTCCCTCTGCTGTTTCTCCATCTCATCCAAAGCCTTCCAGCGAGATGAGTACTCAAATTCGAAGGTGCCTGGCTGTGCAAAGCGTGGTTGGTACTCCCTTTCTCTGTATTGCAGATAGCTGTGGTTAATTTATGGTTAATTTAAAACTCCACTGAGACATAATTGTTTCCTCCTTGGTTAATCTGTCAAAATTCAGAATACAATTAATCTAAAATGGTCTTGTTGACATACTTGTGATACTGTGTTGATTTTTGCAACAGCTTTTCTGGCAGCCCATCTTCGTCATCAAACTGTTCTGTTGGCTCACTAATGACTGGACGAGGGGACCTGAAGGATAAAAAAATATATGTGAAACAATTATATTTTGATAAGGCATAAAGACCAGTAACTTAAATATTATCTTATCTGATAGGTTTATCACTAATCTACACAGATCATACTGAGAACATTTAAGTTATTACATTGTAAGCAAAAGGGCTCCATCTGCACAGCGGTCCAAGGCTTTCCTGGCAGCAGGCTTACTGGCAAACTCCACAATCCCCTTCCCTGTGGGTCGGCCTCGGTCATCAACCACCACAACTGCCCGCTCAACTGGTCCGAACTGTGAGAAGGCCTGTTCCAGCAGCTCATTTGACACCACTGGAGACAGGTTTCGTACTGTGAGTGCAGCCCCGTGTGTGGCAAAACGAATACGAATTGGTCTGTTCCCCAGCATTGTGCCATCTAACTCTGCCTTCGCAATCTCTGCAAGTGTCTTTGTTTCCTGAATAATCAAAACGGTGACAATTTAAAACATGGATGATTAAATGCGGCAAACAACCATTTACAAACACAGGTGAGCACACTCAGGAATGTATTTGTGGTCTTTTTGACAAAAGTCTAATAAATAAAATAAATTTCAGTAAAACAAAACAAAAAAAGTATAAACTTGCAAATATATGGATCCCACCTAGGGGTGTGTGATTTGTATAGTCTACGATAATATCGTAATTGTTGTTTAAATAAACCATAGACATTATAGAGTATATCATAAAAAAAAATAAAAAATATCTACACTTTGAGATTTAGGTTAGACTGTGACATTAGAGTCCATGCTTTCACTGCGTGATTTAGTTTATTAAAACACTTTTATATGTGTTTTATATTTATATAATCTAAAGACTATTTTTTTCCCCACACAAATATCAGTATGATCGCAAATGTGATGTTAATTGTATGAAACAATCCAATAAAAAAGAAGTTGCATTAATTAATAGGGATGCACGATATGAAAAAATGAAATACATTTAATACATTTTTTCACGATATGAAACATTATAACCAATACCGATAACTGATAATTAAGACCTTCTCACAGCCAATTCTGATAACCGATAGGCGATAACCAATAAATTCATATTATTATATTATAATTTTCATATAATCTGCAGTTTGTGCACCCAGGAGTATACAAAATCTAAGATGCACTGATGAAACTGACATTTACAGGGTTCCTACACAATTTCCATTTCAAAATTCCATACTCTTCCAGACTCAAATTTCCAGACTTTTCCTACCATAATTAACTTCTGATAAATGGTTTTAAAATTCAACTGCTAACATGTATTTTACAGAATCTCTATGTATGCTATTATGTTGCCAAATAATTGCAGACAAAATTTAGCTACTGTAGCTCATACAAGTCAATTAACACCAAACCCAGTCAAGTTCAAAGCACAGCATTTTATTAAAACTGCAATGCTAAAACAGTGCAATGTTATTCATTCTTGTCAGGTAAATAACTGTAAACATTCAACCCCAAGAAAACAGAAGGGATGTTCATGTACAAATTACCAGGCAACTAGAAAATAGAGCTAAAGTAATTTGACTGCTTCATTGGCTGTTAGGTAAAGCATACTCGTAAACACTGTTTAACAAATAATTATAAATAAAATATTTAGCAATGCTACATTAAAATTATGCCTTTTGTGACTGTAACATACATAAAAACTAAATTGCAAAATCAGTCACAAAAAAAAATTAAAGGGTTAGTTTACTCAAAAATGTACTCATTTACTTACCCTCATGTCATTCCAAACTCATAAGACTTTTAGCTTCAAAACACAAATGAAGATATTTAAAGGATATGTAAGGGACTGAAATCTCTCAGATTGAGAAGCAAAGAGGTCCACCTCCGCTTTGCCAAACAGATCCCAGATCTGGGATACCATCTGATGGTTCAACATCTATTCCCCCGGCCTGAGCTTCTGTCTCGACAGAAAATTGGCCGCAAGGTTCAGTATTCCCGGAACGTGAACCGCCCTCAAAGAGAGGAACTTGTCTTGGGACCAAAGGAGAAGATGGCGCGCAAGCCTGTCCAGGGTGCGCGACCGTGAACCTCCTTGACGGTTTATGTGGGACACAACCGCCATATTGTCCGTCCTGACTATGATATGATACCCCCCGAGAATGGGGAGAAAATTCTTCAAAGCCAGGAAGACAGCCCTGAGTTCCAGGCAGTTTATATGCCAAGAGAGGAACTCTTCCTTCCACTCCCCGCTCGCCGGTCTGCCTTCGAAGACTGTGCCCCCGCCTGTCATTGATGTGTCCGTCGTGATCATATGGCAACGGTGGATCGCACCCATTCTTACCCCGCTCCGGAGAAAAACGGGTTCTCACCACATTAAAAGGGGTCGACAGCAACTGCGCGACACCCTGATAAGGCGAGTAGCTGGTACAGTGGGGTGTAACCTCAGCTCCTTCATCCACCAAAGGAACGGCCTCATGTGAAGCAACCCTAGGGGCAACACAGGGGAGGCCGCTGCCATGAGGCCCAACAGCCTGCGGCAGGTACCTACAGAGACATGATGGCCTAGTTTGAAGCGGGCCAGACGTGCTGTAAGATCGGGTATCCGGGCAGGAGCCAAACGGGCCTGCATCTGAACGGAATCCAAACGAACCCCCAGAAACACGGTTCGCTGAGATGGGAGGAGCACACTCTTCTTGGCGTTCATCCTGAGGCCAAGAGAATGGATGTGGCCGAGAACAATATCCCTGTGACGACTCACTAGCTCCCTGGAGTGAGCCAGAATGAGCCAATCGTCCAGATAGTTCAGTACACGAATGCCCTGGAGCCTCAAAGGGGCCAGTGCAGCATCCATGCATTTCGTAAACGTTCTCGGTGCCAAAGCCAGGCCGAAGGGCAGGACCTTGTATTGGTAAGCCTTCCCTCCAAAGGCAAACCGAAGGAACCTCCTGTGTCTTTGAACGACCTGGATGTGAAAATACGCATCCTTTAGGTCGATGGTGACAAACCAGTCCCCCTCCTGGACCTGAGACATGATGGTTTTTATCGTCAGCATCTTGAACTTCCCTTTGTAGAGGGAAAAATTCAAACGCCGTAGATCCAGAATAGGCCTCAAGCCGCCTTCCCTCTTTGGAACGAGGAAGTAGCGGCTGAAGAACCCTCCTTCGACGTCCAACTGCGGTACTTCCTCTATTGCTCCTTTCTGTAGGAGGGAGGAAAGTTCCTGTTGTAGAACAGAGGCCTTGGAGGCGCTGTTTACTACTGTCAGGTGAACCCCGTCGAAGCGGGGGGATTTCTCCCAAACTGAAGAGTGTAGCCGGACCGAATTGTGCAGAGAACCATGCAGATGGATGATCGCAGAAGATAAGTTGGGCCAGAAAATCGCAACAACGAAGGGTAATGTGACTGCTTCGTGAAGGCAGAGAAATCTGAGGAGTGGATGGCGCGTTCGCCAGTATGAGCTGACGACGTGATTGCGTCAGAGATGGCGTCGCGCCATCAGCCAATGAATTGGCGTGATTCTATATGGGTTCAGACATCGGTCACGCAGTGGGCGTTCCCGATGCGTTCAACGCAGCGTTGAGTTCACCTATGAAAGAGAACCGATCTTTTGGCAGCGCAGGCAGCTTGTGCCTCCAAACACCTTGAAAAAACTCTGATCGTATGATTTATATTTAGAAATTCTTAATTTTATATTTTAGAAAACTATAGGAACAATAGTCTGGAAACATAAATATTTTTCCATGCTCTGATTTATTTTTTCCATACTTTTCCAGACCTGGAAATTACTCAAATCAAATTCCATACTTTTCCAAACCGCGTAGGAACCCTGCATTTAGTAGCTCTGGCCTAACTATAATAGCAAACATTCGTCCTGACTATTCAAATGTTTTTTTAGTTTTTTTTTGTAAGTCACCACAATACTTATTAACAGAAATGGTTTAACAGAACTATGGTTTATCTGCAATTAACAACTCATTAACAACTAATTTATATCCAAGTATTTCATGCATGAAGAAATGCATCTATTCAACCTTTTTAGTGCATGAGGATGAGGAAGTTATATCTAGGGACTTTAAGCAACAGCTGCGAATGGAACGGCTACATTGACCGGAAGTAAGCTGTTACACCGCTTTAGCCGAGAACATAAAAATCATTAAGCAACCGTAAACAAGACAGTGCAACGCGGCATTCAGTCATTTATTTAAATACAAATGATGGATTATGAGGAGGATGTTTAGGCAATAATTACATTGTCTTTGACATATCTTTGTACAAAAGAAAACAATCATTAAAATTAGCTTAAGCTTAAAACATAATCAACACAGATTAAATTAAAGGCTAATGGTAGAATCGTATACTGATGGAATTAAATGGTATATAACATAAAATGCTACATTTAACTACATAAGCTTTCACGTTGTAACGACTACAGAAAATAAGTTGTTCTCCCATAGTTGACTGTTACAGACCTCCTCGAAGTAGCAGCTGAAGTTGCGAACGCGCAATATGACATTGGAATGCTGTTACCTAGGGGTGTTCGGTTCCAGGTTTTTCTAGAGTCGACTCTGGCGTGATTGTCCAAATTACTCCGATTTGATTAAAGAACTGTCGGTCGATGATGGGATGACTTGGAGATGTTGCAAGTGTCACATTTCTACATGAACAGTGTTACATCTGATTGTAGGGTTGCCCACCAGAAGCGATTAGAGGCGAGTTGAATGGTGGTATTGATACCTGGATGGCACTGGGCAGTTCGTGGACCCACTGCATGACCCTTAGACGTAGAGCAGGAGGAACGTAAGTTCGATCAGGCGGGCATTCGACCGGAGCTAGATCACTAATGAGGGCCTCGGAAATCTCAGTCATAATATCCCACTCTACAGGTGCTAGAATGATGGTGGAAGGCAGAATGGTTTCGGCCGTGTTCGATATGGGAAGGTGGTCAAACTGTCTTGATAGGGCGTCCGCTTTGCGATTCTTGGATCCGGGTCGATAAGTTACCTTGAAGTCAAAGCGGGAGAAGAACAGGGACCATCTCGCTTGTCTGGGGTTGAGTCCGTTAACACGAGGAATGGAAATTTTGCCCCCTCCAACCAATGTCGCCACTCCTCAAAGGCGGCCTTCATGACCAGTAATTCTCGATCACCCACATCGTAATTCCTCTCTGCTGAGTTGAGTTTGCGGGAGTAGAAAGCGCATGGGAATAGTTTGGGTGGATTACCATGACGCTAGGAAAGAACTGCCCGGATTCCAGTGTTCGAAGCATCCAACTCTAATGTGAATTCCAGGTCTGGACTGGGATGATGTAAGATGGGAGCTGAAGTAAACCGTTCCTTTAGCTGCTTGAAGGCTTGCTCACTGGTATGTGTCCAGTTTAGAAGTTGTTTACCCCCTTGAAGTCAAGATGTGAGGGGGGCCGCGACCACACTTAAGTTCCTGATGAAGCGTCGATAGAAATTTGCAAATCCAAGGAAATGCTGAAGTTTCTTTACTGTTGTGGGCTTAGGCCAATTGAGCACCGCGTCCAACTTACAGTTGTCCATGGCAACCCCCTCAGGGCTGATGAAATATCTCAAGAACGAGATCCGTGTCTGGTGGAACTCACATTTCTGTATCTTGGAGTACAGTTGGTGTTTGGTGAGCCGCTGGAGTACTGACCTGAAGTGTCTAACATGGGTTTCGAGAGAGAGAGTATATCAGTATATCGTCAATGTACTAGGGATGGGCATTTTAACCCTTGTGCATTGTTCAAATTCACTACCCTTTCGTTATGTTCGGGATGAAAACATCCACTAAATTAACTGCTGTAAAAATTGATCTGATAAATATTTTTTTACCATTTTTTTTGCATAAATCTGTTAATCAACCTCAGTCCTGATCAAAACTAAAAAAAAAATTAAAAAAATCCAGGATTTTTACTCTTTAATTGCCAAGTTCATAAGTGATGTCACTGATTTTGGAAAAAAAAACACACAAAATTACTTATTTTCAATATAAAAAGTGATTGTGGACTGGAATTTTTTTTACTTTTATCACAGTCTTGGGCATGTCCAAGATTAGTAAAAACATTGGCTTTGATGCATTGTTAGTTTTTGAGCAGCATCAGATTTACATTTTTTCTCCCTCATTTACTGTTCGTGGCTGTTTTTGCCCCATTGACTTCCATTATAACGACATTTTTTGATTGCAAAGCCATGACACCATATAATCATGCATTTTTGATTGTTGGTGGTTTTCCCTGTTGGGAAGAGGTCAAATTTGTAATTTTTACAGTTGATCACCAGGTAGCACCATTAACCCTTTAGATAGGCCTGTGCAAACAAAAGCTTAGTTTCTGGCTTGTATATGGAGTTATATGGAGTATAACAGCATATTATAGTATGTGTGTGTGTGAGTGTGTGTGTGTTTGTGTGTGTGAGAGAGAGAGAGTGACCTTTGTGCACTTACCTTGATGCGTCTGAGAAAATCTAAATATGCACCTCAGCTCTCAGAACTACATGGAGTAAACAAAAACAAAGTAAGTGTATTTATGCACCTGCTGCCTTTTGATGGTGAGAAGTATAGATGGCCTATGTGTGAAATGCTTGTCTTTTCTTGATGTAAAGAGCCATGTATAAAGCCAGTTTAAAACCTTAAAATCCTTCAGTGATACACTTTTCAATTTTTTTCTGTAAACAATCTACTCTGCATTAGATTTATGAACATAATTTATTATGAACCAAAATGCAACAACAACTTCAAATAAACTGAACAATGGTGCAAGAGTTGAGGATGGATGGAGAACTAAACAATTATTCTAAGTATTTAGTGTGAGAATTGTGTGTGTGTGTGTGTGTGTGTGTGTGTGTGTGTATGTTCAGTCTTTCCAGCAGGACTTGCAGCATATCACTTGGTGCTCTTTGCAAGTGTGTCCACCACAACAGTTGCAAGTGTTCAAGATGCAGAGCTGAGTGTTCTTTTTTTTTTGTCCTCTGCACCACTTGTATGTTCCCCTTTTCACTCCTGAGCTGCTGGTGCCTGCTGGTGTCTGTGGATTTGTGTCTAGAGGGACAGCTGCAGGAGACTGAATCTCTCTCACCAGTGCAGTAATGGCACATACCTTGTGTAGAGTTTCGACACTTCCTTTGCAGCGGTTGTAATCTGTGGTTTGTGACAATACATACTGCAGCTCGCTGGAGGGGTCAGGCTGCATAATAATTTCTAAAACTTTGGTACAAGTCAAGTCCTTTCTCATGTTGCTTGCTGCTCTTCTCACCATCAAATGACCAGCAGGATGGTATGCAAGGGTTTAAATCCACTTATCTTGTTTTTATTTAGTCTGCACTTCTCACCATCAAAAGGCAGCAGGTGCATAAATACACTTACTTTGTTTTTGTTTACTCCATGTAGTTCTGAGAGCTGAGGTGCATATTTAGATTTTCTCAGATGACCAAGGTAAGTGCACAAAGGTCTTTCTCACACACTCTCTCTCTCTCACACACACACAAACACACTATAATATGCTGTTATACTCCATATAACTCCATATAAAAGCTAAAAACTAAGCTTTTTTTTTGCACAGGCCTATCTAAAGGGTTAATTGTGCTACTTCATGATCAACAGTAAAAATGACAAGTTTTATCTCTTCCCAACAGGGAAAACCACCAACAATCAAAAATGCATGATTATATGGTGTCATGGCTTTGCAATCAAAAAATGTCGTTATAATGGAAGTCAATGGGGCAAAAACAGCCACGAACAGTAAATGAGGGAGAAAAAATGTAAATCTGATCCTGCTCAAAAACTAAAAATGCATCAAAGCCAATGTTTTTCCTAATCTTGGACATGCCCAAGACTGTGATAAAAGTAAAAAAAATTCCAGTCCACAATCACTTTTTATATTGTAAATAAGTAATTTTGTGTGTTTTTTTCCCAAAATCAGTGACATCACTTATGAACTTGGCAATTAAAGAGTAAAAATCCTGGATTTTTTTTTTTATTTTAGTAGTTTTGAACAGTACTGAGGTTGATTAATAGATTTATGCAAAAAAAATGGAAAAAAATATTTATCCGATACATTTTTATAGAAGTCTAATTTAGTGGATGTTTTCATCCCGAACATAACGAAAGGGTAGTGAATTTGTCCACGGTGCATCGTTGAGTTTTGAAAAAATTTCAAAGCATTTTCCTAAAATATGTGTTAAAATAAGATTTGTCACCAAAAATCATTCCATTTGCTGAAACACAAAAAAAGTTGTGGCCAAATTAACACTCAACAGCACCCCTTAGTGGACGAAAACGTCCCCAACAGCACATAAGGGTTAAGCAAAAGTAATATTCGATAATCGCTGGGTATTATTCGATTACTATTAGAAAATCGCACCCCTCCCGCGCATGCACCCGCCCATTTAGGACGGCATTTATTAACTGTTTATAAGGCTAGGACATTTCTATTTAAAAAATTAGCATGAACATTCATATTATTAAAAAGAACATTTTAAATCTGATTAATGCATCAATGAATATTAGGCGTAAAACATATTGCGCGCTAAACAGAATATAATTCTTAAAACATATTGTGAACCGCCTGAATGACGGCACTTATTATGTGAACATTAATTTTAATGTCTGTCTTCATAACAATAACCTATTTCATATATATAAATATATTAAATGAACATGTTCACATGCTCGGGAAGAAGACGGGAGTGTTGTTCACAATTAGTTCGGTGAACTTTGAATTGAAACAAGGGAACAAATATAGAGCCCTGCAGCTTCTCAGAATTCTCCGCCTGAGTCTGAGCCCGTGTCTCTCTCTCTCTCTCTCTAGCTGAGCCATTTAAATAGTTTTGGTTTTTAATAGCAAATTGGTCATTTTGTTTCCTTTCTTTATTAATTTAATTTAGAAATATGATTGGAACATCTTATTTTTGTTAAATTCAAGTTTTTGTTTTTTAAATACCAAGCGGCCAGTGCAAGTTTGATCAGTTTATCCTTCTCAAATAAATAACTAAATAATTAATGTCATAATATTTTAAGAATAAAGTCAAAATTACGATCATAAAATCATGTTACATTGCCTGAAGTTAAAGTTAAGTTAAAGTTAAAGTACAGGTGTAAAAATTACACCTGTATACTGTATAAGTGTGGCATCCAACCTGTCATTCTTCACATTTAACACGAAAAACAACACAAATATTTTGCATATAAATATAATATATCAACCAGTGGAATATTACATTATTATTTCAGCAAAAAAATAATAATTTGAATAAAGGGAGCTCGTCGCGGCTTCATTAACGGGGAACAGGACGTAAAGGCGGCAGAGAAGCACTCTGTGGGGTGCATTGTTTTGTTAACTTTGGTTTATTATTTTGAGTTGTTTGGGACGCTGTAACAAACGGCCCTCTCACAATATATTGTTTAACAGGTCTATTGTTCACGCAATCAGAATGCACATATCAGAATTTCCGTTCTCCGGCGTGGTTAGCTCTCACACTCTGTGTGCCGCGCCCGAGTGCCGACAGTGCAGTTTGTGTGCAAGCACGGAACAGAAGATGCTCTAAAATAAAACAAACAAATATCCTGTTGATCGGTGCATCTGTACTCCAGTATATAAATTCAATATAGATTAATTATTGCTAAAGTTACTTGCCAAGAGAGGTAGTTTGACATACTTCATGTATTTGCCCGTTCAGGCGACTCGCGCATGTCAGAGACGCGGCTGTCTGTGCTCGTGCTGTTCACACAGAACAGAGTGCAATCGATGTAAGTGCAGGCCAGTGGGGGAGTGGGACAATCATCCCTAGTGTGAGTACACGTTTAGTTCACGAAGTAAAGTGAAAAACCCTCTGCAGGCATTTTCATCGCCTTGGAATTATAAGGTTCTATCTGCATTCTGAGTGGTTTTGAGATATTGAGCTTCAAAGGTTTTGCATTCCAAAAATGATATGGAGAACAAGTCTCTTTCCTACATGAAAATGACAGACCCTTAATGTATTCTAAATGTATAATATCAAAATCCTCTCAAATATTTAAATGGGGATTTTTGGAACAGGTCAAATGCAGATAGAACCTTCTAATTCTAAAAAGTAATACAAATCGTTTTTTATAATTTGTTTTAAACAAAATAAGCATATTTCCTTACCTTTTTAATCTTAGATGGGTTTGATTTGAGCAGATGATTTTACCATCACTGCCATCGTCAGAGCGCATTTCCCCAGTATACATTCAGCATCTGCCTCATATTCACGATCTCAATAAATTCTCAAAACTATCGTTTTCAGCATCTTCAAAAACAACATTTTGATCGCTATTCACCACATTCACCATCAAACAACAGTGACACTTATATGTCATTATGTACAGTAATTGCTCTGCAGTAAAGCCATTCAAGCCAGTAAAATTTTTGCAGATTATTATTTGTTTTATGCATGCGCTAATTATGAGAGAAACATCACGTCATCATTATGTTTTAAACAGTGCCACATTGTGGAATAAAGGTGAATTGCGCTTATTGATTATGCAGACACGCAATTATTGTTGTAATGTTTAATATTTCCTGCTGTTACAGAGCAGTCCAGCGACATGAACGTTGATCCTGATTGGTCCTCTTGCGTGCATTCGAAGTGCTGATTTGCTGATTCACATATAGAACCAATTTAGAGTTTGACTTTGTAGATAGAATATTTTTATTTTCTAAATAAAAAGTCCTAAAATGTACAAAACTTAAAAAAAATAAACATCACATTATGTAAATAAATTGTCACGGAATAAGATATATTTCGCCAGCTGAGGAAGTTCAACCTGCCTCATGAGCTGTTGATACAGTTCTACTCTGCCATCATTGAATCAGTCCTCTGCACATCAAGGGGACGCCCAAGAATGTCTGTAGCTGTGATTGCTATCACTCATATTTCTAAGGTGACAATTTGTTATAATGTGTAATGTACATTAGCTCTATTTTTTTTATAATACATTATATATTTTAACCATTTTATTAACAAAAAAACATGATTAATTGCTTTTGATACTTTATTTGAACTAATTATTAATAATTTATTTTAATTAATTATTGCCTCAATGCTATTATATATCTATTTTATGTAATTTTAAAGGCTTTTATTAACTATTTGTATTACAGAAACAAAACAAAAATATTATAGGGCCCTATGAAATCCATTTAGTTTTTTCCTAATTCAGTTTTTCCGTTAAAATGTTTCAGGATTCTGTTTTTCTTTTCTTCTTTTGCATTTAAATTTTCTATACTCTGTTTTAATGGTTAAATTAAATTGTATTAATCAAAAAGCATGTCTAATTAATTGAAATCTTGAAACGTACACAATGTAACAGTAATGTATTAAAAGTTTAAGAAACAATAAAAGTAAGGCCCTATATGAAATGTCTTTTCACCATCAGCTTGGATCACGTAGCCTACTTCTCCCGCAGCATCTCATTTTGATTCCTCCACTATTTTTAAATGCATTTTGTCGATAGAAATGCGTTATTCAGTGCTGTAATTTTACGCAACCGGCTGAAGTTGGACGTGCACAGTGGGGGCAGACCCGACTAATCGATAATGAGAATCGTTGTCGATGATTTTCATTATCAATAATAATTGATTTTATCGATTATTTGTTGCAGCCCTAGATCATATAGTCCTAAAGCTGCTCGTGGGACAGTGATATGCAACCTTTATCGTTGTATAACAGTGATCCAATATGTTACTGTCTCTGGTGGGACATGTGATGTACTGTCTGTATTTTGGCAGTCCGCTAACACCGGAAGAGAGACCAAAGCGAAGATTTAAATGTTTTAAAATAATTAGTTATTTTAATAAATCTTGAGCATTTCTTAATTAATGAAACCAATCAACATTCAACCTAAAGCTTTTCACTTAAAAAATTAGGTTAGCATAGTATTTTTTTTTCTTTTAAACAAACATCTCTAAGTCATAGGCTTTTATTTTATTTAGTTATTCACACTTAATTTAGTAATTAATTAATTTACTCTTTGATTTTTGTCAAGCTTTAGACTTCTGCCGTGCTCTAACTCAGAATTTTTTTTACTTTAAAAAATTAGGTTACACAAGTTTTTTTTCTAAACATTCACCTCTAAGCCACAGAAATTATATATATTTTTTTAATTTACTTAAATAGCATATTTCCATTATTTACTCTTTTATTATGGTCACTCTTGCTGCGCGGTATATCAGTTAAAGCGTATACGCACGTATGCGCGTACAAACTGGAATGAAAGCAAATGTTTTGGGGGTCTTTGGATTTCCGGCTGTAATTTTTACATTGTCGCACAAAATGTAAATATTTTGTCTCACGCAGTGTGACGAAATGAGAGAAGTATGATTACTGACGCGTACATATCAGATCAAAAGAAAAGGACGTTGTAAAATGTCTAAAGATATTTCTGGGGATGCGACTCATTTACAATCTAATGAGTTTTTGAGGGGGATCTGGCATTTTTTACTTTTGGCGTTGTTGTTCAGTGATCAAAGCACATCCATGTTAACCATTTTATGATGCACACCTGCGATTATGAACTCGATCCGTCAAAGGTTTAGGCGTGAGTTCGCTGATCGGTCAAAGGACGCATACCCTATTGAAAACATTTTTATGACAAACATCTGCTGAATTTAAAAGTAAGGTTAAATTGAGAATCGAGTATTTATAATGAATTTATAATCTATTCGAATGTGGCTTCAAACTGATGTTCAGGATGAGATGAGATAGATAAAGAAGGTGATAACACCAAACTTAAATAAATAGGCCCCAAAGATGATTGTTTTAAGATGTTCTATGGTTTTGGAAACTGTTGTTTAATTTTAGTTAATTTAGTTCATTGTTTTTATTTTTTTATTTAACCTTTATTTAACCAGAAGAGACTCTCTGAGATTAAAAATCTCTTTTGCAGGAGTGTTCTGGCCAAAATGGACAGCAATACATCAGTTTCATCACAAAATGTTACAACACAGACAGACTAGAGACACTTAAAAACAGTTACATGTCATTGAGTCAATTTCCATTTGCCGAATAACTCTTTTGAATAGATCCAAAGACATCAAACTTTGTAACTTCAAATTCGATTGCAGATGATTCCAGTCCGACGGATCTGCGTATATAAAAGCCTTTTTTCCTAATTCAGATCGGACAAAAGGAACAGAGAGAGTATAATAGTTTTGTGAGCGAAGGAAGTATTTCTCAACAGCTTTCTGTTTTATAAGACAGCAGAGATATGAGGGCAACATCCCCAGAATGGCTTTATAAATAATTAAATAAATACCAGTGCATTTTTCTTCTGGTAAGCAAAGAAGGCCAACCTACTCTGTTATATAATACACAGTGATGAGTTGAGGGTTTACAATCTGATATAAATCTTAAAGCACCATGATAGACGGCATCTAAAGAGGATAGAAGATATGATGGTGCAAACTAATACACTACATCACCATAGTCAAGCACGGGTAGAAAAGTAGTGGTAACCAATTTCTTTCATACATTGAATGAAAAACAAAACTTGTTCCTAAAATAAAACCCAAGCTTAATTTTCAATTTTTTCTTCAGTTGAGTAATGTGAGAGCTAAAAGATAGAGCGTCGTCCACAATAATGCCAAGATATTTGTACTCTTTTACTGATTCGATCACGGTACCTTGTAGGGTCTGAAGAGAGGATACATTTGTATCAATTTTTTTTGAACCTGAGAACAACATATACTTAGTTTTATCAACATTCAGAACAAGCTTTAGATTGTAAATCAGTGATTGAATGACATCAAAGGCTGACTGGAGCTTATAAATGGCTTGTTTTCCAGAAGAAGCACTACAATACATGACTGAGTCATCTGCATAGAAATGAAAGTTGGCATCCTGAATGTCGTAATCAAGACAGTTTATATAAATGGTAAATAAAAGGGGACCCAGCACAGATCCTTGCGGAATACCTTTGGCAATCAGCAATGAATCAGATAGTACTTAGTTTTGTTATTTATTTTTTCACTCATATATATTTTTCAAGCCTCAACACAAACACAAACATGCACACAAACACTCAAACATGCAGACAAGCATAAACACAAACATACATACATTCTATCAACACAAACATACACATAAACAACCCTACAGTTAAACATTTAGACTTGTATGATGTCTCATACAAACCTTTTACAAATAAAACAACTTTTAGAATCATATCGGATATCTCTACAAGATGATGAAAAGCAGCATGATTAGACAACGATATAACTATTGTTTTAACAAATAAGTTAAGATTTTTTTTTTTTTTTATACAAAACCACTATCCTCTAAACGCAGGGGTGTCCAACTTATTTCCATTGAGGGCCACTTCAACATTATGGCTGGCATCAAAGGGCCGGTTGAAACTATACGACTGTACAAATGTTACTACTCCTTAACATATTGTTAAATAACTGTCTCTATTTAAGTTAAAAATATTGCATATGCATTTGCATAGATGTAAATATATATATGTTATTGCTCTGTTATTTAACATAAATCCTTTTAATTTATCAGGTTAAGAAATCAAAATTACTTCATAAATCTAAGTAAATAAAGACAAGTATCATCAAACACAGGTCATTACATTAACTTTGTTAAAAACTTTTTTTTTTTGGTTACATTTATGGTACAACAAATAATTGTGAGCTGCTAAGAATGTGTGACAGATAAGGCATTTAAAAAAACAAATGAGCCCGGTCTCATGAAAATGCATATCAATTGCACAATTTTCTGTTTCTATTTAGCATGCAATTTCTAAGCAAAAATTGACTTTGGCGGGCATATGATACACACATATTTGGCATCCATATGATACGCAATCAATGCTTGTAGTAGAAAAAAAAGAAGTGGTGGTACTCAACCCCAAAGCTTGCTGATTTTTACGACATGGCCGTGTTCTCTCTGCATTATTGCTGTTTTGAATATATGAATGCATTCGCTTACTGGATTCTTAGATTTTCCAGGAGTTTACCTGTTGATCTGATCGAAAAAAAAACCTTGCTTTTTCTTTTCATTTGTCTTCATTAAAACTTTACTGATTCAAAAAAGCCTTTTTTCCTAATTCAGATCGGACAAAAGGAACAGAGAGAGTATAATAGTTTTGTGAGCGAAGGAAGTATTTCTCAACAGCTTTCTGTTTTATAAGACAGCAGAGATATGAGGGCAACATCCCCAGAATGGCTTTATAAATAATTAAATAAATACCAGTGCATTTTTCTTCTGGTAAGCAAAGAAGGCCAACCTACTCTGTTATATAATACACAGTGATGAGTTGAGGGTTTACAATCTGATATAAATCTTAAAGCACCATGATAGACGGCATCTAAAGAGGATAGAAGATATGATGGTGCAAACTAATACACTACATCACCATAGTCAAGCACGGGTAGAAAAGTAGTGGTAACCAATTTCTTTCATACATTGAATGAAAAACAAAACTTGTTCCTAAAATAAAACCCAAGCTTAATTTTCAATTTTTTCTTCAGTTGAGTAATGTGAGAGCTAAAAGATAGAGCGTCGTCCACAATAATGCCAAGATATTTGTACTCTTTTACTGATTCGATCACGGTACCTTGTAGGGTCTGAAGAGAGGATACATTTGTATCAAATTTTTTTGAACCTGAGAACAACATATACTTAGTTTTATCAACATTCAGAACAAGCTTTAGATTGTAAATCAGTGATTGAATGACATCAAAGGCTGACTGGAGCTTATAAACAAATGAGCGAAAAAAAAACCCTTGCTTTTTCTTTTCATTTGTCTTCATTAAAACTTTACTGATTCAAATGAGTAATTAGTCTATTATTTTTTTACTCTGCGCTAGGGTGACCACCCTATAAATCTGTTGCCAGACAGTAGATGTGATTTTGTGGGACAATGCGGGACCCGTACGAAACAGATACATTTATACTACTACTGTTATGCTATGTAAATACTGATTTACATTAGCTGGCATATGCGCCAATGTACGTTACTGCCAGTGGATGCCCACACTCCAGATTGCGTTAATTAAATTCAGGAGAAGATATTTTTTGAGCGCACGCATGTAAATCTGGCCGATAGAAAGCGTGTCCGTTTCCTGTGAGAGTAAATTAATCCACTTGCGAGCAAAGAGATTTGCGCTCGCGCATTTAATGCGCTCTCGCATAGGCTAATGTACTCTGGACATTTGTAATTACAATAACTCCACAGAAACCGCCTCAAACAAGCTAAAATCGATTTTTTAATTCGAGAATGGAGAATATCATGTTTTTCTGTCGGTGGAGCACTTGATGAGGTCCGCTTTATTCCTTTTAAAATACAGGAACCACGCAGTCGTCATCAACCAAAAAAAACCACAGTCCTAATCCTAACCACTGCGTATCCTATTCACACCAAAGTCCATTTCTGAGTATAAATAAAACGCCAAATAGAAGTTGTGTGGAGTTGTGTTGCAAACACTTGTGTTACTGATATGCACTTTCATAATTTAGGATATAAAACTGCATAGATTTATTTTTTTAAGACAACCATGTGCTCTCGCGGGCAACATCAAATTATTGGCGGGCCTTGAGTTTGACACATACTCTAAAGCAAGGATTAGAAACCGTCAAATGATCCTCTGACGAATACAGAGATTTTTCTCCATGAATAGTTTGTGACAAATATCTTACGGATACAGGTGTGTTAAGATGTTAAGCATGTATAAAACATGTGTAAAGTTCAATAGTACTGTTAAAAATAGTATAATAAAACACACACACACAAAAAACAACCCCTATAGTTGCACATTTAGACTTTTATGATGTCTCATACAAACCTTTTACAAATAAAAAAAATCATACAGGGTCTCTCTACAAGATGATGAAAAGAAGCATGATTAAACAATTATATAAATTTTGTTTCAACAAATAAGTTTTTAGATCTTCCAAACCTAAAACCATGAACCTCGTCTAAAGCAAGGATTAGAAGCAGTCAAATGATCCTCTGATGAATGCAAGGCAAATACAGAGATTTTATTTATGAATTAGACTAAAATTATACTAAAAAGTAGTTGTCATAAGGTTGTTTGCAACAAAAGTATTTCTTAAACAAGGTACTATAAATGTCTCCTAAAATCTTTACAGCAAATTAGAATGTCTTTCTCACTTTAAAAATTGTATTATTAACCATATGGTTTAAATACAGCATTTTATTAAAATAAAAACAACTGGTCTATATAGGTTTATTTTACCAAGGTTTGATCAAATAACTGATATAAGAAATATGCAAAAATTTGATAAGTCTATTAGGGCTGCAACTAACGATTATTTTAATAATCGATTAGTTGGCCGGTTATTCTTGCGATTAATAAAAAAAAAAATATATATATATATATACTTTTATTTTATTGCCAAAAACACACTCTCCACATTCTGTCCAATGTCTTTCAAACAAACGTGCCAACTGAATACAGTACAACAAGAGAAAACACAAATATTTTAGGAATCTGTCAAAAATAGTTTAAATCTAAAAATGTTATTGTCATTTATTGGGCAAATAACAAACTGAAACAACCAAATAGTATTAATTCCCACTATTACAAAAATGGCCTCCTATGCCTTGCAACATCTTGCATTCTTGCTGGCATAATGTACTTTTTAAATGTAATTGGGTATTTGAAAAAAACCCACCATGAAGTGCTCTACCTTTCTTTCATAGATAACAGCAATAATTATATTATAGCATTAGAAATAGCCTACTATTGTTACTAAAGTGCTTATGCATATTGGAGGACAAACCAATACAGAAAGCAAAAAAAATTACTTTGGTAATCATCAATGCTGTTAGTTTAGAGCAGCAGTGGCTCAAACCTTACATAATTTGTTAAAAACCTTACATAAATGTGTTTTAATACATTTTTTTAAAGTAAATAAAGTTTTTATATCTTTCACACCTGAAACCATGATGCTCTAAAGTAAGGACTAGAAGCAGTCAAACGATCCTCTGATGAATGCAAGGTGGTTACAGAGATTTTTTTTATGAATTAGAGCTAAATTAATCTAAAAAATTACTTGTCATAAGATTGTTTGCAATAAAAGTAATTCCTAAACAAGGTGCTACAAATGCCTCACAGAATCTTTACAACTAACAGATTAGACTTTCTTTCTCACTTTAAAAATGGTGGTTAACCGTGAGGTTAAAATGCAGCATGTTTTATTTTATTAAAATAAAAACAAATGGTCTATATAGATTTATTTTACTAAGATTTGATCAAATAACTGATATAAGAAACAAGCAAATATTCGATAAGTCCATCTTATCAAACTGATGTGTCTGATGGTTTGTGATGAGATGAATATCTTACTGATACAGATGCATCAAGATATTAAGTATCTGTAAAAATAGTTTTAAAAAGTAATTTTTGTTAGCTTTCGTGTAGGATTTGTGTCCGTATTCAAGTGGTTTTTGTGTAACAGAGTCCTGAGACAAATGAAAATAGAATGCGTGAAAGACTAATGACGGAAAGAATGACAGACTAAAAGCGTTAATCGGCGTGTTGTCACACCGGTATCACCATTGTGGGGGTCGTTTGAGTTTTCCCTCTTTTCCTCACTTTCCTTTGGTTTTAAATACCCTGTAAGCACCGCGTGCGTTTTGCTTTGACTTTCATATCAGGAGCAATTCAGTGTCAAGCAGTTGTTTGTTTTTATTTCTGCTTAGTTTTCCATAACTTTCCTTTGCTTAAGTAGCTTATAAAAGCTCTGTGCGTATTTTACGTTAACTTTGAAGAAATGCAATTCAAGCAATAACAAAATACAATGTAGAACATACAACTTGTATTACCAAAATTAATAAAAATACACCATGCTATATGCCTAATATAAAATTACAAATAACGTACACAAAGTTTAAATATACAAAACTAAACATCAGTTTACTAAACTAAACAAACAATTAGGAAACGAAAAACGTTTATTAGAAAACTGAATAAGAAAGTTATTTAGGGACAGGGACATACACCTTGATGTAAAATAATGGGGGGAAAAAAATCACACTGTTTATATAAAAATCAGCAAATACTGTGGAACCAAATAAATGAGAAACAAATGTTTTTTTTTTTTTATCACTTAGATCAGGGATGCCCAATAGATCGATCGCGAAGGCAATGTTAGAAGATCGCGCTTTAGGTTCTCAACCAGGGTGGGCGAGAGATAAAACTCAAATGTAATATATTCACTAATATTATGACTCGCATGTTAAGTAATGTAAAAAAAATATAGCCTATAAATAAATAACAGTACCACCTCTCTGTACATATTCTGTGTTTCGGCTGGATAAACTACAGCTCTCGGCTGGATAAAAGAAGCCAGTGTCACACTAGTAGCCTAAAGTTTTGATGGACGACTATTGTAATCAAGGTAAAGATGATAACAGTGACATACAGGATCGTGCATTAGGCGCGCATTATGTCCATTATAAATGATGTGCAAATGAACCGTGTATGTGCGTTCTTGGCTCACTCATCACAATAACATCATATTTCAGCTTGAATACAGCTCAGTATTATACAGGTGAGGACGTGACAAAATTAAATATTTTAGTCTGTCATTCTTTCGGTCATTAGTCTTTAACGCATTCGATTTGAATTTGTCTCAGGACTCCACTTGAAATCCACTTGAATGCGGACACAAATCCTGCATGAAAGCTAAATAAAAGATGACTTTTCAAACTTTTTTTTACAGATACTTAACATCTTTAATATCATCACATTTTTGTCATCACAAACTATCAGACACATAAGTTTGATAAGATGGACTTATCGAATATTTGCTTGTTTCTTATATCAGTTATTTGATCAAATCTTAGTAAAATAAACCTATATAGACCAGTTGTTTTTATTTTAATAAAATTAAACATGCTGCATTTAAACCCCATGGTTAATAATGCCATTTTTAAAGTGAGAAAGAAAGTCTAATCTGCTGTAAAGATTCTATGAGACCTTTATAGCACCTTGTTTAAGAACTAATTTGTTGAAAACAACCTTGTGACAATTTTTTTTTTGTCTAATTTAGCTCTAATTCATAAATAAAATCTCTGTAATCGCCTTGCATTCATCAGAGGATAATTTGACTGCTTCCAATCCATGCTTTAAAGGTTCATGGTGTTAGGTTTGAAAGATCTAAAAATGTATTTGTTGAAACAAAAGGTATATCATTGTTTAATCATGCTGCTTTTCACCGTCTTATAGAGATACCCAGCATGATTCTAAGAAGTTTGTAAAAAGTTTGTATGAGACATCATAAAAGCCTAAATGTTTAACTATAGGGGTTGTGTGTGTGTGTGTTGAAGGTTTTTCAGAGGTTGCTCGGTCTCATGGCGGTCACCGACTCTGTAATATTTCTTGGGCCTGCTCTATACGCAGCAACTTTTGGTTCAAAGCCGGTGTTCCACCCCATGCCTGGGACGGCTTCCTGTCAGAGTAGACCACCACTGTATCAAAGCGGTGGTACCCTGGGCAACCTCTTGCCTGTTTCAATAGACGCATCCAACTCAAGTGTGGGAGCCCTGTTTGAGGGCAATCCGCCATTCGGCTCCTGGTCAGCCCTGGAGCAACGCCTGCATATCAACTGCCTAGAAATGTTGGCGGTTTTCTTAACCCTGAAAACATTCCTTCCAGCCTTAAAAGGGCACTACATCTTGGTCCGGTCAGAAAGCATGATGGTGGTGGCTCAATCAACAAGGCGGTCTCAGGTCACACACTCTTTACAGGATGGCTCGTCGCTTCCTTTTTTGGGCACAGAAAAAAACTCCTCTCATTACAGGCGGTTCATGTGCCGGGCAGATTGAACCTTGGTGCAGACATGCTGTCGAGGGGCAAGGTAGCTCCAGGGGGAATGGGCGCTACACCCTCAAACGGTTCAAGAGATCTGGTCAGTCTCCTGGAGGGCAGAGGTCGACCTCTTTGCCTCAGAAGAAAACTCTCACTGCCCAATATACTTGACTGGCCCAGTGCTCACCTATACGCATTTCTCCCAATTGCCCTGATTCCGCAGGTCATCAGGCGAGTCAGGGAGACCAAGTGCTCTCTCCTCCTAGTGGCCCCGCTCTGGAGGAACCAAACCTGGTTCCCAGAGCTAGTGCTGCCCTGAGCAGCAGCCCGGAGCTGTGGAGCCTCAATGGGAGCCTCATGCATGGTGCCTCAACGGGAGCTTAATCAGATCCAAGCGAGTGTAAGCAATACCATTTTGGAGGCGAGAGTGCCATCTTCAAGTAGGGGTATGCGATATTGAAAAAAAATGATATCTAGATATGTTTTTGGATTTTTTTGATAACGATAAGTAGAGTGTGTTATTGTGCGGATACCTGGCTACCGTGAACAGCTGCCGTTTTTTATATTCTTCATATTCTGTGTGGTCAGTTCACATTAGTGATTAATTAATCTTTTCATTTAAGTTTAAATAGATTTTTACCTTTAATAAAGCCTTTTTTTAATAAAAGTGTACATCTTTTGAGTCAAATTGTTACATTTAATCAGTCAATTAAGATAATAAAACATTTAGGCTGTTGTCAAACAAACAAAACCAGTATCATCAAAATTACTCTTTGCAGAAGTTACATCTGAAGTGGCATTTAGATGTCATTACACACTATTTAATGCAGCTTAGATGGACATGGAGTGCTTTAACCAGTTACAAATGCATAATTTTGTGACATTTTATATATAAAGCATTTAATACTGATATTTAAAAATTAAAAATACTTTAAATGGGAAATTAAAACCGCCAGTAGGTGGCAGAAAGTCATTGTTAATAAGCGAGTCATTGCGACCGAACCAAGTCATTTAAACAGTTGATTCATTGAAACACCGTCAGGTTGCTCAGAGTCGCAAAACAGTACTTTAGCTGTTTGGAATTATTTTGTGTCTGCGAAATGGAGCAAAAACTGGCAATATGCTGTCTAAAACGTAAGTCTCTTAATATTAACTTATTGTTTATTGAACTGTTGTATAAAATCAATATCAAATTTGAAATCATGCTTATTTTTAAAGAAAAAAAACGGCACTTTGTGTGATTTGAACAATAGGAAATTATGTGTATATATATATATATATATATATATATATATATATATATATATATATATATATATATATATATATATATATATATATATATATATATATATATATATATATATATATATATATATATATATATATATATATACACATTTTCTGCCCCCATATCTTTAATTTTATGATCATTCTTAATTCATTTTAATAGATGAATATTTTATTTCTTTTAATTTTGATGATTATAACTGACGACTAATGAAAACCCCAAATTCAGTATCTCAGAAAATTAGAATATTACTTAAGACCAATACAAAGAAAGGATTTTTAGAAATCTTAGCCAACTGAAAAGTATGAACATGTACAGCACTCAATACTTAGTTGGGGCTCCTTTTGCCTGAATTACTGCAGCAATGCGGCGTGGCATGGAGTCGATCAGTCTGTGGCACTGCTCAGGTGTTATGAGAGCCCAGGTTGCTCTGATAGTGGCCTTCAGCTCTTCTGCATTGTTGGGTCTGGCATATCGCATCTTCCTCTTCACAATACCCCATAGATTTTCTATGGGGTTAAGGTCAGGCGAGTTTGCTGGCCAATTAAGAACAGGGATACCATGGTCCTTAAACCAGGTACTGGTAGCTTTGGCACTGTGTGCAGGTGCCAAGTCTTGTTGGAAAATGAAATCTGCATCTCCCAAAAAGTTGGTCAGCAGCAGGAAGCATGAAGTGCTTTAAAACTTCCTGGTATACGGGTGTGTTGACCTTGGACCTCAGAAAACACAGTGGACCAACACCAGCAGATGACATGGCACCCCAAACCATCACTGACTGTGGAAACTTTACACTGGACCTCAAGCAACGTGGATTCTGTGCCTCTCCTCTCTTCCTCCAGACTCTGGGGCCCTGATTTCCAAAGGAAATGCTAAATTTACTTTCATCAGAGAACATAACTTTGGACTACTCAGCAGCAGTCCAGTCCTTTTTGTCTTTAGCCCAGGCGAGACGCTTCTGACGCTGTCTGTTGTTCAAGAGTGGCTTGACACAAGGAATGCGACAGCTGAAACCCATGTCTTGCATACGTCTGTGCGTAGTGGTTCTTGAAGCACTGACTCCAGCTGCAGTCCACTCTTTGTGAATCTCCCCCACATTTTTGAATGGGTTTTGTTTCACAATCCTCTCCAGGGTGCGGTTAACCCTATTGCTTGTACACTTTTTTCTACCACATCTTTTCCTTCCTTTCGCCTCTCTATTAATGTGCTTGGACACAGAGCTCTGTGAACAGCCAGCCTCTTTTGCAATGACCTTTTGTGTCTTGCCCTCCTTGTGCAAGGTGTCAATGGTTGTCTTTTGGACAACTGTCAAGTCAGCAGTCTTCCCCATGATTGTGTAGCCTACAGAACTAGACTGAGAGACCATTTAACTGATTGTATGCTGATAATTAGCTGATATATATATGATATATTAGGAGCTGAATTAACATTTCTTTATATTCTGAAATGTAAAATAAATATTTCATTAAATGAATATAAAACATCAATTTGTAAATGCAAATTGCACCAGTGCATATGCATAATGGAAGCAAATGCATAATAGACAAATGTTTGAATATTATTGCACATAAAAACAGCTGGCAACTCTGGTGAGATATAATTTACAAGATAATGTGTATATATAGCAATAATAAATGTATGCGTGTTTTCTTAATTTCTATAGTACTGATAGCAGAACCGTTGACGTCAGAACTTATCGATACTCCGTTCTTTTATAATTTAGCCCCGAGACCGATTAAATACCGGGTATTCGGCTACACTAGAGGTTGACCGATATGGTTTTCTCTGGCCGATGCCAATATTTAGAAATCAGGGCAGCCGATGGCCGATATATGATGCCGATTTTCTTTCCTTCATCTCATAAAATCTAAGTCAAGTAATAAGAAGTAAAGTGATACATAAAATTGCTTTAATTAAACATTTATTAGTTTCATTTACCTTTTAATTATTGAAAATGTAACTTTTTGGGCAAACAAAGGGAATTTACTATTAAAATTAACACATGTTAGAAATGTTGTGTGATCATTCCTTAAAAAATAAAGTTTGCATAATTGTATTAGTAGTGTTGTGTACATTCTGCAAAACAAATATTTCTGCTGCACCGTCTTCAAAAAACGGACTTTTATTTTGACGGGTTGCCGTGAATACCTATACATTTCTGTGTGTATATGATATGAGGATAGTTTTACTCAAATTAAACGGTAAAACGCTCATGAAGTGACTCTCAGAGCAGTTTTGGAGATGCTGTTCGTGTGTTTATGTCCTCATTGAGACGTCACGCGCGCTTCAGTGTGTGTTTGTGCTAAAGGAAAACACGCGTCTCTGTCATCCATTCATAGAGATATGACCACACTCACTCTATGAGTTAATGATTATCAGATCGCGTAAATCAGTGGGAAATGAATATAAATGATAATTCAGTGTAAGGAAACATTAAGTTAACATGTATAAAATATAAAACTCTGGCAAAGCTGTATTATCAACGAATGTGAGCAGAGAATAGCGGGGAGTAAATCATTGGAGATTTGACCAGCATTGCCCAGATCAGCTGTACCACAGCATGTAAAAGCACAGCAGCGCTACTGCAAACAGGTACAAGTATACTAATGTTACAGACATTTCTCGTCGGCGCGTTATTTGAGCGGACTTAGTTTTTCCGGTGAGCATGAGCGGTAACTGAGCAGAATGATAGAGCGGAATATAAGTTGTTTGCAAACACGTGATTCTGATGACGTGCAAAATGCAGCTGGAGGGCAGGAAGTTATTTTTTCTCAATAGGAATCAGTAGCAGAAACTCAAGATGCCTGTGTTTTGCACTGTTTATGAATGTTCAAATCGACCAAACCGAGAAAACACAAGGAGCTTTCATCGTGTACGAAAATGTGTTGTTCATAAGGGGAAAAGTCAAGAAATTGCCTGAAAAAAACACTGGAAAAAGTGGCTTGTAAATCTGCGTCTGCGGTCGACAGGAGCCGGAGTCCCACAGCAATGACGTCATGTGCAAACAACCTATTGAACAAAGGGTTATCCGGAGTGCCAGTGAAATGGCAATCTGCTTGCCGCACGAGGCAGCGTCACGTATTGCTTGCAGACGCACCGGTATATTAATCAGCCTAATTTGCAGCGCAATCGGCCGATGCCAATGAATTAAAAAATTCCACAAATCGGCCGATCAATCGGTCGACCTCTGAACAGCACTCTGGCCCACCTCTTAAAACCAAGCCAGGGCCTGCTAAACGAACCACGCCCGAGCGCAGCACGGAGCGATCACATTAGTCAAACGAACAGGGCTTTGGGGCTCATGGCATGGCTCAAAACACCCAGTGTGGGTATACCTTTAGAAATTAATCGCACAACCTAATCGATATTCTAAAATAAATCGACTAATGGAATATTCGAAAATTGTGACCCATCCCTTGTAAATATATGATTTATTTTAGGATATTGTAATCAGATGGGCTAGGACATATCTTATGATTCATTTTCTTGGACTGTTTGAGTCAGGGTGTTGTAAGTGGTCAAGTAGTAGTGACCATGCAGGGTGCCCAATTTTTTATTGACATTTTTTCTTTTTTTGACATTTTTAAAATGTAAAACTGCATAATAATATACATAATATAATAACAACATAATAATGTCTGCAAAAATTGAAAAAGTAGTCTGAATTTCTGATATGACTGTTTGAACACATAACATGATATATATATTTTTTTCATCTTCTTTCTACCTGGTCTTTATGCTAAGTTAGGATAACCAGCTTCATGTTTAAATAGGCAAACTTGTGCCACATATACCAGACTGACACACACAAATATATATTTTTTTCTTTTTTTGCAAATACTGCAGTGTGCTGGATGGAGAAACTGAGAAGTTTATAAACAGATGCATGGAAGAAGAGAGCAGGTCCTACAACAAAGAAATTCTACTTACGGTATGCTCCAAATTTACCATTGAGATCATTGAGATCTGATTAACTATGTGTCTATGTTATGTGTCCCCTCTTTGTCTCTCTTTCCTTTTTTCTGTCCTTCTTTTAGGATAAACTTGAGGTCCTGGGAGTTCTTGGAGGTTCTAAAGTGTTTTTTATGCATTTTTTGAGGTCAATTTTTCAATAATAAATGATCATTTGTTTTACATTTATATGGTGTCATTCTTACTGGGGGGGTATTGAGGGGGAACTGCATCTGTGTGTGCGCATGTGTAATATTTGTGGAAACAACATTGTTAAAAAAAAGACTGGAGGAAGTCTTTCATAATATTTGTTTTAGAGAACCAATTAATTACATGAACAGTTCTTATCCATGTAGGCTATATTGCAAACAAGCTAATATTGTTTTGGTAAATGTTGTTGTTGTTATTAATCAAATAAATATTGGTTTGCATTTCATATATATTTCCATTTGGAATCCAGACTCGGGCCAGTCTAATTGTATGATCTATGCTGGCGTGATTGTGGCACGATGCCAGCAGTGTCGGCTCGGTTTTGGCAACCGGACTCGGGACGATTCTAGCACGTCATTCACTCACGTAATTCACAGGTGTTCTGAAAAATTTGGTGTCTGAAATTTTCGGTGAAGCTGGGCGGAGCATACATGAATATTCATGAGTTTCCTGTTTTGCGTTAAAGCACCACTGAAAATATTGACTCTTCGGATCACATACGCTCAGCGGATTACACACAAACTGTTTTCAGAATAAGCGTTATGCTTCAAAGTGAGATGAAGTTCAGCAGGTATTTAGGCAACTGTTAATTTAGGGACAACAGTTTGTAGATTGTGTCATGTTATGTTTAATTGAATTATTACAGCTATTGATTTGTTGATGTGCCTGAGGATACACTATACTGAGTGTAACTTACTGAGCCAACAAACATTTTTGTTAATGTAACTAATTTATTTTGACAATCTTATAAACTGTTAATAACTGATATAAATGTATCTTTGGTGTTGGTGACATACTAAAGATTCAGTTGCGATCATCCTGTGGTGTTTCTTATTGTTTGCTCAGTTGGTAGCCTACATAACATCAACTCAACTTTAGTAATAAATTCATATTACCGTTTTTGTAATATATTTAAATAGTTATATAAGCATTCTTAACACAGTGTTGCAAATGGTTAGAAACATGGTGAGATGATAAAAGATAAAGTCATTATGTGGATATTTTGCATTTATGAATACAATAAAGACAGCAGGTTATTTTGGCGTTAGTTTTAATCGCAAATGTGAAGACATAACATAACTTGCAAAAGGCATATACAAAACATAGGCAAATTTTTTTAATTTAGAATATTTTAAGATTTTAATTTAAGATTTGATTTTAATTATTTAAAATAAAAATCCACATTTGAATGCAAAACAGGCAGGCAGCTTGGCACACGAGATGCGATGACGAGGTGTCGTTGCATTTTAATGCTTTTTTTTTTGCCTGTCCAGTTGAACCCATTCGATGCGGTGCTGCACATTCAAAATATAGCGGAAAAAGAGAACATCAATGTGGATAAGATGTTGTTTACCTCAAAACTGAAACCAAGCCGTTCACACAGAACACATATTTATTGCATTTTCTAGAGGGACATCTATCATCGTTGCACTCGCGTCTCACACAAGAGAGCCCAAAGCCATGTCAAATTAATGTAAGTTCAACTTTAAAAAACATGTAATTACTAGATTAAGAAACTAGCTTGCTAGCGAACGTGCATATTAACGGTGCAAATATGAACCTTGCGATCATATGATTAAATGTTAGTAAATTAGGTGTATCAGCAATGATAAATCTTTGAGTTTAAAGCGGCTTTGACAGAAAGGCTGCGTGTGCCCTGACAGAGACGTGCTGTTTGAGCTATGTGCTCTTTTCCTAAATATATTACTTACATTTCACAGGTATATTCTCCATCTGTAAAAGTAAAAAATCCATGGAAATATTTCCATTTTGCGATTTTTCGCTTAACTCCACAGACTTGGTTCTGAACGCATGCGTGCCAAACAGACAGAGCGCAATGAAATAGGAGCGCAATAACTCTGACTAAAATATACATTTTGCTGAAATGTTTGTAGTTGGACATTTTAAACCTAAAAGTAAGTGTATTTGTATGATAGCACTAACTGTAAAGTGACAGTAATGGGGTAATCAAAATAGCCTTTTTACTCAATTAGCCTAGTCTGTGCTTTTTATATTTTAGTTTAGTAAATTTAACTTTGCTTTTAAAGCATTATTTTTGTTTTTAGATCGCAATGTTACAATGTTAGAATGTAATGTGATGCTAACCCTTTTTGGACATTATATATGCCTACATGGTTACATTATCTATTTGTTTAATCCAAATACAAAATACAGAGATATGTACCGTATATCGCAAATCAGGACAAAAATACAGAGATATAAAATTTGTGCTCATACTGCCCAGTCCTACTTTGAAGAAACGTGCATTTGGTAATATTTTGCTCGATTTGCCCTCTTGTGGACTCAGGAGAGAAGCCAAAAGCTTTTTTTTTCCTAACTGAATTTATGCATTTAAATTCGAATATAATTCGAATTTTGATAATATTTTGGTAAAACAATTAGAATGTAGTTTTTCAGCCAATTTGGCAGCCCTACAGCACACAGTAGTGTGATTATTCTGTGCTACTGCACAGCCATGGGCTCTTTATGTACATAAAGGGCTTTAATTCAAATGATAAGTTAATAACTTTTTTTATCATTTTATCTCACAACTTTCATTCAAAATGAAGTAACAGTGATAATAAGGTAAATTACTTTTTTTTATCATTCAGATTGACATTCAGAGGGGGACTTGACCTTCTCATGCACAGACACAAACATTGCACAGATTTGTGAAGACCTGGGTTTATGCCTTCTGAATGAATCAGGTTTTTCTTCATTATATTAAAAAGGGATGATGTATTAAGCATAAAGAATATAATGTCACATTGATTACCTTCCACAGAACCTCTGGATAACCTGTGCCTGGCTTGTGGAGAACAATATCCCCACACACCAAACCAGGTAGACACTTGGGTATGTTAGATTATCATTATTATTGATATTATATATAAACACTACAGTGTATTTTAAAGTTGCACCACTACCGTATTCATTCATGTAAATCTGATTTTGTTTAGATTGCATGTGACTCTTGCAACGGCTGGTAACGTTACCATAAACTGGCCAAGTTCGGAGGCACATTGTATCTGTCCGGCATTTCAAGGCCCTATTTAAAGTGTTAACTACACTTTAATTAACACTTTGTTAATTACTGGTTTTGATATACCAGCTAAATAATCATTGGATAATTACACTGGACCAGAAAACCCCAGCCCAAGAGAAGTAACGTTACGTGCATGCAATTATTTATGCACCATGCTCTAAAAATAAGCTATTAGACTTTGCTTTACTGCATAACGTTACATGTTTTGTAAGTGTCTTACCAGGCGTATAAAGCCGAATCCTCTGTCTAGGTTGATGAACACCTCGTTTGCTTCGCCATATTTGGAAAACAGCTTCTTGAAATCTTCCTCCGTCATATCTGATGGGAGATTACCAACAAACAGTCTGCACCGCTGAGTGAATGTTTTCTCCCCGGGTCTTCTAAAGTTCTTGGAGTTTAGAGTCATCTCTTGAGGCTCAGTGTTTGTAGGACTGGGCCCCGGTGGTGATGGAGCGGCTGGATCCATCTTTTCACTGGGATCTGCAGGAGATTCCGTGGTTTGCTTTACATTCTGTGGGTGCGTGGATGTAACGTTAGCACTATTTTGAATATTCACCAGTTTTAGGTTTTGGTTTGCCATTGCGCTGCAGCCTTAGCTGTGGTTAATACAACACCGGTTCTGATTTTAGCTCGCTTTAATTTAAATCCCCGTAATATTATTTTGTATTATGGTCTATCTAACGTTACACTCAACCGAGCTTATGCAGTATCAGCATCTTTTCTTCTTCTTGGCGTTTTAATGGTAGATGGTATACAACTTTTAGGCCCATTACCGCCACCTATTGATTAGGAGTCTGCGTCAGGATCATAATCTACCCTTTAAATCAAATCAGATAAATCACTTTTTATTGTCACATCACCACAGCACAAGTGCCTTGGTGAGTGAAATTCTTATGAGCGTGCTCTAGACAGTGCAAAAAAAAAAAAAATGTATTTTTTACATATGGACAGTACATATTTACAGACTGTACAGAAGACAATGTGCAATATACACATACATATACTCAGTACACATAGTGTACTATAAAGACATACTTAATTATCAACTACACATTATACACCGTATGGGCACATCTACATTATGTACACTATCTATACATTATGTAGTCTATACATAGTAATAATGTGAAGGTGCAACAGATTATAAATTAATAGCAGATTGGTTGAGCAGCAGATAGTTGTGCAAAGGTGCAACAGATTATGCATATGCAGTGTTGTGGATGTGCATTGTATGGTGTCCAGTGATAGCAGATAGGTTGTGTCAGTGCAGTGTGTGCGTGTAGTCCAGTTGAACTGTGTTAAAGTGCAGTGCATGGCATGTTGTGTGAGTGTGATGTAGGTGAGTTATTTGTGACTGTTCATTAGCCTGAGGGAAAAAGCTGTCCCTCAGTCGGCTAGTGCGGGATCGAATGCTACGGAAACGTCGCCCTGAGGGCAACAGAGAGAGCAGTCTGTGGGACGGGTGGCTGGAGTCTTTGATAATCCTCCGGGCTTTTCTTGTACACCGCCTGGTGTAGATATCCTGGAGGGAGGGAAGCTCACCTCCAACAATGTGGCGGGCAGTTCGCACGACGCTTTGCAGAGCCCTGCGGTTGCCAGCGGTGCTGTTTCCAAACCAGGCGGTGATACAGCCGGTCAGGATGCTCTCCACAGTGCAGCTGTAGAAGGACCTGAGGATTCTGGGGCTCGTTCCAAACTTCCTCAGCCATCTCAGGAAGAAGAGACGCTGATGTGCCTTCTTCAGCACTGCATCTGTGTGAGCAGACCATGTGAGATCCTCGGTGATGTGAACGCCGAGGAATTTAAAGCTGCTCACCCGCTCCACAGGTGTCTTGTCGATGGTGATGGGTGTGTGTTCTCTGCTCTGTCTCCTGTAATCCACCACCAGCTCCTTGGTCTTGTCGATGTTGAGTGAGAGGTGGTTCTCCTGACACCATTTAGTCAGGGTACTCACCTCCTCTCTGTAGGCCGTCTCATCGTTGTTGGTGATCAGGCCTATCACCGTTGTGTCATCAGCAAATTTGACGATGACATTGGAGCTGTGTGTTGCTGTACAGTCGTGTGTGTACAGGGAGTACAGGAGTGGGCTGAGGACGCAACCCTGCGGTGCACCAGTGTTGAGGGTCAGGGGAGATGATGTGTTGTTGCCCATTCTGACCACCTGACTTCTGCCTGTCAGGAAGTCCAGGATCCAGCTGCACAGAGATCTGTTCAGTCCTAGAGTCTGGAGCTTCGCAACCAGTGTGGCAGGCACTATGGTGTTAAATGCCGAACTATAATCCACGAACAGCATCCTCACATAGGTGTTCTTATTTTCCAGGTGGGAGAGAGCAGTGTGCAGGGTGAAGGCAATAGCATCGTCTGTGGAACGGTTACTGCGGTATGCAAATTGTAGTGGGTCCAGTGAAGCAGGCAGCACAGAGCAGATGTAGTCTCTGACAAGCTTCTCAAAACACTTGCTGAAGATGGGTGTCAGAGCAACGGGCCTCCAGTCATTCAAGCATGTGATTTTATTTTTCTTTGGTATGGGCACAATGGTGGATTTTTTGAAGCATGAGGGAACCACAGACAGAGAGAGGGACAGATTGAAAATGTCTGTAAAAACCCCGGCTAGCTGGAAAGCGCATGCTTTGAGCACACGGCCTGGTATACCATCTGGGCCTACGGCTTTACGGATGTTCGCCCGTTTGAAGGATCGGGTTACATCCGCGACAGAAAGCGTGAGTGGACTCACCTCTTCTGCAGCAGCCGTGTGAGCGCTCTCTGTGTGGGCGGTGTTATCAGCCTCGAACCGAGCATAAAAGGTGTTGAGCTCGTCTGGTAGAGAGGCGGCAATGTTCACAGTAGCTGGTTTATTCCCTTTAAAGCCTGTGATGTTGTTAATGCCCTGCCACATGCTTCTTGGATTATTGTTGTTGAAATGTTCTTCAACTTTGTTTTTATATGTTCGTTTGGCTGCTTTGATGGATCTCCTGAGATCGTAACTGGCTTGTTTTCGATCGTCAGTGTTTCTGGATTTAAAGGCAGATGTCCGCACTGACAGGGCTGATCGAACATCGCTTTTAATCCACGGTTTTTGGTTGGGGTAGATACGCATTGTTTTGGTCGGAACTACATCATCTATACACTTCCTGATGAAACACGTGACCGTATCTGAATACGCCTCTATGTCGTCATCAGACGCTGCCCGGAACATGTCCCAGTCCACGTGATCAAAACAGTCCTGTAGTATAGCGTCCGATTGGTCCGACCAGCATTGGACTGTCCTGAGGGCGGGTGCTTCACGTTTCAGTTTCTGCCTAGAAGCAGGCAGGAGCAGAACGGAAGAGTGATCCGATTTGCCGAAAGGTGGGCGGGGGAGGGACTTGTATGCGTCCCGGAAGGGGGAGTAACAATGGTCGAGTGTACGATCTCCACGCGTGTTGATGGTGACGTGTTGAAAGTATTTTGGAGCTATTGTTCTGAAGTTGGATTTATTAAAGTCCCCTGTGACAACAAAAGCTGCATCTGGGTGCGCGGTTTCCTGCTCACTTATATTCCTGTACAGTTCCCTGAGTGCCTGGTCTGTGTTGGCTTGAGGAGGAATGTAAACAGCCGTGATTATGATCGCTGTAAATTCTCTTGGTAGCCAGAATGGTCGACACAGAAGCGTATGAAATTCCAGATCAGGGGAGCAGAAGGATTTAATAGAGTGTATGTTCCTTTCATTACACCATGAGTTGTTGATATAGAAACAAACACCTCCACCTCTGCTTTTCCCTGTGAGCTCCTTTGTTCTATCCGAGCGGTGCACGGAGAAGCCCGTGAGCTCGATGGCTGAGTCTGGAACCATAGCAGACATCCAGGTTTCTGTGAGGCAAATAACACAGCAGTCCCTTGTTTCTCGTTGGTATGAGATGCGCGCCCGCAGTTCGCAGAGTTTGTTATCCAGTGACTGAACGTTGGCCAGTAAAATGGTTGGAAGAGGAGGTCGGAAAGCACGGCGTCTCAGTCTGACGAGAACGCCAGCTCTTTTTCCTTTTTTTCGGCGTCGGCGGCGTCTCCTCGATTTCGCAACCCACACAAAGGGCTCTGATGCGGTGTCTGTGAACAATCCACCGGCATTCAAAAACTCAAAGTCCGGTTTGCATTGCGCAACGGAGGAACCAATGTTCAAAAGCGTGTCTCTATCGTAGACAGTTATACTAACAACATCTAACACGTAAAACAACAAAAAACAAATAAAACATACGAAAAACTGCAAGGTTTTCCCGGAGCACGCAACACGGCTGCCATCCTCGGCGCCATCTTGACTCTTTTCTTTAAATCTCAATATTCTACGTATTATATGAACCAGTCCTTTAAATACCGCATTACAAATTTAAAGCACCTGATTTTTGTGCCCAAAATGTTTATCAAATCAAATGTATCTTTATTTTCCTTGAGGTCAGCAGTATATTTATTTAATTGCTGTATCTTAGACATGTCATTAAAACATTTTCTATATTTTCCTCCTGATTACTATATTCACACTTTCCGGTTCCATGTCTCCCTATTCTATTAAAATAGCTATTAAGAGCAGTATGACCAAATCATGAAACTATTAGTTATTCATGTTACTCTACAGGTGCATCTCAATAAATTAGAATGTTGTGGAAAGTGATACCAAAATAGTTGTTGAATGGAAATTGAATGAAATGTAAAAAAAATAACAATTGATAGTTCAATGCTATTTGTGTAAACAAATAATGTATTTTATAGTTTGTAATGTTTAGTTCAAGTTTGGAATAAAAATGGTGTTAAAAAACGAGCTAAAACAAAATAACTAATACATATTTTGTGAAAGGTTAATTTTGGTGTGTTAAGTTTGAGTGAATTTGGATGTGAACAGCATGAAGAATTTCCTTATTATTTCAACTAATTCATAGGGTCTAGTCTAAGTCATTAATAGATGTGAATCAGGACAGTAAATCATGAAAGTTAATGTTATTTGTTTCTGTATTGTGGCTGAATGTAGCTGTTTTGTGGATGGGGGGACAAGGTGTGGTTTAAATTTATTGGTTGGAAGGATGATTGCTGCATTTAAAAAAAAAACCACTTTACAAATAGGTTTTATATTCAACAAACACAGAGGTAAGAAGTTAAATTTTTAGTAATTGAATTTGAGTGAATGTAGCCTATTATTTATTCACATTGTTGTATGTGTCCAGTTTCACTAGTGTGATTAGAGTGAGTAAAATGTTCCATGTATTTGTTTTTTGAGAATAATATGTATATTTAAAATGTGTCATATTTCTACCCTATAATAGCATTGTAGATAATAACTGTTATTTTATGTGTTTTTGATTATATGCAAATACTTGTGGTTAACGTTGAGTTTCTGGACATTGTACGGTTTCTATTGTGTTGATTTTTTTGTGGCCAGCATTTTGGTGAAAGAGTAGAGCATTGTAGTAAATTGTGAGTGGCTTCTTGATATAAAAATAATGTTCATTTAATTTCAGTCAATGAGCAATAGGCAGTTTTTGTTATTTTGTTTTTTATGGTAGTATGGTATTTTCAGTATGCACTATTATTCAAAATGTGGTTTGAGTAACATGTCTCCAGTGTTTTGTTTGGTAGAAATGTATTTTAGAGTAGCGAAATGTGTTCCTGTTCAATTAGTTTTTTAGAAACATTTTGCAGAGATGAAGCTTAGTTATGTTTGTCTAAAAAACATCATAAATATTAAACAGCAACACTGTTTATTGATATAAATGTAATTGATACCTTTCTAAAATACAGGTGGATTAAAATATATAACAAAAGTTTAGAATAATTACAATTAATTCAAAAGTAGTTGTATAGAAATGGTTGGTAAAATGGCTTGTAAATAAATTACATTTGAGGGTACAAAGCTATTTTTATAAAGCAATTATGTGTTTTATGGTTTGTAATGTTTTGTTCAGCTTTGGAAAAAATGGTGCTAATTAAAAATTTGCTAAGGTACACAACTAATGTAATATATATATGTGTGTGTGTGTGTGTCTGTGTGTGTGTGTGTGTGTGTGTGTGTGTGTGTGTGTGTGTGTGTGTGTGTGTGTGTGTGTGTGTGAAAGGTTAATTTTATTGTGTTCTATGAATGTAAAAATCTGTAACTGAAGTTTACTGAATTAACTTCTTTGGGGACAGCATGATGGATTTCTTGGAATACATTTTTAGGGTCTGGTAAATCATTCATAGAGATAGATCAGGATAGTAAATAGTGAAATTAAATGTTGTTTTTTCCATTGTGGTTAAATTATTGATTTGTATTTTACTCAAAAATAAAAACAATTCAATAAAAAATACCATTACAGTCAGACCAGTTCATAAATGTTTGTGTAAATGTATGTGCCTGTTTTATTTTTGTCTCAGCTACTCGTTGCAGGATAGTTGTTGGGTTTGTGGATGATTGTTGATGAAAGAAAGGTTTTAAAGGTAGCATTAAAAGGTTTTAACTTGTACAACACTTGAAAATGATTTGTTATATGATACGGATTTGTTCAGACATATATTCCTCATTGGATCTGCTTCTGTTGTGTTGATTTTTGTACTATTACTTTTTCTTTAGTACTGGTTACTATTGTGGTGTAAAGTAGAACATTCTTGTGGATTTTGAGTGGCTACTTGAATTTAAAAGAATGTTTATTTTATGTTAGTCATTGATTTATAATTTTGTTATTTGTAATGTGTACTATGTTATTTTGTGAAACAGTTTTTAATAAACATGATTATTCAAAATGTAGGGTCAGTAAAAAAAAAATATTGCATGTTTTTATATATGTGTTATGTCCTGAATGGGTGCATTAATTTGATTTAGATTGTTTTATTGTTTTGTATTTTACTATATTCAGTCCCTCATTTGTTGCTATGTATTTTTTAATCTTTTTTTAAGAATTATGGATGATTTATAGATACATTTTTTTGAATATGTAGTTTTAGGGTTATTTTTTGTGATGCTTCATTAATGATTTTGCATGAGAGGCTGTCTGATAAAAATATATTCTGTATTATGTATGTATGTGTCATGTCATGTTGTTTTTTTCTTTTTTTGACAGTTCAGCATATAATAAAAGGACTGAGGTAATACATATTGCAAGACCTTTCAACAATTTGAACAGAAGAAAACAGAATTTGGTGGGACGCAAGGTACCAAACTTATGTTGATAACATAAGTTATTGTTATACCAAACTTAATTGTTGATGACATTGTAATCGGGAGAAGCCGATTAGTCACCAGAAGAAACAGACATCAGCTTGTGAGTGTCTTTAATACTTGTTCATAGATCTGTTGTTTAAATTATTTACTTGCTGCTAGGAAGGAATATTTCGTTTCCTACCTATTTGTAGTTTGCATTTTCGTTGGTTTATAGTTTTGATTGCACTTACTGGTAATTATAATCATTTGCGCCTCCATTGCTCCTTGGGCAAGGTGTTAGTTTCGTCTCTATTAGCACTATGTTAGTCAATTGGCTGGGCTAATCAGAAGCCGTTCACAGCAACTGTTAAAGTATTTAAACTGCTTGGTTACTGGTTTAAGTTGGGAGAAGCCGATTAGTCACCAGAAGAAACAGACATCAGCTTGTGAGTGTCTTTAATACTTGTTCATAGATCTGTTGTTGAAATTATTTACTTGCTGCTAGGAAGGAATATTTCGTTTCCTACCTATTTGTAGTCTGCATTTTCGTTGGTTTATAGTTTTGATTGCACTTACTGGTAATTATAATCATTTGCGCCTCCATTGCTCCTTGGGCAAGGTGTTAGTTTCGTCTCTATTAGCACTCTGTTAGTCAATTGGCTAGGCTAATCAGAAGCCGTTCACAGCAACTGTTAAAGTATTTAAACTGCTTGGTTACTGGTTTAAGTTGGGAGAAGCCGATTAGTCACCAGAAGAAACAGACATCAGCTTGTGAGTGTCTTTAATACTTGTTCATAGATCTGTTGTTGAAATTATTTACTTGCTGCTAGGAAGGAATATTTCGTTTCCTACCTATTTGTAGTCTGCATTTTCATTGGTTTATAGTTTTGATTGCACTTACTGGTAATTATAATCATTTGCGCCTCCATTGCTCCTTGGGCAAGGTGTTAGTTTCGTCTCTATTAGCACTCTGTTAGTCAATTGGCTGGGCTAATCAGAAGCCATTCACAGCAACTGTTAAAGTATTTAAACTGCTTGGTTACTGATTTAAGTTGGGAGAAGCCGATTAGTCACCAGAAGAAACAGACATCAGCTTGTGAGTGTCTTTAATACTTGTTCATAGATCTGTTGTTGAAATTATTTACTTGCTGCTAGGAAGGAATATTTCGTTTCCTACCTATTTGTAGTCTGCATTTTCGTTGGTTTATAGTTTTGATTGCACTTACTGTCATGAGCTGGGTTTGTTCTCTCTCTTTCTCTCTCTCTCTCTCTCTCGCCTGGGCCCTGCCTGTCTATTCTTCCCCACCTGTTCATCATTGCAATTAGCGCTTGTGCTGCTTCTGTCACACCTGTTCTCACTTGTCTCATTACTTTCTCTCTACTTCTAGCATCTGTTTCCCTTTGTTCTTTGTCGGATTATTTCGTGTGTACGTGAGTCATGCTTGTGTGTTATGCTATCTACTCGATCATTTACCCTGTCTTGTCCTGTTTAATCAAGCCTAGAGGAGTTGCACTCGTCTTGTGTGCTTTCGTGTCTCTGTCATCCTGCTGCGTGTGACCTCGTACAAGGACTGTGTTTCTGCCCTACGAGAAGTTCCAGCTCTGCTGTCTATCCTCAAGACAGGAGTCTTCCTTTACCGAGGAATTTATCTACTTTGTGTTTGTTCCAGTTCTGTGTCTTTGCTCGACAGACTGCCTGTGTTTATTATTCATTAAAAGCCATTCAGAACTTACCTTTGCACCTGGATCCTCTGTTTCTTCTGACAGAATAATCCGACCAAGATGGATCCAGCGAAGGAAGGTCCTTTCCGCTCGGCGGTCGAGTTGCAGGGGGCCATGCTCGGTAGGCATGAAGAGGAGTTGTCTGTCTCCAGACACGCTGTGGAGAGTTTGACTGCTCAAGTGTCTGACCTATCTGCCCAACTTCTTCATCTTCGTCATGAGTCGTCATCACAGAATCGTCTTCATTCCTCCGAACCGAGAATAAATAATCCTCCTTGCTATGCGGGTGAGCCCACTGAATGCAGAGCATTTTTAACCCAATGCGAGGTGGTTTTTTCCCTTCAACCTCAGACTTATGCGGTGGATCGTGCTCGGATCGCCTATGTGATCTCTTTGCTGACTGGGCGCGCTCGCGGTTGGGCAACAGCTGCCTGGGAGGCGCAGTCTTCCTGCTGTGGTCACTACGAGTTGTTCAAGGGGGAGATGATCAAGGTCTTCGATCGATCTGTTTACGGACGTGAAGCCTCGCGCCTTCTTGCGGTGCTGCACCAGGGGGAGAGATCGGTTGCAGATTTCGCCATCGAGTTCCGGACTCTGGCTACCACTTGTGAGTGGAATGAGCCTGCTTTAGTCGCTCGCTTTCTGGAGGGACTTAACATTGATCTAAGGGAGGAGATTTACGCTCGTGAACCGCCTGCTCAGTTTGATCAGTTAGTTGAGCTAGCTATTCGTCTGGAAAGATGCTTTGAGCAACGGAGGCGCGTCCGAGGATCTGTTTCCAGACAGCGAGAAGCCCCGCCTTCAGCTTTTGATTCATCTGTTTCCAGACCAGAACCCGAACCCATGCAGTTGGGTGGCATTCGCCTCTCTCCGACTGAGCGACAGCGACGTATCATTAATCGTCTCTGTCTTTATTGTGGTGCGGCTGGCCACTTTGCCTCTTCGTGTCAGTTAAAAGCCAGAGCTCGTCAGTAGACAGGGGAGTACTGGCGAGCGCAACTGTTCTTTCCTCACCGCCAAAGACTCGTACCACCTTTCCTGCTGTTCTTCGATGGGCTGGTTTCTCCGTTTCCTGTTCGGCACTCATCGACTCTGGAGCGGAGGGGAATTTCATTGACGAGAGATGGGCTCGTGATCATGACATCCCCCTAGTGGATTTAGAAGACACTACTACTGTCTTTGCACTGGATGGCAGGGTGCTCTCTACTGTTCACCGTGTCACCATCCCGGTGAATCTCACAGTCTCAGGGAATCATCAAGAGACAATTTCTTTTTATATTTTTCAGTCCCCTTTTACCCCTATTGTTTTAGGCCATCCATGGCTTACCCAACATAACCCGCTGATTAACTGGGACAAGGGCATAATTCTTTCTTGGAAACTTGCTTGTCATATTAATTGTTTAGTATCTGCTGTCTCCTCTGTCTCTGTGTTTCAGGATGAACCTGGTGATTTGTCTGGAGTCCCGGAGGAATACCTCGATCTGCGAGCGGTTTTCAGCCGTTCCCGGGCCACATCTTTGCCTCCTCATCGACCGTACGATTGCAGTATCGATCTCCTTCCGGGCACCATGCCACCTCGCGGAAGGCTATATTCCCTTTCTGCGCCCGAACGAGAGGCTTTGGAGAGGTATCTCACTGAGTCTCTCGCCGCTCAGATCATTGTCCCATCCTCCTCTCCCGCCGGGGCGGGGTTCTTCTTCGTGAAGAAGAAAGACGGCTCTTTGCGTCCCTGCATAGATTATCGGGGGCTGAACGACATAACGGTCAAGAATCGGTATCCGTTGCCTCTTATGTCGTCAGCCTTCGAGATCTTGCAGGGCGCAAAGATCTTCACGAAGTTGGACTTGCGCAACGCGTACCATCTCGTGCGTATTAAGGAGGGCGACGAATGGAAGACTGCGTTCAATACGCCGGTTGGGCACTTTGAATATCGCGTTTTACCGTTCGGTCTAGTCAACGCCCCCGCCGTGTTCCAAGCCTTAGTTAATGATGTCCTGCGGGACATGATTAACGTATTCATGTTCGTTTATCTGGACGATATTTTGATTTTTTCACCCTCTCTCCAGGTGCACGTTCAACATGTGCGTCGCGTTCTGCAACGTTTACTCGAAAATCGCCTTTTTGTTAAGGCCGAGAAGTGTATGTTCCACTCTCGATCGGTCACGTTCCTCGGATCTGTTGTGTCGGCAGAGGGGATCAGCATGGACCCCGACAAGGTTCGTGCAGTCATAGAATGGCCCGTTCCGGACTCTCGCATTGCACTCCAACGGTTTTTGGGGTTTGTTAATTTCTACCGCTGGTTTATCCGTAATTTTAGCCAGGTTGCCGCCCCGCTGACAGCGCTCACCTCAGTCAGGTCTCATTTTACCTGGTCCGAGGTGACTCAGAACGCGTTTGATCACCTCAAGAGGTTGTTCACCTCCGCTCCCATTTTGATCACTCCGGATCCCACGAGACAGTTCATCGTCGAGGTCGATGCTTCCGACGTAGGGGTGGGGGCAATACTTTCCCAACGCTCCTCGCGGGATGACAAGGTTCATCCATGTGCTTTTTTTTCACATCGCCTCACATCCGCGGAGCGTAATTATGATGTCGGTAACCGTGAACTTTTGGCGATCCGTTTGGCTCTGGGGGAGTGGCGCCACTGGCTGGAGGGGGCCAATGTTCCCTTCATTGTTTGGACCGATCACCGTAATTTAGAGTACATTCGTTCCGCTAAGATGTTGAACGCTCGACAAGCTCGCTGGGCGCTATTCTTTGGTCGGTTCGAGTTTTCCATCTCCTACAGACCCGGCTCAAAGAATGGTAAGCCTGATGCTCTCTCACGTCAGTTCGGCTCGACTGAAGGGGCTTCCTCCAAGGAGGTTATCCTACCACACCATTATGTGGTCGGGGCTGCCGTCTGGGGAGTCGAGCAGACTGTGAAGAGGGCTCTTTCGCATGTGACGAGATCGCCTCGAGCTCCTGAGGGAGCTTTGTTTGTTCCCGAAGCCGCTCGCTTGGCCGTTCTACGGTGGGGTCATTCCTCTAAATTAGCCGTCCATCCCGGTGTTAGAGGAACGCTGGCCATCATTCGCCAAAGATTTTGGTGGCCTACTAGAGAGCGCGACATACGTCGTTTTGTAGCTTCATGTCCTGTCTGCGCCCAGACTAAGTCGAGTAATTCTCCACCCGCGGGTTTTCTTAGACCACTTCCCATTCCTTCTCGCCCGTGGTCGCACATCGCTCTGGACTTTGTCACTGGTCTTCCGCCGTCAGCGGGGAACACGGTAGTTTTGACAGTGGTAGATCGATTCTCTAAGGCGGCTCATTTTATTCCACTTCCCAAATTACCGTCCGCTAAAGAGACTGCGCAGCTGATGGTCGATCACGTTTTTAAGATCCATGGGCTTCCGACTGACGTCGTTTCAGATAGGGGGCCACAGTTTACCTCCCAGTTCTGGGGGGAATTCTGTCGACTGATTGGGGCATCTTCCAGTCTGTCGTCAGGATTCCATCCCCAGACCAATGGGCAGGCTGAGCGTACCAACCAGATTCTTGGTCGCATGTTGCGTAGTCTGACGTCTCAGAGTCCTGCTTCCTGGTGCGACCAACTTTCCTGGGCTGAATACGCCCACAATACACTACCGTCGACCGCCACAGGTTTATCCCCATTCCATGCTTGCCTCGGTTACCAGCCTCCGCTATTCACTTCCCAGGAGACCGAGTCCTCCGTGCCTTCAGTGCAGGCGTTCATTCAGAGGTGTAGGCGCACCTGGAGGAGGGTGAGGTCAGCTCTGTGTCGTTCCAGAGTGCGTACTCGATGGGCCGCTAATCGACACCGGGTTAAGGCTCCCAGATACGTTTGCGGTCAGAAGGTGTGGCTTTCCACTCAGAATTTACCACTTCAGGTTAGTTCCCGCAAACTGATGTCCCGTTTCATCGGGCCTTTTTCTATTGTCAAGGTTCTCAGCCCGGTAGCTGTTAAGCTCAGATTGTCGAACCAGTTGCGTCGGGTTCATCCTGTATTCCACGTATCCTGTATCAAACCTGTTATTCGTTTTCCCACCCGCCCCACCCGTCCACCTCCTGCCCTGGATGAGGGGTCTTCCATCTACAGGGTACGGAGGCTGCTTGACGTTCGTCCTCGGGGGCGGGGCCACCAGTTTTTGGTGGATTGGGAGGGGTACGGTCCTGAGGAGAGGCGGTGGATCCCGGCCCGGGATGTCCTGGATCGCTCGCTCATCGACGATTTCTACCGTGCTCGTCAGTCTCCTTCTTCGGGAGCGCCTGGAGGCGCTCGTTGAGGGAGGGGTACTGTCATGAGCTGGGTTTGTTCTCTCTCTTTCTCTCTCTCTCTCTCTCTCGCCTGGGCCCTGCCTGTCTATTCTTCCCCACCTGTTCATTGCAATTAGCGCTTGTGCTGCTTCTGTCACACCTGTTCTCACTTGTCTCATTACTTTCTCTCTACTTCTAGCATCTGTTTCCCTTTGTTCTTTGTCGGATTATTTCGTGTGTACGTGAGTCATGCTTGTGTGTTATGCTATCTACTCGATCATTTACCCTGTCTTGTCCTGTTTAATCAAGCCTAGAGGAGTTGCACTCGTCTTGTGTGCTTTTGTGTCTCTGTCATCCTGCTGCGTGTGACCTCGTACAAGGACTGTGTTTCTGCCCTATGAGAAGTTCCAGCTCTGCTGTCTATCCTCAAGACAGGAGTCTTCCTTTACCGAGGAATTTATCTACTTTGTGTTTGTTCCAGTTCTGTGTCTTTGCTCGACAGACTGCCTGTGTTTATTATTCATTAAAAGCCATTCAGAACTTACCTTTGCACCTGGATCCTCTGTTTCTTCTGACACTTACTGGTAATTATAATCATTTGCGCCTCCATTGCTCCTTGGACAAGGTGTTAGTTTCGTCTCTATTAGCACTCTGTTAGTCAATTGGCTGGGCTAATCAGAAGCCGTTCACAGCTGTTTTCACTCTATTCTCTTAATTAGACTGTGTATTTATTTGATGTCCGAGACTGACGCGGAAGCGTCTGCGGAAGCGTTCAGCATCCTCGTGTGAAGACAATCTACTTTTTCCTGCGCGACTTTACCCAAGCAACGACACCGAGCAACACACTTAAGTATCATTTCTATCTTCCCTCACACACTCTCCTTTGCTATCTTCTATCATGTGTTTCAAAACCATTCCGGTTGTCTCTCGACCACGCTCTAACATCACACGCAGACGGCAAAGTAATCCTGCTAACCTGCGCCCCATCTCTACATCTTCTACTACACCTCTTTCTTTCTCTATGGCTCTCTGGAATTGTCAGTCAGCTGTCAACAAAGCAGACTTCATTTCCGCTTTTTCTTTACAATCCACTCTCAGCATCTTGGGCTTGACTGAGACCTGGATTCGTCCAGAAGACTCCGCAACCCCAGCTGCCCTCTCTAACAATTTCTCTTTCTCTCACACCCCACGTCAGGTTGGCCGGGGTGGGGGCACTGGTCTGCTCATTTCAAATAATTGGAAATACTCAACCCACTCGCCCCTATGCAATTACAACTCATTTGAATCTCATGTGATTACTGTCATGGCTCCTATAAAACTCCAGATTGTGGTAATCTACCGTCCCCCTGGACAAATTCTAGCCCCCTTCCTAGAGGAGCTGGATGGGTTGCTGTCCTCTTTTATGGAGGATGGAACTCCACTCTTAGTTTTTGGCGATTTCAACATTCATCTAGAAAAGCCTTATGCTACAGACTTTCATTCGCTCCTAGCTTCATTTGATCTCAAACGCCTTACCACTACTAGCACTCACAAATCAGGCAACCAACTTGATTTAATTTACACACGCGATTGTACTGCAGATAACATTCTGGTACAACCACTACATATCTCTGACCATTTCTTCATTAAATTCACATTACACTTTGCTACCCGGGTGCCACCAACCCCCTTACCATTTACTTTTAGACGAAACCTACGCTCCCTTTCTCCCTCACATCTTTCCTCTGTAGTATCCTCCTCTCTTCCCTCACCTACCCATTTCTCATCTCTGGATGTGAATGCTGCTACTGATACTTTATGCTCTACTTTAACCACTTGTCTAGATGACATTTGTCCTCTCTCCTCCAGGCCAGCACGAACTGCCCCTTCTAACCCCTGGTTATCTGATGTTCTTCGTGAACATCGGACCAGACTCCGAGCGGCAGAGAGAAAATGGCGAAAATCAAACGAGCTGTCGGACCTGAGTATGTATCAATCGTTTCTTTCATCTTTCTCTGCTGAAGTCCACACTGCCAAATCGTCACATTTCCATAAGATCAACAATGCTCCAGATATGCGTAATCTCTTTAGAACATTTAATTCTCTCCTCTGTCCCCCTCCACCATGTCTATAACAGCTGATGACTTTGCAACTTTTTTTACAAACAAAACTAAAACAATCAGTAGTCAGTTTTCACCTCCACTCATACAGGACCCCCAACCAACTAGATCCACTGCTCAAACTCCCATCTTCTCTGTCTCTTCCCCTCACTGAGGCGGAAGTATCCAAACTTCTCCTCTCCAGCCATCCTACAACATGTCCTCTAGACCCTATCCCCTCACACCTTCTCCAAGCAATCTCTCCCGCACTCTTACCAGCACTCACACACATTATCAACACATCTCTCCTCACAGGCATCTTCCCCACTGCATTCAAGCAGGCTCGATTAATCCCACTGTTCAAAAAACCTACATTAAACACTTCTCTTTTAGAAAACTACAGACCTGTCTCTCTCCTTCCATTCATTGCCAAAACACTCGAACGAGTTGTCTTTAACCAGGTCTCATTGTTTCTTTCACAGAACAACAAACTGGACGCTAAACAGTCAGGTTTCAGGAGTGGCCATTCAACTGAGACTGCGCTACTATCGGTCACTGAAGCCCTGCGAATTGCAAAAGCCGATTCCAAATCATCAGTCCTCATTCTGCTGGATCTGTCTGCCGCTTTTGACACTGTCAATCATCAGATCTTCCTGTCCACCCTCTCATCACTGGATATCACTGGGATTCCACTTCGCTGGTTTGAATCCTATCTCACTGGTCGGTCTTTCAGGGTGGCCTGGGGCGGGGAGGTATCCAAAGCAAATCAATTGGTCACTGGGGTTCCCCAGGGCTCGGTTCTTGGACCCCTCCTCTTCTCCACATACACTACATCACTGGCTCCCATCATACAGGCACATGGCTTCTCCTACCATTTCTATGCTGATGACACAGCTCTATCTCTCATTTCGACCAGATGATCCAACGGTAGCTGCACGGATCTCAGGCTGCCTGGCGGACATCTCGGCATGGATGAAAGAACACCATCTACAGCTCAACCTGGCAAAGACTGAGCTTCTTGTCTTCCCTGCAACTCCAACTCTACAGCATGATTTCACGATTCGGTTAGGTTCATCAACAATTACCCCATCAGCTTCGGTCAGAAATCTTGGTGTAATCTTCGATGACCAGCTGACCTTCAAAGAGCACATTGCAAAGACTGCTCGATCTTGCAGGTTTGCACTACACAACATCAGAAAGATCAGGCCCTTTCTGACAGAGCATGCTGCACAACGTCTTGTCCAGGCCCTTGTCATTTCTAGACTGGACTACTGCAATGCTCTTCTAGCTGGACTTCCATCAAACACAATCAAACCTCTACAAATGATTCAGAATGCAGCGGCACGACTGGTCTTCAACGAGCCCAAAAGAGCCCATGTTACACCTCTCTTTGTCTCCTTGCACTGGCTACCAGTTGCAGCTCGCATCCAGTTCAAGACACTGATGCTTGCATATAGAACAACCACAGGCTCAGCACCCACCTACTTCCACTCACTATTACGAATTTACATCCCCTCCAGAAGTCTGAGATCTGCTAGTGAGCGACGCCTCGTGGTACCATCACAGAGAGGCTCAAAATCACTCTCCAGAACATTCTCTTTCACCATTCCTGGCCGGTGGAATGATCTTCCCACCCCCATCCGGAATACTGGATCCCTGTCAATTTTCAAGCAACAACTGAAAACTAATCTCTTTCAACTCTACTTGACTACATAAAAAAAAAAAAAAACATTTGAACTTTCACTTTTTCAAAATCTTCATCTTTCTCTTTATCTTTCTCTCCTTCCCTTGCTAGCATGTACTTATATGAACAATGCCTGAGACTTGGTGTTATTGTCACTTCCTCTGTATGTTTGCCTCTTCAAGATTAATCGCTTTATGTACTCCCAATTGTAAGTCGCTTTGGATAAAAGCGTCTGCTAAATGACAATGTAAATGTAAAATAGATGTCACTCATTAATATATAGCTCATTTATGTGATTATTTTAGAGGTAATATAGTTATAATAAACACTAGCATGTATCTTGTTATTAAAAAACACATATATTTGTATTTTAAAGTTGAATAGCAATATTATATATATATACATATATATACATATTTATATGGTATATGTATTTGCATGATTTTCTATATCTTATATAGTCATTTCTGAAATATACAATTTTTATTTTATATTTTATAAGAAACACATCTTATTTAACTATAGTAATGATATGTTTGCTTGTTTTTATTTACCTGTAAATGGTCAATTATTATATTTAGTACTGTTGTAAGAATACAGTCACTTTTAGGTTTACGGTGTAGGTTTATGTATGATATTTGCACGTTCAAAAATATGCTGTGAATACAAGAATTTCAATAATAATAATTTTGATTATCATGTGTGAATTCATGTGGAAAAAGTTATACAGATGTCTTTGACAATATAAATGTCTGTCAAAAAAGTTATAGAGTTTTATAAATTATGTATGTATATTATTTCCACATTTATTGATGGTTTTAATCAACATCGGTATTGATAGGATAATATAGAATGTATTGTAGTAGAAGTAGAATATAATGTATTTTTTCTTCAGAATGGTGTTTAAAAAAGTACTCATGTCTTTTTCTGTTTATTGTAGATGCCAAGGAAGAAGGGGTTTCATATGCGGCGCACACAAAGATGCATCAAAAGTAAGAGCGATGCTAATGCATGTATATGTTCAGAAAAAATGCAACTTTTTGTTGTTGCTGAGACAGATGTAAGAGCTGCGTCTTTGAGTTGTGATGCATTGATTGGATGTTGTGTTGTGGCTGCAATCAAACATTTGATTGCTCCTGTGTGTACATGGGTACAGACAGATGTTGACAATATATGTGTGGAAGGGAGTAAATTATCCCAAAATATAGTTAAGACAAATCAGAAAAGAGAATGTAAACAGAAAGAGCTGTGTAAGTTAATTAAACAGCACAATGTGTTTGGCAGGAAGTGGAACGTAGAAATTGGATTGCCAGCTTACAAAGATTTTGGATTGGAAGAAGAGGAGAGTGAAATGTATGAAAAACTGCAAGAATATTTGTTAAAGGGTGGAATGTGTCTGCTAAACCTTCACAGTGCAGTTAGTGTCATTATTCATCACAACAATTATTTTGCTGTGGTTGATTTCGGCACACGCGGTATGTTTGGGTTGGCCTCTGATATTGGTACGTCTGCAGTTGTTTTCAACACATGTCTTAATGATCTGATGGTTCATATCAATAATCTAAGGAACTCTTTAGATGCAAAGTGGTATGCTGTTAGTAGCATTTCTGTGAAGACAGGTCAAGAAGATAATGCTTGTGGTACAGAGCTTCCAGGCAGCGATGTTGACATCAAAGGTGTTGATGAGTTTGGCAATACAGGCCCTGAAGTTGCAGCTGCATTTGACAAAAGCACTTCTGTCAGAATTGAAAACAGCATAAGGGGATCATTTCATCAGGGTTATCACCAGTTTAAAAATAGTGGAGTTCAATGTATGGCAATAGCTTTAGTAAGCCTAGCAAAGCATACAGTTGATAGTGCATTCTCATGGCAGACCAAAGATCTTGACAAAGTTCTTGTTTTAGGTAATGAGTTGTACACAACTTTGCAAGATACTAATAGGATTAGCCACTCGTCCAATCTGTTGTGCGTTTCTGATTTGCCAAAAGAATCAGTTATTGATGGAGAAAGTTTTTTGTTTGATTATGGTGACTTTGTCTGTGGTGATATAGATGCAGTTGACGGTGAACTTATTGAGAGTGGTGCCTGCAGCAGTCTTTCAGTTGGACTGGAAATAATTTTTGCGCAGTATGACACTTGTCTTTTAACATTGTGTAGTAGTACATGTGCAATCATTTTTCAGAATGGACAATATGCAATGATTGACTCTCATGCACGAAGTGCTCTTGGCATGGTTGATGGAAATGGAAGAAGTATTGTTGTATACTTTTCTTCTCTTAAAGATTTACTCAGTCACATTTGCCTTTTAGCTAAAGGGCTTACTCAGAAGCAGCAAAAACCTTTTGAAATAGCTGGTATTTGTGTCACTATTACGACAGTGAAACCTATACAGCGCAATGCATCAAAAATCAAAAATGAGAAATGTACAGAGAATTTCAGACTGGCAGAGAGTTGTAAAGCCTCTGAAAAGACATTTGAAATTGTGTTTAATGAGAATTCTGTAAATGATTTGGCAGCAAATAATGATGCCAGAAAAAAGCGTAAAAGTTCAGTAAGTAATTGTACTTTTAAAAAACTAAAAAGATATGATGTTATTGAAGTTAATTCAGATGTTGAATTTGTTAGTGATGTACAAAATAACAACATGATGTTTAGTCCTATTTGTAAACATGTTTGTCAAACTTTGTGTACTCGTTTAAAGGTGGATTTTGAAAAACTAAATGTTCCAGTAGTTACACACGTCGGCTCGTTAGGAGTTCCATGCAAAAATGACAATATAATGGCTGATGGAAATTGTTTCTTCTGAGCCATCTCTCAAGCTGTAAGTGGCACACAAAAGTATCATAGAAAAATACGACTTGCTGTTGTGCAACATTTGGAAGAGAATAGTGAAAAATATAGAAACATTTTAAGAAGAGAGTATTCCTCAATATCAGAGTACATTAACAATTCTAAAATAAGATATGTTAATAGCTGGATGACGGAAGTTGAAATACAAGCAACAGCAGATTATTTAGGAATTGATGTTTTTACATTTTATAATGGTCACTGGTTAAAGTACAGTTGCAATGGTAAGCTTTTGTCAAAACACAGCATCTACTTAGAAAATTGTCATGAAAACCGTTATGAGACTGTAGTTTGTGTTAATGAGCCTGAAAGACAGAGTTGTTATGGCTACTGCAAAATCAATTCATCTATCATTGAAGGATACAATTTTAGAGCAAATATTGAAAAAGAAAATAATGCCCAAGCTTTGGAAAATAAGAAACATTTTCTTACTAAGGAAATGCACCATAGTGTGTTAAAAACAATGCACAATAACAAATGTTGTGAAGAAATAATGGTAAGAGATCCATTTGTTGAAGTTGTGGAAAAGGTAGATCAGATGACATTCACATGTAGTCCTCTATCTATGGACGTTGCACAAATATTATGCAATACATTTAATTTGAATTTTGAAAGAGAAAATATACAAGAACCCACTGTTTATGGATCTTTAGGTGTTATTTGTAAAACAGAAAAAGTTGTAAAGGATGGCAATAGTTTTTTTAGAGCAGTGGCACAAGTAATTACCGGTTCAGAAAAGAGTCACCGGAAAATAAGAATAGCTGTTGTGAATTATATGGAAAATCACAGTGAAGAACACATAAAGTTAGTAGGTAAAGAATTTGCTTCAATATCAGAATATATTTCCCAGTCACAAATGCAATATGTTGGATATAGTGCTTCAGACATAGAATTTCAAGGTACAGCAAATGCTTTAGGAGTAGATCTATTTATATGTAATGGGGGTAAATGGGTCAAATACAGTTGCATGAGTGCATTGTTGGGAAGTGATGGAATATATTTAAAACATTGTGAAAAGAATCATTTTGAGTCAGTAATTTGTGTCCAACATGTTGAGAAAAATGTTTGCTTTGATTTGTGCAAAGTGGGTAATTTGCCTGAAATACAGTATATGTGTAGAAAGAATTCAAAAAGTCAAACAGATATGTCTAAAAATAGTTATATTTCAAAAAACAATTATTGTTTTTCTAAGTATAATAAAAGGAAATTGTCCTTACAAAAAAACATCAAATATCAGGAAAATGTATTGCATAAGGAAAACAAAAAAAGTCATGAGCAAAACTAAGTATAAAAAAGATCTGTTGTATCAGGAAAAGAAAAAGAATTGTAGTAAATGGAAGTATCAGAAAGATGAGTTTTATAAAGAAGTTAAAAAGGAAATTAGCAAAAGGAAGTACCAGGAAGAAGAGTTGTATAAGGAAATGAAAAAGGACACAAGCAAAAGGAAGTATAAGGAAGATGAGTTGTATAAGGAAATGAAAAAGGACACAAGCAAGTCATTTAAACAGTTAATTCATTGAAACACCGTCAGGTTGCTCAGAGTCGCAAAACAGTGCTTTAGCTGTTTGGAATTATTTTGTGTCTGCGAAATGGAGCAAAAACTGGCAATATGCTGTCTAAAACGTAAGTCTCTTAATATTAACTTATTGTTTATTGAACTGTTGTATAAAATCAATATCAATTTTGAAATCATGCTTATTTTTAAAGAAAACAAAAACGGCACTTTGTGTGATTTGAACAATAGGAAATTATGTATATATATATATATATATATATATATATATATATATACACACATTTTCTGCCCCCATATCTTTAATTTTATGATCATTCTTAATTCATTTTAATAGATTGAATCATGCAGTGAAAGAACACACCATAAATGCACACATACACTGTTTAACCCACTTCATCACCACATAGGCTAATGTATGCGTGCACTCCGTTGGCGTTTTGTATGGTTTTTGCAAAATACTCGATAAATGTCAAATTGCACATCATTAAAACAACAATTACGATATTATCGCAGAAGACATATAATCGCACACCCCTATCTACAAGATGCCTTTACAGCCTAAAATGGTTGGTCATCCTTAACTGGTGTTCTGCACGAAGTTTGGACCCCAATATCATGTGACGTGTCCCACATGTTGACCTTTAAGAGCTGCTGATAAGAGGTGTGAAGCTGGTTATATTAGTGCTTCTCAGCTACTAGCTTATTTCATATATACACACATACATACATACATACATAAATACAGGTGCTGGTCATATAATTAGAATATCATCAAAAAGTTGATTTATTTCACTAATTCCATTCAAAAAGTGAAACTTGTATAATGTATACATTCATTCCACACAGACTGATATATTTCAAGTGTTTATTTTTTTTAATTTTCCATTAATTTCTTATAATGATTATAACTGACGACTAATGAAAACCCCAAATTCAGTATCTCAGAAAATTAGAATATTACTTAAGACCAATACAAAGAAAGGATTTTTTGAAATCTTGGCCAACTGAAAAGTATGAACATGTACAGCACTCAATACTTAGTTGATCAGTCTGTGGCACTGCTCAGGTGTTATGAGAGCCCAGGTTGCTCTGATAGTTGCCTTCAGCTCTTCTGCATTGTTGGGTCTGGCATATCGCATCTTCCTCTTCACAATACCCCATAGATTTTCTATGGGGTTAAGGTCAGGCGAGTTTGCTGGCCAATTAAGAACAGGGATACCATGGTCCTTAAACCAGGTACTGGTAGCTTTGGCACTGTGTGCAGGTGCCAAGTCCTGTTGGAAAATGAAATCTGCATCTCCCAAAAAGTTGGTCAGCAGCAGGAAGCATGAAGTGCTCTAAAACTTCCTGGTATACGGGTGTGTTGACCTTGGACCTCAGAAAACACAGTGGACCAACACCAGCAGATGACATGGCACCCCAAACCATCACTGACTGTGGAAACTTTACACTGGACCTCAAGCAACGTGGATTCTGTGCCTCTCCTCTCTTCCTCCAGACTCTGGGACCCTGATTTCCAAAGGAAATGCTAAATTTACTTTCATCAGAGAACATAACTTTGGACCACTCAGCAGCAGTCCAGTCCTTTTTGTCTTTAGCCCAGGCGAGACGCTTCTGACGCTGTCTGTTGTTCAAGAGTGGCTTGACACAAGGAATGCGACAGCTGAAACCCATGTCTTGCATACATCTGTGCATAGTGGTTCTTGAAGCACTGACTCCAGCTGCAGTCCACTCTTTGTGAATCTCCCCCACATTTTTGAATGGGTTTTGTTTCACAATCCTCTCCAGGGTGCGGTTAACCCAGCGTTTCTCAAACTGTGGGGCGCGCCCCACTGGTGGGGAATAGAGACGTGACAGGTGGGGCGTGCCAAACGGGAGGAAATTTTAATTTTTATGCCTTATATGGTAACGTGAGATCAAATCTTCCGGAATCTGGAGCAAGACCACGCACTAGACTAGAGAGTGACTGCGCGGTGTGTGTGTGTGTTCAACACGTCATCTCAGTTTCATTTTTGTATTCATGGTTACAAATGAAATGTTTAACCTTTTGAGCGGTATCCGGTTTGGTCCCATATTTGGGATTTTTATTTCTGTGCTCCTGAGAGTACGGTCCCAGATATGGGATTTAGAATGTTCAGTGACGTGACATAACTGCCAGATTCAAATTGTGCTTTCGCGCGTTGGTTGGCGCTGAGCCGGAGAGGGACGCGCTCAGCTCTGTCATATATCACAACTGTGCATTATTTTCAACCTAATAATGTTTATTTTAGGTTTCAGCCATTTAAATACACATAAGCACTAGTAAAACAATACATTTGGAGTTTGTAAAATACACACTGATGTCTGTGGAAGCAGCAATAACAATCTATTCAAATATAATTTGACGACGTGTGTTATTCACATCAGACAAACATAGTGGAAGTAACTATAAAGTTTACTCTATTCTTCTCGGAGTTCACCGGCCACTTTCTTGCATGTATTTCGGGAGAAACTGATGACAGACAGGACTCTCTGAACTGAGTCGCAAAGAAACATGGTGGCGCCCATCTCACGTTATAGATCAAGATTATTTATAAAGGTTTTTAAACAACCAAACACACTCACTTACACATTTTTGAGAATCGGAATATCAGATATTTGATGACATGGTAAGCAAGTTTGTGAATATTTTGAAATAAAAAAAGAAAAAAGGAAATTAAGCCGATATGTCATACAGTGTTATTGTGGCTGCGGTGTGTCACGTGACAAATATGACGCGTCACCATGGAAACCTTAAGCGGGAATGTTATAAAATAACAGTCGCCTTGAAAAAAACAATAACAAAACATGGATACATTTGTGACTCGGACCTCAAAAGTTGTCGAGTCAGCGCCAGCAGAGAGACACAATTGCCGAATGGATTTCTCTTCTTTTCTTTTTACAGATTGCAAAGTGGCACTTTTATATCTTTTCTATTTTTGAAATTAGTAAAAAATGACACAACTGCACTTTTATTTTCTCTATTTTTTTTTATTTCATGCAAGTTATTATGACACCGCTGCACTTTTGTTTTCTTTATTTTTGAACTTTCTGTTATTTTATGTATATAGTTTGTATTTTAGATACAACTTTTTACTCTGATACTACTTGTTAGTTCAATAAATTGGAACATGTTAAGCTTGTTGCGCATTTCATTAGCATTGTGTTGGGGCGATGGGGGCAGGTGGGGCTTTAAAATTCCCCTTTGTCTAAAGTGGGGAATGACCAAAAAAGTTTGAGAACCACTGGGTTAACCCTATTGCTTGTACACTTTTTTTCTACCACATCTTTTCCTTCCCTTCGCCTCTCTATTAATGTGCTTGGACACAGAGCTCTGTGAACAGCCAGCCTCTTTTGCAATGACCTTTTGTGTCTTGCCCTCCTTGTGCAAGGTGTCAATGGTCGTCTTTTGGACAACTGTCAAGTCAGCAGTCTTCCCCATGATTGTGTAGCCTACAGAACTAGACTGAGAGACCATTTAGCTGATTGTATGCTGATAATTAGCTGATAATTAGCTGATATATATGATATATTAGGAGCTGAATTAAAATTTCTTTATATTCTGAAATGTTAAATAAATATTTCATTAAATGAATATAAAACATCAATTTGTAAATGCAAATTGCACCAGTGCATATGCATAATGGAAGCAAATGCATAATAGACAAATGTTTTAATATTATTGCACATAAAAACAACTGGCAACTCTGGTGAGATATAATTTACAAGATAATGTGTATATATAGCAATAATAAATGTATGCGTGTTTTCTTAATTTCTATAGTACCGATAGCAGAACCGTTGACGTCAGAACTTATCGATACTCCGTTCTTTTATAATTTAGCCCCGAGACCGATTAAATACCGGGTATTCGGCTACACTAGAGGTTGACCGATAGGGTTTTCTCTGGCCGATGCCAATATTTAGAAATCAGGGCAGCCGATGGCCGATATATGATGCCGATTTTCTTTCCTTCATCTCATAAAATCTAAGTCAAGAAGTAAAGTGATACATAAAATTGCTTTAATTAAACATTTATTAGTTTAATTTATCTTTTAATTATTGAAAATGTAACTTTTTGGGCAAACAAAGGGAATTTACTATTCAAATTAACACGTTAGAAATGTTGTGTGATCATTCCTTAAAAAAATAAAGTTTTCATAATTGTAGTAGTAGTGTTGTGTTGTACATTCTGCAGAACAAATATTTCTGCTGCACCGTCTTCAAAAAACGGACATTTATTTTGACGGGTTGCCGTGAATACCTATACATTTCTGTGTGTATATGATATGAGGATAGTTTTACTCAAATTAAACGGTAAAACGCTCATGAAGTGACTCTCAGAGCAGTTCTGGAGATGCTGTTCGTGTGTTTATGTCCTCATTGAGACGTCACGCGCGCTTCAGTGTGTGTTTGTGCTAAAGGAAAACACGCGTCTCTGTCATCCATTCAAAGAGATATGACCACACTCACTCTATGAGTTAATGATTATCAGATCGCGTAAATCAGTGGGAAATGAATATAAATGATAATTCAGTGTAAGGAAACATTAAGTTAACATGTATAAAATATAAAACCCTGGCAAAGCTGTATTATCAACGAATGTGAGCAGAGAATAGCGTGGAGCAAATCATTGGAGATTTGACCAGCATTGCCCAGATCAGCTGTACCACAGCATGTAAAAGCACAGCAGCGCTACTGCAAACAGGTACAAGTATACTAATGTTTAGAGATCGACCGATATATCGGTTTACCGATATTTTTCCCGATATTGAAGCATTTTACCATAATCGGTTTTGTAAAAAAATAATATCGGTTTTGATTTTTTTTATTTCGATTTTTTTTTTTTACATAATTATACAGAGTATAACCAGCAGTGAAATTTTGTTCTCTACATTTGACCCATCCAAGTACACACACACACACCTGGAGCAGTGTTCACTCAGGAAATGCTCCAGCACCACCACGCATGTAACTTTATACAAGATTAACTTGTTTGAAACACGCTGAATTATATTAACATTTACTATAGAACCATTATTTCGCCAATAAACATCTAAATAAATACATAACATCTAAAAATAAGCTATTAGACTTTGCTTTACTGCATAACGTTACATGTTTTGTAAGTGTCTTACCAGGTGTATAAAGCCGAATCCTCTGTCTAGGTTGATGAACACCTCGTTTGCTTCGCCATATTTGGAAAACAGCTTCTTGAAATCTTCCTCCGTCATATCTGATGGGAGATTACCAACAAACAGTCTGCACCGCTGAGTGAATGTTTTCTCCCCAGGTCTTCTAAAGTTCTTGGAGTTTAGAGTCATCTCTTGAGGCTCAGTGTTTGTAGGACTGGGCCCCGGTGGTGATGGAGCGGCTGGATCCATCTTTTCACTGGGATCTGCAGGAGATTCCGTGGTGTGCTTTACATTCTGTGGGTGCGTGGATGTAACGTTAGCACTATTTTGAATATTCACCAGTTTTAGGTTTTGGTTTGCCATTGCGCTGCAGCCTTAGCTGTGGTTAATACAACACCGGTTCTGATTTTAGCTCGCTTTAATTTAAATCCCCGTAATATTATTTTGTATTATGGTCTATCTATTGGCGCTTTTCCACTGCATGGTACGGCACGGTACGGTACGGTACGGTTCACTTTTGGGGGGTTTTCCACTGGGTACTGTACCTGGTACCTGATACTTTTTTAGTACCACTTCGGTCGAGGTTCCATCGAGCCGTACCGTTACCAAAACGTGACGTGTAAACTCTGCTGATCACTGAATGGCCGGAGAAAATCGTCATTACTGCGTCACTGAACTTGCGACACGAGACCCTCCTCTACCGCTCTACCCGCTAGATTTAAATCAGCACAGCCAGCGAAGGATCGGACGCAACTTCTGTTTAAACAAACGCACATTTTTGCATCAACCACAAAATAGCAGTGTCGTTGTCTGTTGAGGGAGTTCAGACGTTCCTCTCGTTGATAGCCGAGGAGCGGATCCAGCGAGAGCTTGATGGCGCGACGCCGAAGGAAAAGCCTTATGTATATAACGTTACTTTTGAACTTGCTATATTTTCAGAGTATGTTTTCTGTTTATATTTTTACCTCTGTATCTGTGTTTTGCTTCAATTAAAAACAATCTGATCGAATAAGTGTACCTCCAGACTATATTAAATGTGTATCATTGTATGAGCACGTAATGAACCTCTTGAAAAAGACAAATGATTAATGCCGCGATTATAAAAACCATCACATAAATAAAAAAAACAAGGGATACATTGTACATTTTGAAATATTCAAAAGTTTATTGATAATTCACTTTACAGAACACGCTGCATGAATAGTTAACTAATCAAGTAACGCAGCACACCTGCACGAACATCTCTGCTCTCCTCATCTAACGTTACAGCCCGTGTCACTGTCACCACAGTCTCTGCTGCTGGGGGTAAATCACAAGCATTCTCATAGACCTCTCCATTGCTGTTAAACACATCCACATGCCGAGAGTGAAGAACACTATTCCGTCTCCTTTCTTTGTTGTGAGTTTGTTTGTGGCGCGTTTACGATGATGTCACGGCAGTAGAGGCGGCGCAATTATAACGACGCGTGAATAATCCCGCCCACTCTATAGCGGTACTAAAATGCGGTGGAAATGCAAACCGACCCGAACTGAGCCGTACCGTACCGTACCGAGCCGTGCCGAACCGTACCGTACCATGCAGTGGAAAAGCGCCATAACGTTACTATTATGGTAACCTAACGTTACACTCAACTGAGCTTATGCAGTATCAGCCTCTGCATCTTTTCTTCTTCTTGGCGTTTTAATGGCAGATGGTATACAACTTTTAGGCCCATTACCGCCACCTATTGATTAGGAGTCTGCGTCAGGATCATATTCTACCCTTTAAATCTCAATATTCTACGTATTATATGAACCAGTCCTTTAAATACCGCATTACAAATTTAAAGCACCTGATTTTTGTGCCCAAAATGTTTATCAAATCAAATGTATCTTTATTTTCCTTGAGGTCAGCAGTATATTTATTTAATTGCTGTATCTTAGACATGTCATTAAAACATTTTCTATATTTTCCTCCTGATTACTATATTCACACTTTCCGGTTCCATGTCTCCCTATTCTATTAAAATAGCTATTAAGAGCAGTATGACCAAATCTTGAAACTATTAGTTATTCATGTTACTCTACAGGTGCATCTCAATGAAATTGAATGAAATGTAAAAAAAATAACAATTGATAGTTCAATGCTATTTGTGTAAACAAATAATGTATTTTATAGTTTGTAATGTTTAGTTCAAGTTTGGAAAAAAAATGGTGTTAAAAAACGAGCTAAAACAAAATAACTAATACATATTTTGTGAAAGGTTAATTTTGGTGTGTGAAGTTTGAGTGAATTTGGATGTGAACAGCATGAAGAATTTCCTTATTATTTCAACTAATTCATAGGGTCTAGTCTAAGTCATTAATAGATGTGAATCATGAAAGTTAATGTTATTTGTTTCTGTATTGTGGCTGAATGTAGCTGTTTTGTGGATAGGGGGACAAGGTGTGGTTTAAATGTATTGGTTGGAAGGATGATTGCTGCATTTAAAAAAAAACTTCACTTTACAAATAGGTTTTATATTCAACAAACACAGGTAAGAAGTTACATTTTTAGTAATTGAATTTGAGTGAATGTAGCCTATTATTTATTCACATTGTTGTATGTGTCCAGTTTCACTAGTGTGATTAGAGTGAGTAAAATGTTCCATGTATTTGTTTTTTGAGAATAATATGTATATTTAAAATGTGTCATATTTCTACCCTATAATAGCATTGTAGATAATAACTGTTATTTTATGTGTTTTTGATTATATGCAAATATTTGTGGTTAACGTTGAGTTTCTGGACATTGTACGGTTTCTATTGTTGATTTTTTTGTGGCCAGCATTTTGGTGAAAGAGTAGAGCATTGTAGTAAATTGTGAGTGGCTTCTTGATAGAAAAATAATGTTCATTTAATTTCAGTCAATGAGCAATAGGTAGTTTTTGTTATTTTGTTTTTTATGGTAGTATGGTATTTTCAGTATGCACTATTATTCAAAATGTCTCCAGTGTTTTGTTTGGTAGAAATGTACTTTAGAGTAGCGAAATGTGTTCCTGTTCAATTAGTTTTTTAGAAACATTTTGCAGAGATGAAGCTTAGTTATGTTTGTCTAAAATAATAAATATTAAACAGCAACACTGTTTATTGATATAAATGTAATTGATACCTTTCTAAAATACAGGTGGATTAAAATATATAACAAAAGTTTAGAATAATTACAATTAATTCAAAAGTAGTTGTATAGAAATGGTTGGTAAAATGGCTTGTAAATAAATTACATTTGAGGGTACAAAGCTATTTGTATAAAGCAATTATGTGTTTTATGGTTTGTAATGTTTTGTTCAGCTTTGGAAAAAATGGTGCTAATTAAAAATTAGCTAAGGTACACAACTAATGTGTGTCTGTTTATGTGGTTTATGAGGACACAAATTTGTATGACATGGGTATAACATAGGTATTACAAGGAGAAGATGATTTATGAGGACATTTTTAGTGTCCCCATAATTTAAAACGCTTATAAATCATACAGAGTGAGTTTTTTTGAGGGAAAATAGAAATGCACCATCTCCTGTAAGGGCTAAGTTTAGGTGTAGGGTAGGTGTAGGGCAATAGCACATACAGTTTTTACAGTATAAAAACCATTACGCCTATGGAAAGTCCCCGTAAACCATAAAAACCAACGTGTGTGTGTGTAAGGTTAATTTTATTGTGTTCTATGAATGTAAAAATCTGTAACTGAAGTTTACTGAATTAACTTCTTTGGGGACAGCATGATCGATTTCTTGGAATACATTTTTAGGGTCTGGTAAATCATTCATAGAGATAGATCAGGATAGTAAAATTAAATGTTGTTTTTTCCATTGTGATTAAATTATTGATTTGTATTTTACTCAAAAATAAAAACAATTCAATAAAAAATACCATTACAGTCAGACCAGTTCATAAATGTTTGTGTAAATGTATGTGCCTGTTTTATTTTTGTCTCAGCTACACGTTGCAGGATAGTTGTTGGGTTTGTGGATGATTGTTGATGAAAGAAAGGTTTTAAAGGTAGCATTAAAAGGTTTTAACTTGTACAACACTTGAAAATGATTTGTTATATGATACGGATTTGTTCAGAGACATATATTCCTCATTGGATCTGCTTCTGTTGTGTTGACTTTTGTACTATTACTTTTTCTTTAGTACTGGTTACTTTTGTGGTGTAAAGTAGAACATTCTTGTGGATTTTGAGTGGCTACTTGAATTTAAAAGAATGTTTATTTTATGTTAGTCATTGATTTATAATTTTGTTATTTGTAATGTGTACTATGTTATTTTGTGAAACAGTTTTTAATAAACATGATTATTCAAAATGTAGGGTCAGTAAAAAAAAAAAAAATCATGTTTTTATATATGTGTTATGTCCTGAATGGGTGCATTAATTTGATGTAGATTTTTTTTATTTATTTTTTTATTGTTTTGTATTTTACTATATTCAGTCCCTCATTTGTTGCTGTGTATTTTTTTTATCTTTTTTTTTAAGAATTATGGATGATTTATAGATACATTTTTTTGAATATGTAGTTTTAGGGTTATTTTTTGTGATGCTTCATTAATGATTTTGTATGAGAGGCTGTCTGATAAAAAAAATATTCTGTATTATGTATGTATGTGTCATGTCATGATGTTTTTTTTCTTTTTTGACAGTTCAGCATATAATAAAAGGACTGAGGTAATACATATTACAAGACCTTTCGACAATTTGAACAGAAGAAAACAGAATTTGGTGGGACGCAAGGTACCAAACTTATGTTGATAACATAAGTTATTGTTATACCAAACTTAATTGTTGATGACATTGTAAAATAGACGTCACTCATTAATATATAGCTCATTTATGTGATTATTTTAGAGGTAATATAGTTATAATAAACACTAGCATGTATCTTGTTGTTGAAAACACATATATTTGTATTTTAAAGTTGAATAGCAATATTATATATATGCATTTGTATGATTTTCTATATCTTATATAGTCATTTCTGAAATATAAAATTTTTATTTTATATTTTATAAGAAACACATCTTTAACTATAGTAATGATATGTTTGCTTGTTTTTATTTACCTATAATAATTGACCATTTACATTTAGTAATGTTGTAAGAATACAGTCACTTTTAGGTTTACGGTGTAGGTTTATGTATGATATTTGCACGTTCAAAAATATGCTGTGAATACAAGAATTTCAATATGAGATGGTATTTCTTTTTGATTGCTTTAATTATACATATACATTTTATGTCAGTATGATTAGCATGTGTGAATTCATGTGGAAAAAAGTTATACAGATGTCTTTGACAATATAAATGTCTGTCAAAAAAGTTATAGAGTTTTATAAATTATGTATGTATATTATTTCCACATTTATTGATGGTTTTAATCAACATCGGTATTGATAGGATAATATAGAATGTATTGTAGTAGAAGTAGAATATAATGTATTTTTTCTTCAGAATGGTGTTTAAAAAAGTACTCATGTCTTTTTCTGTTTATTGTAGATGCCAAGGAAGAAGGGGTATCATATGCGGCGCACACAAAGATGCATCAAAAGTAAGAGCGATGCTAATGCATATATATGTTCAGAAAAAATGCAGCTATCTGTTGTTGCTGGGACAGATGTAAGAGCTGCGTCTTTGAGTTGTGATGCATTGATTGGATGTTGTGTTGTGGCTGCAATCAAACATTTGATTGCTCCTGTGTGTACATGGGTACAGACAGATGTTGACAACATATGTGTGGAAGGGAGTAAATTATCCCAAAATATAGTTAAGACAAATCAGAAAAGAGAATGTAAACAGAAAGAGCTGTGTAAGTTAATTAAACAGCACAATGTGTTTGGCAGGAAGTGGAACGTAGAAATTGGATTGCCAGCTTACAAAGATTTTGGATTGGAAGAAGAGGAGAGTGAAATGTATGAAAAACTGCAAGAATATTTGTTAAAGGGTGGAATGTGTCTGCTAAACCTTCACAGTGCAGTTAGTGTCATTATTCATCACAACAATTATTTTGCTGTGGTTGATTTCGGCACACGCGATATGTTTGGGTTGGCCTCTGATATTGGTACGTCTGCAGTTGTTTTCAACACATGTCTTAATGATCTGATGGTTCATATCAATAATCTAAGGAACTCTTTAGATGCAAAGTGGTATGCTGTTAGTAGCATTTCTGTGAAGACAGGTCAAGAAGATAATGCTTGTGGTACAGAGCTTCCAGGCAGCGATGTTGACATCAAAGGTGTTGATGAGTTTGGCAATACAGGCCCTGAAGTTGCAGCTGCATTTGACAATAGCACTTCTGTCAGACTTGAAAACAGCATAAGGGGATCATTTCATCAGGGTTATCACCAGTTTAAAAATAGTGGAGTTCAATGTATGGCAATAGCTTTAGTAAGCCTAGCAAAGCATACAGTTGATAGTGCATTCTCATGGCAGACCAAAGATCTTGACAAAGTTCTTGTTTTAGGTAATGAGTTGTACACAACTTTGCAAGATACTAATATGATTAGCCACTCGTCCAATCTGTTGTGCGTTTCTGATTTGCCAAAAGAATCAGTTATTGATGGAGAAAGTTTTTTGTTTGATTATGGTGACTTTGTCTGTGGTGATATAGATGTAGTTGACGGTGAACTTATTGAGAGTGGTGCCTGCAGCAGTCTTTCAGTTGGACTGGAAATAATTTTTGCGCAGTATGACACTTGTCTTAAACATTGTGTAGTAGTACATGTGCAATCATTTTTCAGAATGGACAATATGCAATGATTGACTCTCATGCACGAAGTGCTCTTGGCATGGTTGATGGAAATGGAAGAAGTATTGTTGTATACTTTTCTTCTCTTAAAGATTTACTCAGTCATATTTGCCTTTTAGCTAAAGGGCTTACTCAGAAGCAGCAAAAACCTTTTGAAATAGCTGGTATTTGTGTCACTATTACGACAGTGAAACCTATACAGCGCAATGCATCAAAAATCAAAAATGAGAAATGTACAGAGAATTTCAGACTGGCAGAGAGTTGTAAAGCCTCTGAAAAGACATTTGAAATTGTGTTTAATGAGAATTCTGTAAATGATTTGGCAGCAAATAATGATGCCAGAAAAAAGCGTAAAAGTTCAGTAAGTAATTGTACTTTAAAAAAACTAAAAAGATATGATGTTATTGAAGTTAATTCAGATGTTGAATTTGTTAGTGATGTACAAAATAACAACATGATGTTTAGTCCTATTTGTAAACATGTTTGTCAAACTTTGTGTACTCGTTTAAAGGTGGATTTTGAAAAACTAAATGTTCCAGTAGTTACACACGTCGGGTCGTTAGGAGTTCCATGCAAAAATGACAGTATAATGGCTGATGGAAATTGTTTCTTCCGAGCCATCTCTCAAGCTGTAAGTGGCACACAAAAGTATCATAGAAAAATACAACTTGCTGTTGTGCAACATTTGGAAGAGAATAGTGAAAAATATAGAAACATTTTAAAAAGAGAGTATTCCTCAATATCAGAGTACATTAACAATTCTAAAATAAGATATGTTAATAGCTGGATGACGGAAGTTGAAATACAAGCAACAGCAGATTATTTAGGAATTGATGTTTTTACATTTTATAATGGTCACTGGTTAAAGTACAGTTGCAATGGTAAGCTTTTGTCAAAACACAGCATCTACTTAGAAAATTGTCATGAAAACCATTATGAGACTGTAGTTTGTGTTAATGAGCCTGAAAGACAGAGTTGTTATGGCTACTGCAAAATCAATTCATCTGTCATTTGAAGGATACAATTTTAGAGCAAATATTGAAAAAGAAAATAATGCCCAAGCTTTGGAAAATAAGAAAAATTCTTACTAAGGAAATGCACCATAGTGTGTTAAAAACAATGCACAATAACAAATGTTGTGAAGAAATAATGGTAAGAGATCCATTTGTTGAAGTTGTGGAAAAGGTAGATCAGATGACATTCACATATAGTCCTCTATCTATGGAAGTTGCACAAATATTATGCAATACATTTAATTTGAATTTTGAAAGAGAAAATATACAAGAACCCACGGTTTATGGATCTTTAGGTGTTATTTGTAAAACGGAAAAAGTTGTAAAGGATGGCAATAGTTTTTTTAGAGCAGTGGCACAAATAATTACCGGTTCAGAAAAGAGTCACCGGAAAATAAGAATAGCTGTTGTGAATTATATGGAAAATCACAGTGAAGAACACATAAAGTTAGTAGGTAAAGAATTTGCTTCAATATCAGAATATATTTCCAAGTCACAAATGCAATATGTTGGATAAAGTGCTTCAGACATAGAATTTCAAGGTACAGCAAATGCTTTAGGAGTAGATCTATTTATATGTAATGGGGGTAAATGGGTCAAATACAGTTGCATGAGTGCATTGTTGGGAAGTGATGGAATATATTTAAAATATTGTGAAAATAATCATTTTGAGTCAGTAATTTGTGTCCAACATGTTGAGAAAAATGTTTGCTTTGATTTGTGCAAAGTGGGTAATTTGCCTGAAATAGAGTATATGTGTAGAAAGAATTCAAAAAGTCAAACAGATATGTCTAAAAATAGTTATATTTCAATAGTTATATTGTTTTTCTAAGTATAATAAAAGGAAATTGTCCTTACAAAAAAACATCAAATATCAGGAAAGTGTATTGCATAAGGAAAACAAAAAAAGTCATGAGCAAAACTAAGTATAAAAAAGATCTGTTGTATCAGGAAAAGAAAAAGAATTGTAGTAAATGGAAGTATCAGAAAGATGAGTTTTATAAAGAAGTTAAAAAGGAAATTAGCAAAAGGAAGTACCAGGAAGAAGAGTTGTATAAGGAAATGAAAAAGGACACAAGCAAAAGGAAGTATAAGGAAGATGAGTTGTATAAGGAAATGAAAAAGGACACAAGCAAAAGGAAGTATCAGGAAGATAAGTTGTATAAGGAAATGAAAAAGGATACAAGCAAAAGGAAGTATCAGGAAGATAAGTTGTATAAGAACATGAAAAGAGAAACGAGCAAAAGAAAGTATGACGAAAATGTGTTGCATAACGAGAAGGTAAAATATATGAGCAAAAGAAAGTATAAAGAAAATGTTTTACACCAGAAAAAAGTAAAAGAAATTAGCAGAGGTGGAAAGTAGCGAATTACATTTACTCGCGTTACTGTAATTGAGTAGCTTTTTTGTGTACTTGTACTTTTTTAAGTAATTGTTTTAATCTGTAATTTTACTTTTACTTAAGTATGTTTTGTGGGAAGTATTGTACTTCGCTACATTTTAAAACACATGAATTACTGAGTAAAAAAAAAATCGCTCAATGGAAACAACTGCAGCAAATAATGGGCAGAAGAAGAAACTGGCGCTAAAAATCACAAGAAAGATGCAGACGGACAAGACAGGCGTTAATGGTGCAGACCCAGCTGAAAACCAGACCCGTCATATTCTGCTAAAAATGAAGCTTTAACAGTTTAACAAAAGGTTTTGCACAAATGAGCCAAAAAGACAGTGGTGCAGGGTGTGCAATATCATCTGCGATAATATAGTAATTGCTGTTTTAACGATGTGCGATTTGACATTATCAGTATTTTGCCAAAAAATAAAACAAATCACTCTAAACAGTGTGCCGTGAAATCTAGTAACGTTAGATAAGACTAGTCCGCGTGCATATGGAGTGCTTTCTTTCACTGCGTGATTCAGTCTGTTAAAATGCGTTTAGAATGATCACAAATTGAAGATATAGAAGCAGAAAATATATATATTTATATAATTTAATATAGTAAGTCAACATCACATGAAGAATACCGTTTTTCTCCAAAAATCACCATGATCACATAGGCCTGTAGTTTTTCTTTTTACACAGTTCAAAAAACAAGATGTTAATTAAGAGACTTACATTTTAGACACCATATTGCCTGTCTTTGCTCTATTTCGACAACAAAAATAATTTCATACACAGTTTTGCGTCTCTGACTCTGAGCAATGACGGTGTGTTGTTCCTGAATGAATTAACCATTTAAATGATTCTGTTCAATCGCAATGACTCTCTTATCAGTGACTTGCTGACACCTACTGGTGGTTCTAATTTAACATTTAAAGTATCTTTTGATTTATTTATTTTTTAATTTCAAATGACTATTTAACATTTGTGACCCTGGCATGGAGCACAAAACCAGTCTTAAGTCGCTGGGGTATATTTGTAGCAATAGCCAACAATACATTGTATGGGTTAAAATTATACATTTTTCTTTTATGCCAAAAATCATTAGCATATTAAGTAAAGATCATGTTCCATTAATATATTTTGTAAATTTCCTACTGTAAATATATCAAAACTAAGAGCTTAATTTGAACAATTTTAAAGTAGATTTTCTCAATATTTGGATTTTTTGCACCCTCAGATTCCAGATTTTCCAATATTGTCCTATCATAACAAACCATACATCAATGGAAATATGATTTATTCAGCTTTCAGATGATGTATAAATCGCAATTTAGGAAAATGGACCCTTATGGTTTTGTGGTTCAGGGTCATATTTTATGCCTTATTTATCAAAACATTATTTATGCATTTGTAACTGCAGGCTAAATGCATTCATGTCAGTGTGTAATATATCTATGCCACTTCAGATAAAGCTTCTGCATTTCCTCTGCATTGCAAAGATGCATTTTGTTGATACTGATTTAATTTGCCTGGTAACAGCCCAAATGTCTTATTATTCTAATTAACCGATTCATTTAATTAAAAACACCTAGTTTGAGATTTATAGGCCCATATCCCAGGTGTAGCAAACTCAGTTACTGGAGGGCCACAGCCCTAAAGAGTTTATTTCCAACCCACAAACCATGTAGTTTTCAAATAAGCCTAAATTATTAGATTAGCTGGATCAGATGTGTTTAATTAGGGTAATATCTACACTGTGTAGGGCTGTGGCCCTCCAGGTACTGAGTTTGACACCTTTGGTCTATCCCATTTTTTCCTCCCTCCCATTGTTAAAATGTAACTAAGTAATTTTTACTCAGAGTACATTTTAAATGAGATACTTTTTACTTTTACTTGAGTATATTTTTAGACTGGTACTTTTACTTGTACTTAAGTACAATTTCAGTAATTTAATGGTACTTTTACTTGAGTAGATTATTTTTGTACTCTTTCCACCTCTGGAAATTAGTAAAAGAAATTATCGAGAAAGTGTGTTGCACAAACAAAAAGTGAAAGAAAGGAGTCAAATTAAATATAGGTTAAATCAGCTGCACAGGCAGAATGTAAAGGCTATTAGTACAAAAAAAGTATCATGAAAATCCTGAGCATAAAAAACGTGTTAAATTAGGTATGAAATCTAAAAGGCAGCAAATGAAAGTAAAAGCAGAACAGTTTGATTTTGTTATGCAGCGTTTTTTGGATTTGGTAAAAGATGGACCAGATTTTGTGTGTTGTGTTTGCCAAAGATTGTTATTTCAACATCAGGTTTTAAATTGTAATTAACATTATTATGAAAATAAAAAAAATAGCTTTGATTTTTGATAAATGTGCAACTGAAGAATATTTACACAAATGTAAAAAGACCTGGGTAATTCCATGTCAGTGGTTTGAAACACCTACAGGCAAGCTGTGGATTTGTTACACATGTCATTATAAGATTAACAAAGGTGAAATACCACCTGAATGTGCGGCAAACAATTTGAAAGTGCATCCTATTCCACCAGAATTGTTATGTTTGAATAGCTTAGAGCAACATTTGATTGCATTACATATACCGTTTATGAAAATGTTAGCATTACCCAAAGGGGGGCAAAATGGAGTACATGGGCCCATAACATGTTTTCCTGAAAATATTGTGCAGACGTCTAACTTGCTACCTCTTTCTAATATGGAAGGATCTTTGTTGCCTGTAAAATTGAAGCGTAAGTTAACTTATAAAGGCCATTATAAATATCAGTTTGTTGACACTATGCACATAAGACAAGCATTAAAATGTTTAAAACAGATAAATTTGCATTATAAAGAAGTAGAGTTTAATGAAGTTTGGCTAAATGAGTTTTGTCGTGAACAAGATAATTTCCTTTTAGATAAAGAGACTGATGAACATGCAGAACATGCTGAAGCATCTGTAGAGGTTGGTGAAGATGAACTTTTGCATGACAGACAGCAACATTGCATGTTTCAGGATACATGTCTCATGCCTGTTGACATTGGTCAGGAAGCGCTAGATCAGTATTTTGATGACATAATGAATCTGGCACCAGCAGAGGGGAATAATCCTGTTAAATTACTTTCTGATTTTGCAAATGAAGCCAAATGCTTCCCAGTGTTATTTCCACAGGGATGTAATACATACCATGAAAAACAAGACAACCGTTTGACATTGTCAAGGTATTTTAACAACCGGATTTTGCATGCTGATGGTAGATTTGCACAAAATGTAGAATATATATTTTTTGCTCAGTACATGTCTGAAATTGAACAGGTTGTGTCAAATGTATCAATTGCATTGCGTAAAGGAAAAAGTGGCTCTATGGTTAAAAACGTTGATGATAACATATTGAACAATGAGGAATCTTTAAAGAAACTGTTGGAATTTGATGATGGGTTTCATTTCCTTAAACCTATTCATGGTACCCCAGCTTTTTGGCAGACAGCACAACGTGATCTACTGGCTTGCGTGCGTCAGCTTGGTATTCCTACTTGGTTCTGTTCATTTTCTTCCGCAGATATGCGATGGAACAATCTTCTTTTTAGTATTTTGAAACAAGAAGGAAGAACACAGACTATCGAACAATTACAATGGGCAGATAGGTGTGAGCTATTGCGTCGCAATCCTGTCACCGCAGCTAGAATGTTTGATTTTCGGTGGCATTGTTTTTTCAAGGGAGGTACTTATGTCTTCATCCCATCCAATAGGTCAAATTAAGGATTATTTTTATCGTGTTGAATTTCAGCAGCGTGGTTCACCACATGTTCATTGCCTTTTCTGGATTGAGAATGCCCCGGTAATTGATAAAAGCACAGATGACGAGGTCATTCAATTTATTGATAAATATGTAACTTGTGAACTACCATCACAGGATGACTCATTATTGGACATTGTTACATCTGTGCAACAGCATTCAAAACGCCATTCCAAAACTTGTAAAAAGAAAAATACTGTTTGTCGTTTTAATTTTCCCAGGCCAGTATCTGGTCGAACATTTATATGCCGTGGTAAAACTGATGCAACAAGTCATTGTAAGTGTTATGCAGATAAGACTGATAATGTAATTAATGAATGTGCATGTGTAAAACAAGGTCAGACAAATTTGAAAATGAATAGAGAAAAGGCGGGTAAGGTTTTGTCGGCCATTAAGAAGGCTCTTTCAGAAGAGAATTGCAGTTATAACAGTGCAGAATATTTGTTTAAACATTTAGGCATAAATCAAGCCATTTTTGAACTTGCATATAAATCCTTTAGTAGAAATACACAAGTTGTGCTGAAAAGACAGGTCAATGAGGTTTGGATCAATCATTATAGCAAGCCTCTGTTAAAATGTTGGAATGCAAATTTAGATATCCAGTATGTTGTTGACGCATATGCTTGTGTGGTCTATATAATTTCTTATATATCAAAGTCAGAAAGGGAGATAGGATCGTTGTTAAATAATGCTCAAAGAGAAGCACGTAAAGAGGGAAATGTTAGTGCAAAAGAGGCACTGAAAAATCTTGGCAGTGTTTATTTACATAACAGAAGATGTGTGTGCTCAAGAATCTGTGTATAGGTTAACAAATATGCATCTGAAGGAGTGTTCAAGGAAAGTTGTGTTTGTGCCAACAGGAGACAATATCATTAAAATGAGTCTTCCTTTAAATGTGTTGAGGCAAAAAGCAGCATCGAATAACCTTACCACAAAAGACATGTGGATGACCAGTAATGTAGATCGCTATAAGAACAGACCAAATGATTTGAACGATCTGTGTTTGGCAACCTTTGCATCAGAATATCGCATTTTAATTAAAAATGAAAAGTCCACTTAAATTAAACAATGGTTGTGGTTTTATCACAAAAAGAACACGAACGAAACCTGCAGTCATTCGGTATGTGCGCTTTTCTGAGGAAACAAATCCTGAATTTTTTTATTAAAGTATTATGCAGTTGTTTTTACCATATCGTGTAGATATGCAGCTAAAACCTCATAATTGTGAAACATTTGAACAATTTTACAAGAATGGTCATGTAACATTTAGTGATGGATCCAGGCATTCAGTTAAGTCAGTTGTTGATTTAAATAGAAAGAAGTTTGAAATGGAGGCAGATGAATTAGACAATATCCAAGATACAATTGACAGTAATGGAGTAATAGAAGATGGCTGGTGTGACCTGTGCCCAGAGCTAGAGTTAGAGCGTTTACTTTGTGCAGAGGACATGAAAGACAAAAAACAGCAAGTGGAAGAACAAGACGAAAATATTCCAGATTTAACATCAAGAAATGCAAAGGTTGCACACTTGGAAAAGAAAAATTATATGTGTAGAAGTGATGGTTTAGCCTTAATTAGATCTTTGAATGATACACAATTATCTATTTTTTATCAAATTCGACAATGGTGCTTAGATAAAATAATGGGGAAAAACCCAGATCCATTACATATATTTATTACTGGTGGTGCAGGGACAGGAAAAAACAATTTAATAAAAGCTATTCAATATGAAGCAATAAGGTTACTATCAACAATGTGTCGTCATCCTGACAATACATGCGTTTTATTAACTGCTCCTACAGGAATTGCTGCTTATAATTTGCACGGAACAACTATTCATCACACGCATTGGGAAAGATGTTCGCTTACCATACACACCTTTGGGTGAAGAAAAGCTCAATTGTTTGCGTGCTAAATATAGTGATCTGCAGATTTTGATAATAGATGAAATATCCATGTTTGATCACAATCTATTTGCTTATATCCATGGCAGGCTAAGACAGATTAAACAAACTGGTGACTTTTCTCCCTTTGGAAATGTAAGTGTTATTACAGTTGGAGATTTTTTTCAGTTGCCTCCAGTTAAAGGGAAACCCCTGTATGTTGATGACTTACTAGGTATTAATCTATGGTCTACTCTATTTTCAGTTGTGGAACTGACAAAAATAGTTAGACAAAAAGACAATATGTTTGCACAGTTACTAAATAGAATACGAATTCGTACAAAAGTGACCCCAATGTTAAACAGCGATATTGATTTATTGAAAAAATTTGAAACTGGTGAAGATAGTTCAACTTTACATATATTTCCAACTAACAGACAGGTAAATGAGCATAATGTTCAGCAAATATCTAAAACGTGCCCTGAATATTTTGAAATTGATGCTCAAGATTTTATACATAATAACAAGACAGGGAAACTTGAATTAAAAAATGGTCATCATTCCAAAACATATAATACATGTTTAGATGAAACACTTATTTTAGGGAAAGGCGCTCGTGTAATGCTGTGTAAAAATGTAGATGTAATGGACGGTCTTGTTAATGGGGTGTGTGGCACAGTAACCCACATCGTTTTTCCAAACAATGACAACAACTTCCCTCAAATAGTGTATGTCAAATTTAATGACAATCAGGTTGGTGCACAAAGGAGGAAAAGTTCTGCATATACTACAGCAGTTGAAATGGGTTCTACTGGTATCAAACCGGAAGAGGAAAAAGTTACTGTTAAAAGGGGATTACGACGACAATTTCCACTAAAACTTGCTTGGGCTTGTACAGTACATAAAGTACAAGGAATTACTGTTGATAAAGCAGTAGTATCCCTTCCAAAAAATATTTGCACCTGGACAGGCATATGTGGCTTTAAGTCGTGTTAGAAGTTTGTCTGGTTTGATTATTCAAGACTTTGAAGAAAAGACTATATATTGTAAAGACAGTATTAAGGATGCAATTCAAAGCATGCCCATATTTTCTGTTAAAAATATATTATGCCACAAAGTGAATACACAAGTATTCAGTGTATTTTTGATGAATGTGCAAAATTTAAGACACCATTTAGCAGATTTGGTTTTGCACACTGAGCATTTGCAACCTAATTGCATTGTTGTTACTGAGACTTGGTTACCTGCAGATATCTCATTAGAAACTGTAAATATTGACGGTTACACGTTTAATAGTCAACCACGAAGTTTATCTTACAGTAGCAGTAACTTTAACTGAATTACAAGCTCAACAACATGGTGGTGTTGGCATGTATACCTCAAACAATTTGGCATATAATGTTGTTCAGGTACCAAATGTCAATTTAGAATGTTTAGTTTGCAACTATACAACACAAAATATATTAATAGCAGTAATTTATCGGCCACCGTCATATCCAATTTCTTTGTTTAAAGGAAATCTTGCCAAATTGTTTGATTTTCTAGAACAACTAAGTAATACAGTTGCTGTAGTTGGAGATTTCAATGATAATATTTTAAAATCTTCAACAATCTGTAAGTTTATAACAGACAGAGGGTTTGTTCAACATGTCAAACAAACTACAACAGAAAAGGGCACATTAATTGATCATGTATATGTAAAAACAACACATTATAATGTAGAATCAATAGTACTTCCGGCATATTTCAGTGACCATGAGGGCATTTTTTGTTCTTTTACATGTCATACTTTTAACACTGATGAGGAGGAATCTAACCAGTTGTAGGTTATAAATATGGTTGTAACTGTTTAGCTTTGTTTGGAAAATGAGGTGGAAAGAGAATTCTTGTTGATACTTTATCTCTACTGAGCTAAATATTGCTGTATTGCAGTGCGTGTTCACTGCAAGGTAGAAATTAAAGTCTAGCATAGTAAACATCCTTGAATTTACATCCTTGTTGTAGAAATGGGACTTTCAAAATAATGGTTTCTTTTCCTGCATTGCAACAACATTTCATTTTTAATCTTTATTTAGATTTGTTTTATCAGAACTAATTTGCAGTTGCACTAATAGCATAGTTACACATTACAATACAATATACATTAGGTAAACAAAATATATGAGTTAATCTAAATGAAATACTGATTTTCACTCAGCAATGCAACCACTTCAGTCACATATGAGATTAATAATTACCTTGTATGGCTAGCAAAACAATACTTTGTAGTTCCGGTGTTACAGGTAATAACTTTGAATGAAATCACACTTAAACATGACTGAAATTTAATAATACTAAATATGACGATTACAAATATAATTTAATTTTTTACTTATAAATTAAACTTTTACATTGATCTGATTTACGTTCCTAGATTTCTGACTTTGGTCCATAATATTACTTTTAAAATAATTTGTTTGTTTATCATTACTTTCACTTTTATGTTGTTGCTAATGCAGGTTTTGCTTTGCCATATATGTAGTTTGAAAAAGCAAAAGTCACTGGTAATGGTACTCCCGGTTTACTGGGATCGGGTTCAATTCCCTACAGTGGCCTTGTTTTTTGTAGCAACTACATCCAATATAATATTATTTACATTAGATTTATAACATAAATAAGTCTTCAGATGAGGGCTATTATCAATATTGTTTAGGCCAAACCAGAAATTGTATACATCTAAGTTACAACAACATCCTGTTTCATGGCATTGGTAACATGGTTTACCACACACCCAAGTATTTTGACTACATATTTTGCATGTTTCTAGCATTTTGCTAGTATGTTTAAGCCCAACAAAAACCTTGGGCCAAAGCAGGTCAATGGGTCTGGAGGAGTGGTCATGAGACAGATCGGACATTACATGTTTAAGGTAGTGTAAAATAATAAATTTCCTGTTGCCTGCAGGAGGCGCTATATATTTAACTGAACATTGGCATGTAGATATCCAGTACTTTTAAAAAACATATGGAGTTTGGTGCAGATTGGACATTGCATGTTTAAGTTAGTGTAAAACAAGTAATTTCCTGTAGCCAGCAGGTGGTGCTATGTCTATAACTAAACATTGGCACGTAGATGTCTTCAGGCCATGGCTCTTATCAAACGTGTGAAGTTTGGTGCAGATCGGTTATTGTATGGCTGAGTTACAACAACTTTTATTCCCATGGCGAGACATCGAAATTTGTGATGCCGCCAAGGACACGCCCATTAGCGAAAACTCAAGTTCTTCGCAATTTAACATCACAAAGGCCTTTAGATTAAACTGACCTAAATATTATGTTGATGTCATTAAATCTCTAGGAGGAGTTAGTTACAGAGTAAAACATATCACTTCCTGTTGCCAGCAGGTGGCGCTATAATTATAACTGTATATGGTCACTTAGATCTCTTCAGGTCAGGATCCTTATCAAACATGTGAAGTTTGGTGCAGATCGGACATAGCATGCCTGAGATATAACAACTTCCTGTTTCATGGCGAAACATCTAAATTTGACAGGACGCCACGGACACGCCCTCCAATGAAAACTCTAGATCTTCGCAATTTAACGTCACAAAGGGCTTTTTTATTTTACAATGACCAATTTTGGTGTTCATCTGGAGATATCTCTGGGAGGAGTTCGTTAAAGTATGACACCTGCAAATGGCAAAAATGTCACTAAATATGAAGAGAAAATTCAAAATAACTGACTTCCTGTTGGGTTTCGGATTTCATTCCAGGAGACTTTTTTGTAGGTATTGTTGTTACATGAGTGTACCGATTTTCATACATGTACGTTTAAATGTAGCAAGAGGGCTCTCCGCTGAATCAGTATAGGTGGCGCTGTCGAGCCATTTTGCCACACCTACTTCTGAAACCCATATAAGACGTAAATTTCCACCAGTTCTGATGCGCGTGCAAAATTTCCTGACTTTTCGAGCATGTTTAGGCCCTCTAAAATGCGATTAAGTTTGAAGAAGAAGAAGAAGAAGAATTAAAGCTGCAAGCAGCGATGGAAGGGACCTCGCACCCAGCACCGCCAACCGGTGGCTTCAGAAAGACAGGGAACGGTGAGCAATATGCATTTAAAAAGGTAAATATAGAGGAATGTGTCATAGTCATTTATATGTGTCAAACCTGTTGCCAGCTGGTGGCGCTATGTCCATAACTGAACATCAACATGTAGATGTCTTCAGTCTAGCACTTTTATCAAACATATGAAGTTTGGTGCAGATTGAACATAGTATGTTTGAGTTAGTGTAAAGCCTGACACATCCTGTTATCAACAGGTGGCGCTATGATTACATCTGAATATTGGCCTTTAGATGTCTTCAGGCCAGGAATCTTACCAAATATGTGAAGTTTGGTGCAAATTGGACAATGCATGTTTAAGTTGGTGTAAAAAAAGTAATTTCCTGTAACCACCAGGTGGCGCTATGTCTATAACTAAACATTGGCATGTAGATGTCTTCAGACCAATACTTTTATCAAACATATGAAGTTTGGTGCAGATTGAACATGGTATGTTTGAGTTAGTGTAAAACATGTCACTTCCTGTTGCCAGCAGGTGGCGCTATGACTATAACTGAATATGGTCACTTAGATCTCTTCAGGCCGGGACTCTTACCAAATATGTGAAGTTTGGTGCAGATTGGACATTGCATGTTTAAGATAGTGTAAAAGAAGTCATTTCCTGTTGCCAGCAGGTGGCGCTCTAATTATAATGAAATATTCGTATTTAGATGTGTTCAGGCCTGGATTCTTATCGAACGTGTGAAGTCTGGGGCAGATCGGACATTGTATGGCTGAGTTACAACAACTTTTATTCCCATGGCGAGACATCGAAATCTGTGATGCCGCCATGGACACGCCCTTTAACGAAAACTCTAGATCTTCGCAATTTAACATCACAAGGGCCTTTAGGTTAGACTGACCTAAATATTATGTTTGTCATTAAATCTCTAGGAGGAGTTAGTTACAGAGTAAAACATGTCACTTCCTGTTGCCAGCAGGTGGCGCTACGACTATAACTGAATATGGTCACTTAGATCTCTTCGGGTCAGGAGTCTTATCAAACATGTGAAGTTTGGTGCAGATCGGACATAGCATGCCTGAGATATAACAACTTCCTGTTTCATGGCGAAACATCAAAATTTGACAGGACGCCACGGACACGCCCTCCGATGAAAACTCTAGATCTTCGCCACAAAGGGCTTTAGATTACACGGACCAATTTTGGTGTTCATCTGAATAAATCTCTGGGAGGAGTTCGTTAAAGTATGACACCTGAAAATGGCAAAAATGACACAAAATATGACGAGAAAATTCAAAATAGCCGACTTCCTGTTGGGTTTCTGATTTCGTACCTGGAGACTTTTTTGTAGGTATTGTTAAGTTACATAAGTGTACCGATTTTCGTGCATGTACGTGAAACGTAGCTCGAGGCGCACTCCGCTGAATATTTATAGGTGCCGCTGTCGAGCCATTTTGCCACACCTACTTCTGAAACCCATATCAGATGTAAATTTTCACCAGTTCTGACGCGTGTGCAAAGTTTCCTGACTTTTCGAGCATGTTTAGGCCCTCTAAAATGTGATTAAGTTTGGAGAAGAAGAAGAAGAAGAAGAAGAATAAACGGAGCAGATTCAATAGGGTCCTCGCACCATCGGTGCTCGGTCCCTAATAATAAACGGAGCAGATTCAATAGGGTCCTCGCACCATCGGTGCTCGGTCCCTAATAATAATAATAAACAACACAGATACAATAGGGTCCTCGCACCATCGGTGCTCGGTCCCTAATTAAAGCTGCAAGCAGCGATGGAAGGGACCTCGCACCCAGCACCGCCAACCGGTGGCTTCAGAAAGAAAGGGAACGGTGAGCAATATGCATTTAAAAAGGTAAATATAGAGGAACGTGTCATAGTCATTTATATGTGTCAAACCTGCTGCCAGCTGGTGGCGCTATGTCCATAACTGAACATTAACATGTAGATGTCTTCAGTCTAGCACTTTTATCAAACATATGAAGTTTGGTGCAGATTGAACATAGTATGTTTGAGTTAGTGTAAACTAACAGACACATCCTGTTGTCAACAAGTGGCGCTATGATTACATCTGAATATTGGTGTTAAAAAGATCCTTATATCAGTCAGATTAATATGCCTTCTAATTAGATCTCTCTGTTTTGCCGAGATTGATTGACACACAGCATCCAGCACAGCAGCCAATCAGCGTTCGCAGATCAACGTGCAGGCGAATATCCCGCCCACAGCACCAGTGCAAAGTGGAGAGTGAGTTCGCTGGAGCGCTGATGCGGATGCTTGAACTTCGCAAATTACATATAGTTTTCTTTATTGTATGGGTGTTGTGCGTCTATGCAAAGTAAGTGCATCCTATCTGATCCTTGCAGCGATCGCGTCTGTTATATTCACTGTTACCGTGTCTCGTAGTTTATTACTGCCATCAATATATGATTATCATGTCTTTTGCGCTGTATATATGTTACCTTTATTCGTAGTTAGTTATATGGATGTTATTTGTGTATATTCTATTTGTATTTGAAGTTATTTATTCGGCTAAGTGCTCATTTTAAGCTGTTCTAAAGTTGCAAGCAACTCAATGCGCATGCGCACCAAACATGTCCAGACAGAGCACCACGATATAAACAAATGAAGCTGTTTACTGTTTAATACCTTAATGTATATAACATAACGTGTTTGTTTCTGCTAATTATTAATCCGTTTAACTGTATATTTTGGCTGCATATTTATCCTGTGTATGTATACTTGGAACATTTAATATTATTATCCTGTATGTATATATTTACTCTGTATTTTCTGTTTTTCTAGAAAACCACACATTCACACATACGCAAAACTAATCACTGGTTGTGGTGACAAATAAACGGGTTACTCCCATATATCAAACATCTTCTCTCAAGTCTCTCATCGGACACCCTGTGGCGGGTTTCAAACCTAACCAACAATCTACTTAAATGAGACTGTACTATTACAGCTAACTCATTGTTTCATGGTCCTTCGAGCCGGATGAAACTTGCTGCAGGCTTATAAGATGTCAACACATGCAGGAGATGAGCCAACTGGGCATGTCAGAAGGAAGACTACCCTTCCAGCCCGATATGAAGATTACGATCTCACTGGCTTTGCCCTGCCTACATTGTATACAGAACCCATATCACCACACACTCAGATACCCTCCAAACTGTCCTATGCTAAAGAGCAAGAGGAGAGCCCATTGGCATTCAGTTCTCTGCAGATACCAGGTGATGAGCTTCATAGTTCAGAAGAGTGGTCCGACACAGATCCAAGCAGGTCTGAGAAAGACAAACTCAAGCATCGAAACAGGGATCTCTACAATGCCAATGGGAACATGCATCACACTGTACAGATGATGCAACAGGAAAGGGATGCATTGCAGCGGACAAATCAGCAGTATGCTCAAGAGCTCTCTCAACTTAAGCGGCAGATGCAGCAGCTTCAGATCCAGGTCAGTCAACAGCACCCTGTATCTCGATCCCCTCCTTCTTCTATTACTGCACGTCAACCACATTCTGGTCAACCCATTCCTGCACCACGTCGTGGTAAGATCATGCAGTCAGCTGAGAGAAGTCTTAAGCCTGTGCCTGCACCACGCTTCAGACAGTATGATAGTCCCTCAGGTTCTGAACATTCTCCAGCTCCAGTGGCAGCTCTAAGAGATAAGAATAACTTTTTTAATGATGCTCCATGTGACCAGCCATCCTCTTGGGAGGTTCCAAAGGAGAAAGAAGGCTACTATCACGGACGTGATTATCATCCTCCATATGACAAGGAGTATGCAACTTCTACCCCTTATGATTCTGCCTGGTGCCACCAAATGCCCGATAGCTCGCCGAACCAGGTGCCTCAGTTTGAACCAGAGTCAATGTATAGAGGCCCTACTCCCACCATACCAGACTTTGTACATCCAAACCCAAGAGAGTTTTCACGTTTGAAGATTGCCTTAGAGAACACACTCCCTGCTAATGCCACGGAAAGGTATAAGTTTCAGATTCTCACAGATCATCTTAAGCTAGAAGAAGCTTTACTCATTGCTGATTCATATAGCCATTCTCAGTACCCCTTCACAAGAACGATGGCTGAGCTGGATCAGCAGTATGGTCAGCCACACCAGCTTGCATTACAACGGATTGCAGAACTTATGGATGGTCCAAATATCAACAGCGGAGACATAAAATCCTTCAGACTGTTTGCACTCAAAGTTCGCTCGCTCGTTGGAATGCTGGGGCAACTTGGAAGGAAGGGCACCTTCGAACTGCAGTGTGGTTCGCATGTCTCCAGACTGTTGGGGAAATTACCTCATGATCTCAGATCAAGTTTTCGCCGGTTCGCACATCCACATCGTGTTCCAATTCCAACACTTTTGGATCTCTCTGAATGGTTGGAGTGCGAAATCCAAGTACAGGATGACACGTCAAGATTTGTAACCAGCCAACGTAGAGGGCCTGCTACACGGACCAGAGAGGTAATCAGAGACCACAAGCCTTTCAATAAGAATACAAACATTCTGCTCAACACTGATAAAGCACTGCTTGACACACATACCACAGCTCCTACCACAAAACCTGTTCCAAAACCTTACTGCCCCTACTGCGATCACACTAAGCATTCCTTGAATAACTGCTCCAATTTCAAGCAACTCACTGCAGAGCAGAAGCATCACTGGGTCAAGGAGAATAGTCGGTGTTGGCGCTGTGGCAGGAACCATCAAGCAACAGAATGCAGTCTGAAAATGCGCTGCAAGCAGTGTAATAATCGACATTTGCTAGTTCTTCATGACATTACAGTGAAAAGTGCTGAGAGCTCACAGACTGTGCCAATTTAAGCTGCTCCTGCTCGCAACTCTAATTCCTGTCTCCTAAATACCATGAACGAGATTCTACTCATTCGAAAGCCTCCTGCCAGTCGAAAAGTCCTGCTTAAGATAAGTAAAGTCATACTCCGGAATGGGAAACACCACATGATTGCCTACGCCATCCAGGATGACGGGTCAGAAAGAACCATCCTTTTACACAGTGCTGCACAGCAACTTGGCCTCAAAGGTAAACCAGAAGACCTACCGCTCCGCACCGTCAGACAAGAGTGCCAAGTCCTCAGGGGTGCAGCGGTGTCATTCTCAATCTCACCACTGTCTCAGCCCAAGAAAGTGTTCCCCATTAAAGGTGCATTTACGGCCCAGCAGCTAAGCCTGGCTGAACATACACATCCAGTCAAAGCTTTGAGGGAGAAGTATCAACACCTGAGGGGTCTTCCTCTACGACATCTAGAGACTGTCTGTCCTGTGCTGCTCATTGGTTCTGACTATCCCCATCTGATTACTCCAGTGGAGCCGGTCCGCCTTGGACCACCAGGGGGGCCAGCAGCCGTTAAGACACGGCTTGGATGGACATTGCAGGGTCCTGTACAACATATCCAGCAGGAGACGAATGAAAAACTCTGTTTCTTCACCTCAACATCATCTCCTGAGACAGATCTCTTTAAGCACGTAGAAAAACTGTGGCAGATGGATGTGCTACCCTGGCAAAGTGAAAAGACCAGTACCAGATCTAAACAAGACTGTGAAGCAATCGAGCTCCTCAACGCCAAGACAGTCAGGGTTGAAGTAGACGGGATAAAAAGGTATGCCACTCCTCTGTTGCGGGCCAAAAACATGCCACAGCTGAAAGCTCCAAAAGAGGCAGTGATCTCACAGCTGAGAGCTACTGAGAAGCGACTGGTTAAGAATCCCGAACAAGCAGCTGCCTACACAGCCGAAATCCACAAACTGGAACAAGCAGGCTATGCCGTTAAACTGGATCAACATGCTAAACAGGACTCTGCTGACTCATGGTACATCCCACACCATATGGTCCACCATAATGGAAAAAACAGAGTAGTTTTTAATTGCTCCTTCCATTATCAGGGCCAAAATCTCAACAAGCTGTTGCTCCCTGGACCAGTCCTGGGACCGTCTCTACTCGCTGTACTGCTCCGCTTTCGGGAACACTCCATTGCAGTCAGCAGCGACATACGAGGGATGTTCCACCAGATCAGGTTGCTCCCAGAGGACAGACCACTGCTGCGTTTTCTCTGGCGAGATCACAAGGTACAAGAACAACCTAGTGTTTTTGAGTGGCAAGTCCTTCCCTTTGGGACCACCTGCAGTCCCTGTTGCGCGGTGTACGCCCTCCAAAAGCATGTCCTTGATCACAGCCAACCTGGAGAAGATGTCAGACATTCAGTTTTGAAATCCTTCTATGTTGACAACTGTCTGCAAAGCTTCACTACGACAGAAGAAGCCAGAAGCTTCGTCGACAAACTCGGTACCCTACTGGCAAATGGGGGTTTCGAATTGAGACAGTGGTCTAGTAATCAGCCTTCAACCATAAACCACCTTCCCTCAGAGTTGAAATCAGCCAGTACTGAGCTCTGGATTTCTCACAGCAAAACAGATACTCAAGAATCTGCTCTGGGACTGCTTTGGAACCATCAAACCGACACCATTTCTTACAGGTATCGTCCCACAGAGACTACTGAGATCACAATGCATAACATTTACAGAACGCTGGCCAGTCAGTATGATCCTCTGGGTTATATCATTCCGTACAGCACCAGAGCTAAGCTCATAGTCCAGCGCTTGTGGGACAAAAAACGAGACTGGGATGATCCAAACCTTCCCCCTGATCTATTACAGACTTGGACAGAGTGGGAGGCAGAGTTACCATCTCTGCCGCTCATTGCCTTCCCACGATCTTACACCAGTCCAGCCAAAGACAATGGAACAAGTCAGCGAGACATACACATTTTTTGTGATGCCTCTGAACGGGCGTATGGTTCAGTTGCTTATTTAAGGACAGAAGACCAGCAAGGGGATGTGGAGGTCTCTTTTCTCACAGCCAGATCAAAAGTAGCACCCAAAAAACAGCAGTCCATACCCCGCCTAGAACTCTGCGCTGCACTAACTGGTGCTCAAATGGCCAAAGATGTAAGTACTGAGTTAACCTTGCCCTTTCATCACATTTTTCTATGGACTGACTCAACCACCGTCCTTACCTGGCTCAAGTCTGAATCTTGTAGATTCAAGGTTTTTGTCGGCACCCGTGTGGCAGAGATCCAGGATCTCACGGATCAGCACACGTGGAGGTTTGTGCCATCTTCCAGTAACCCAGCAGATGACATCACACGGGGACGGACACTGCACGAGCTAGGTACCAACAGCCACTGGTATCAAGGACCATCATTCTTAAAAGACCCTCCAAGTTTGTGGCCGGAAAGACCATCACCTGTGGAGGTATATGGAGATGAGCTTCGCAAGACAGCTTTGTGTACACTTGCATGCTTCACGGCCAGCACCCCAGTCCATAACCTTGATGTTTATAAAACTTTCCAAGAGTTAATAGAGTCCACAGCTTCTCACGGGGCGGCAGCTGGCAGCCTGACAGCCAGTGCCTATAGAGATGCTGAAGTCACTCTTCTACAACAATCCCAACAGGAGCCTTTCCCCTCAGACCTTGAACAGTTAGGGGTTGGAAAACCTCTTGCCCATAACAGTCGCTTAAAGGCATTGGCACCTGAACTTGACAGCAAAACCCAGTTAATTCGAGTTGGAGGTCGTCTACGTCACAGTCCCCACCTTGAGCAAGATACTGTACACCCCATTGTTCTTGACCCAAAGCACCCAATCACACAGCTCATCATACAATGTTATGATGCCAAACTCCACCACCCAGGATATGAGAGAGTATTTGCAGAACTTCGCCGCAAGTACTGGATTCTCCGTGGTAGGGAAGTTGTTAAGCGGTTTCAGCGAAACTGCATAGAGTGCCAGAAATTGAGAAAGAAACCAGAAATCCCTAAAATGGCAGACCTCCCTCCAGCCAGACTACGATTATTCCAGCCTGCATTCTATTCTACAGGTATGGACTGTTTTGGCCCTTATGCTGTCAAGGCTGGTAGGAGGACTGAAAAGAAATGGGGTATCATTTTTAAGTGCTTAACAACTCGAGCAGTGTACATCGATGTCCTACATAACCTTGATTCTGACTCTTTTCTCATGGCACTCCGGCGCTTCACAGCCAGACGAGGAACCCCATTTGAGCTCATTTCAGATCAGGGTACCAATTTTAAGGGAGGAGAAAGAGAACTCAAGGAAGTCTTTGCAGCTCTTGCACCTGAACTTCAGGCACAGCTAGCCAGACAACAAATTCAATTCCGTTTCAATCCCCCAAATGCCCCTCACTTCGGAGGTTGCTGGGAACGAGAAATCCGCTCCCTCAAGCAAGCGCTGACAGCAACCATTGGAGCTCAGTCAGTAACCTTCGAAGTGCTACAAACAGTGTTAGTGGAGATTGAGGGAATTCTAAACTCAAAACCCTTGGGTTATACTTCCTCTGACATCATGGACCCAGACCCCATCACTCCAAACTCTCTCTTGATGGGGAGGCCAGATTCCTCTCTACCTCCAGTGGTATACCCCGAGTCTGAGCTTCTAAGCAGGCGGAGATGGCGTCACAGCCAAGTTCTTGCAGACCACTTCTGGAAACACTTCCTGAAGTTTTACCTTCCTGGCCTTCAAACCCGTCAGAAGTGGCAAGGTGACAAATCTGAGATTCAAGTTGGCACCACAGCGATGATCGTCGACACACAATTGCTTCGAGCACTATGGCCGGTGGGACGAGTGTCAGAAATATTCCCCGGGGCTGACGGCAGAGTGAGAACAGCTAATCTTAAGGTGGGCGGAAAGACATACACACGCCCAGTAGCACGTATTATACAATTGCCTAGCATTCCTGAGTAATGTGAAGCTATAAACAAATCTGTTACACAGAGGCCTTTTGTAATTGTACAGATTCTGTTCCCAGAATCTGGAGGCGGCTGTTAAAAAGATCCTTATATCAGTCAGATTAATATGCCTTCTAATTAGATCTCTCTGTTTTGCCGAGATTGATTGACACACAGCATCCAGCACAGCAGCCAATCAGCGTTCGTAGATCAACGTGCAGGCGAATATCCCGCCCACAGCACCAGTGCAAAGTGGAGAGTGAGTTCGCTGGAGCGCTGATGCGGATGCTTGAACTTTGCAAATTACATATAGTTTTCTTTATTGTATGGGTGTTGTGCGTCTATGCAAAGTAAGTGCATCATATCTAATCCTTGCAGCGATCGCGTCTGTTATATTCACTGTTACCGTGTCTCGTAGTTTATTACTGCCATCAATATATGATTATCATGTCTTTTGCGCTGTATATATGTTACCTTTATTCGTAGTTAGTTATATGGATGTTATTTGTGTATATTCTATTTGTATTTGAAGTTATTTATTCGGCTAAGTGCTCATTTTAAGCTGTTCTAAAGTTGCAAGCAACTCAATGCGCATGCGCACCAAACATGTCCAGACAGAGCACCAACGATATAAACAAATGAAGCTGTTTACTGTTTAATACCTTAATGTATATAACATAACGTGTTTGTTTCTGCTAATTATTAATCCGTTTAACTGTATATTTTGGCTGCATATTTATCCTGTGTATGTATACTTGGAACATTTAATATTATTATCCTTTTATATTATTATATATTTACTCTGTATTTTCAGTTTTTCTAGAAAACCACACATTCACACATACGCAAAACTAATCACTGGTTGTGGTGACAAATAAACGGGTTACTCCCATATATCAAACATCTGCTCTCAAGTCTCTCACCGGACACCCTGTGGCGGGTTTCAAACCTAACCAACAATCTACTTAAATGAGACTGTACTATTACAGCTAACTCATTGTTTCAATTGGCCTTTAGATGTCTTCAGGCCAGGAATCTTACCAAATATGTGAAGTTTGGTGCAGATTGGACAATGCATGTTTAAGTTGGTGTAAAACAAGTAATTTCCTGTAGCCACCAGGTGGCGCTATGTCTATAACTAAACATTGGCACGTAGATGTCTTCAGACCAATACTTTTATCAAACATATGAAGTTTGGTGCAGATTGAACATGGTATGTTTGAGTTAGTGTAAAGCATGATATATCCTGTTGTCAGCAGGTGGCGCTATGATTATATCTGATTTTTGGCCTTTAGGTGTTTTCAGGACAGGACTCTTACCAAATATGTGAAGTTTGGTGCAGATTGGACATTGCATGTTTAAGATAGTGTAAAATAAGTCATTTCCTGTTGCCAGCAGGTGGCGCTCTAATTATAATGAAATATTTGTATTTAGATGTGTTCAGGCCTGGATTCTTATCGAACGTGTGAAGTCTGGGGCAGATCGGACATTGTATGACTGAGTTACAACAACTTTTATTCCCATGGCGAGACATCGAAATTTGTGATGCCGCCAAGGACACGCCCTTTAACGAAAACTCTAGATCTTCGCAATTTAACATCACAAAGGCCTTTAGGTTAGACTGACCTAAATATTATGTTTATGTCATTAAATCTCTAGGAGGAGTTAGTTACAGAGAAAACATGTCACTTCCTGTTGCCAGCAGGTGGCGCTACGACTATAACTGAATATGGTCACTTAGATCTCTTCAGGTCAGGATTCTTATCAAACGTGAAGTTTGGTGTAGATCGGAAATAGCATGCCTGAGATATAACAACTTCCTGTTTCATGGCGAAACATCAAAATTTGACAGGACGCCACGGACACGCCCTCCGATGAAAACTCTAGATCTTCGCAATTTAACTTCACAAAGGGCTTTAGATTACACTGACCAATTTTGGTGTTCATCTGAATAAATCTCTGGGAGGAGTTCGTTAAAGTATGACACCTGAAAATGGCAAAAATGACACAAAATATGACGAGAAAATTCAAAATAGCCGACTTCCTGTTGGGTTTCTGATTTCGTACCTGGAGACTTTTTTGTAGGTATTGTTAAGTTACATAAGTGTACCGATTTTCGTACATGTACGTGAAACGTAGCTCGAGGCGCACTCCGCTGAATATTTATAGGTGGCGCTGTCGAGCCATTTTGCCACACCTACTTCTGAAACCCATATCAGACGTAAATTTTCACCAGTTCTGACGCGTGTGCAAAGTTTCCTGACTTTTCGAGCATGTTTAGGCCCTCTAAAATGCGATTAAGTTTGGAGAAGAAGAAGAAGAAGAAGAAGAAGAAGAAGAAGAAGAAGAAGAAGAAGAAGAAGAAGAAGAAGAAGAAGAAGAAGAAGAAGAAGAAGAAGAAGAATAAACGGAGCAGATTCAATAGGGTCCTCGCACCATCGGTGCTCGGTCCCTAATTAAAGCTGCAAGCAGCGATGGAAGGGACCTCGCCCGGCTCACCGCCGACCGGTGGCTTCAGAAGAACAGGGAACGGTGAGCAATATGCATTTAAAAAGGTAAATATAGAGGAATATTTCAAAGTCATTTATATGTACCAAACCTGCTGCCAAGCTGGTGGTGCAACGTCCATAACAGAACATTAACATGTAGATGTCTTCAGGCTAGAACATTTATCAAACATATGAAGTTTGGTGAAGATTGAACATTGCATGTTTAAGCTAGTGTAAAACAAGTAATTTCCTGTAGCCAGCAGGTGGCGCTATGTCTATAACTAAATTTTGGCATGATGTCTTCAGGCCATGGCTCTTATAAAACCTGTGAAGTTTGGGGCAGATTGGACATTGCATGCTTAAGTTAGTGCAAAACAAGAAATTTCCTGTTGCCAGCAGGTGGCGCTATATATTTAACTGAACATTGGCATGTAAATGTCTTCATCCAGTACTTTTAAAAAACATATGAAGTTTGGTGCAGATTGGACATTGCATGTTTAAGTTAGTGTAAAACAAGTAATTTCCTGTTTCCAGCAGGTGGCGCTATGTCTATGACTAAACATTGTCACGTAGATGTCTTCAGGCCATGGCTCTTAACAAACGTGTGATGTTTGGTACAGATCGGACATTTTATGGCTGAGTAACGACAGTTTCTATTCCCATGGCGAGACATCGAATTTTGTCACGCCGCCATAGACACGCCCATTAGCGAAAACTCAAGCTCTTTGCAATTCAACATCACAAAGGCCTTTAGATTAGACTGACCTATATATTATGTTGACGTCATTAAATCTCTAGGAGGAGTTAGTTATAGAGTAAAACATATCACTTCCTGTTGCCAGCAGGTGGCGCTATGAATTTATATGAATATGGTCATTTAGATCTTTTCAGGTCAGGAGTCTTGTCAAACATGTGAAGTTTGGTGCAGATCGGACATTGCATGTTTAAGTTAGTGTAAAACAAGTCATTTCCTGTTGCCAGCAGGTGGCGCTCTGATTATAATGGAATATTCGTATTTAGATGTGTTCAGGCCTGGAATCTTACCGAACATGTGAAGTCTGGGTCAGATCGGACATAGCATGCCTGAGATATAACAACTTCCTATTTCATGGCGAAACATCAAAATTTGACAGGATGCCACGGACACGCCCTCCGATGAAAACTCTAGATCTTCGCAATTTAACGTCACAAAGGGCTTTAGATTACACTGACCAATTTTGGTGTTCATCTGAATAAATCTCTGGGAGGAGTTCGTTAAAGTATGACACCTGAAAATGGCAAAAATGACACAAAATATGACGAGAAAATTCAAAATAGCCGACTTCCTGTTGGGTTTCTGATTTCGTACCTGGAGACTTTTTTTGTAGGTATTGTTAAGTTACATAAGTGTACCGATTTTCGTACATGTAAGTTAAACGTAGCTCGAGGCGCACTCTGAATATTTATAGGTGGCGCTGTCGAGCCATTTTGCCACACCTACTTCTGAAACCCATATCAGACGTAAATTTTCACCAGTTCTGATGCGTGTGCAAAGTTTCCTGACTTTACAAGCATGTTTAGGCCCTCTAAAATGCGATTAAGTTTGGAGAAGAAGAAGAAGAAGAATAAACGGAGCAGATTCAATAGGGTCCTCGCACCATCGGTGCTCGGTCCCTAATAAACGGAGCAGATTCAATAGGGTCCTCGCACCATCGGTGCTCGGTCCCTAATAAACAGAGCAGATTCAATAGGGTCCTCGCACCATCGGTGCTCGGTCCCTAATTAAAGCTGCAAGCAGCGATGGAAGGGACCTCGCACCCAGCACCGCCAACCGGTGGCTTCAGAAAGACAGGGAACGGTGAGCAATATGCATTTAAAAAGGTAAATATAGAGGAACGTGTCATAGTCATTTATATTTGTCAAACCTGCTGCCAGCTGGTGGCGCTATGTCCATAACTGAACATTAACATGTAGATGTCTTCAGTCTAGCACTTTTATCAAACATATGAAGTTTGGTGCAGATTGAACATAGTATGTTTGAGTTAGTGTAAAGCCTGACACATCCTGTTGTCAACAGGTGTCGCTATGATTACATCTGAATATTAGCCTTTAGATGTTTTCAGGCCAGGAATCTTACCAAATATGTGAAGTTTGGTGCAGATTGGACAATGCATGTTTAAGTTGGTGTAAAACAAGTAATTTCCTGTTGCCAGCAGGTGGCGCTATGTCTATAACTAAACATTGGCATGTAGATGTCTTCAGACCAATACTTTTATCAAACATATGAAGTTTGGTGCAGATTGAACATGGTATGTTTGAGTTAGTGTAAAGCATGATATATCCTGTTGTCAGCAGGTGGCGCTATGATTATATCAGATTTTTGGCCTTTAGGTGTTTTCAGGCCAGGACTCTTACCAAATATGTGAAGTTTGGTGCAGATTGGACATTGCATGTTTAAGATAGTGTAAAAGAAGTCATTTCCTTTTGCCAGCAGGTGGCGCTCTAATTATAATGAAATATTCGTATTTAGATGTGTTCAGGCCTGGATTCTTATCGAACGTGTGAAGTCTGGGGCAGATCGGACATTGTATGGCTGAGTTACAACAACTTTTATTCCCATGGCGAGACATCGAAATTTGTGATGCCTCCATGGACACGCCCTTTAACGAAAATTCTAGATCGTCGCAATTTAACATCACAAAGGCCTTTAGGTTAGACTGACCTATATATTATGTTTATGTCATTAAATCTCTAGGAGGAGTTAGTTACAGGGTTCGTACGGTCATGAAAAACCTGGAAAAGTCATGGAATTTTAAAACCGCATTTTCCAGGCCTGGAAAAGTTTTGGAAAAATGAATAAACCCAGAAAGTTTTGGAAAAGTCATGGAAATCTATTTTACAAATCTTTGTATAATACAATTATGTTTATTCGGGTCCTGAATTTCGGTACGGGATTGCGCATGGGCTATATTGCATATTTCTACTCTTTCCCGCAGCTTTCGAATTTAAAATGATGGATATTCACACATTCAATAGCCTATAGCTTGTAGGCTGATGAGTAAATAGATCCACACAGAATATCAAATCGGTCATTTGAAAACGGATTCATTAGCTGTGTTTTCTCTCTTTGACTTTCTCTTAAAACACGTAATCAGCGCATCTCGTCTGCACTAAAGAGCTGCACGGTGCGATACAAGTCTTTCTCTGGCATTTTGGTACAGTTGACAGAATTGTCACCTGCCTAATCGGGTCATTGTTGCATTGTCACTAAAATGTAGCCTATTATTTGTTTGCACGTCTTTTTAAGCCGTTCTGTACTCGCGCGCTCCAGAGGCGGTTTCCGCTGCACTCAGTCATGTCCAAATGGCGTCCGTATAAAGCCGCCTTGCGAGTACCAAATTGACTTTGGTACCAAACAAGCTCAGTAGAATCCTGCACGGGCCTCAAACATACGCCCCAGTCCAATCCTTGTTCAGCAGATTATCAGATTACCCGAGTCCGACTGGAGCCCATGTCTTTCTTTCTCTCTTCCCCATTACACAGCTGCTGTTCTAGCCATTAAAATAGTTCAGTTTCGTTTTTAATGGCAAAGCGTATTTCGTTTCTTTATTAAGTTAATTTAGAAATATGTTTGGAAAATTTATTTGTTTATTAAATTCAAGTTTTTGTTTTTAAAGTATCTTTTGAGCAATCGGCCAGCTGCAGACAGTGAGTTTGGCTATTATGTTTGCTCAATTTAGCCTTCTTAAATCACCACTTGACTAAAATTAAATCTATATAAAATACTTAAAAAAGCATATCACAATGTTAGTTTAAACATTTAACCTAGACAAATGTGTGCTATTAGACCGGTCGAGCTGCTCTTGTCAGTCGCGGTATTGTTTCCACGAGCGGCTAATCCTTTTCATCACCATAATAATTGATGGATTTCTAAAATACAAAAATAAGGAGGAATCCTAAAACAAGCCCGATGCCCGGCCCGCGTCTGATGTGAAAATTGTCCCGAAGCCATAAACTAAAAGTCGAGGCTGAAATATGGGGCTCTAAAAGTGCAGCTTGTTGCGTTTAAGCGGCAAAATTACACACAAAATGACGTTAAAATGGCCATCCTGGTGAGCAGGGTGCGAACTACGGGGGAGCTAGGGGCTCCCCTTAATAATACATGGGCTCCCCTGAAAACGTGATTTGTGGAAAGTAGGCTAATTTATTTTTTGGGGGGTGGGTCTCAAAAAATATTGACTGTTATTTTGACGTGCAATTTCAGTTTTGTGTACTGTGATCATCGTGGATTATTATGTGTAAAATTGCAACAACAAAAATCATTAATTAATGCTTGACGATTGCGATTTAAACCTAACTCACTTCAATAAAGATAATTATAGGCCTACATGAGCATCTGCTGTCCTTGATTACGCAGCGCTCTTGTTAGGATGACAAAAAAAGCTTTAAAAGTCTGCTCTGCCTCAGCAGCAAACAGCGCTCGTCAATGTCAAAGTAATTTAATTCAAATCAAATCAAAGTAGGCGGAGTTTAGCGTTCACAGATGCTGAGCGCGCGACTAAGCGTCAGATTAATAAAAGAGAGCGAGGTAAGATGTTTAGTCAACTGTTTTACGAAAGAAATGTTAAATGACCGACAATTCTATTCAGTGAAGCAAACTACTCGACTTGTTTCTCAAATATGCCCATTTTGAGAGTGACAGAGAAAGAGAAGAAATGTGCATGTTTTAATTATCTGCATCTGTTTGTCCCTACAAACAATGAAACTGTGAATTTAGTTCTACTTTAAAAACACGTCTACTACTAGTGTTGAAAAATAATAAAACTTTATTTTATTAAGACATAATCACAAAATATTTTATTTTTAATAGTAGGCTAAATCCCCTTTATTTTTCAACATGTAAATGTTTAATTTTCATTCATTAAAATATAAATTAACTCGATGTTTCATGCCTTAATCTGATAACCAGTCAAATTTAAATACACAACACAGAATTTCTGTGGAAAAATAACAATTCATAAGGCTACTGTAAGAGTAAAAAATTTGTTTGTATGCATTCAAATAATCAGATGAGCTAAAACAGAATTTGGCAACAATAAAACATAAGGTAAGAAAAAAATATAACATTTCATACGGCCATAAACGTCATTTTTGTTACACTTTTAATAAATTAAATTGTATAAGTTTCATGATTTTAATTAATTAGACATGCTTTTTGATAAATACATTTTAAATTGATCATTAAAAAGGAGTCTATAAAATGAAAACGAAAAAAAACGGAATCTAGAAAAATTGAAACGGTAAAAAATGAATTTAGAAAAAAATAAAATGGAATTTGGGAAAAATTAAAACGGATTTCATAGGGCCCTATATATATATATATATATATATATATATATATATATATTGCAAAACGAAATTCTGGCCCTGCGTTTAACTGAGTTAAATAAATGATAATAGTGATATGTTCTCTGTGTGGAGTAAAGGTCCTTACACACCGAGTCAGAAATGTTTGTATGCGTTTTTGCATGTGAAATTTCGGACTGCAAGGACCTTCACATCTGGCGCAGTTTAAGCTTGTACTAAAACAAAAAAGCAAACAATAGTATTAATAGTCATTCATTTTAGTTAAAATACTATGATAATTTGAACAGATTTGTATTCTTATTGTAAAATAATGTGAAATTAGGTCATGGAAATTGTCACAAAAGTCATGGAAAAGTCATGGAAAAGTCATGTAAATTTGTTGGTAAAAATGTGTACGAACCCTGTAGTTACAGAGTAAAACATGTCACTTCCTGTTGCCAGCAGGTGGCGCTATGACTATAACTGAATATGGTCACTTAGATCTCTTCAGGTCAGGATTCTTATCAAACGTGTGAAGTTTGGTGCAGATCGGACATAGCATGCCTGAGATATAACAACTTCCTGTTTCATGGCGAAACATCAAAATTTGACAGGACGCCACGGACACGCCCTCAGATGAAAACTCTAGATCTTCGCAATTTAATGTCACAAAGGGCTTTAGATTACACTGACCAATTTTGGTGTTCATCTGAATAAATCTCTGGGAGGAGTTCATTAAAGTATGACACCTGAAAATGACACAAAATATGACGAGAAAATTCAAAATAGCCGACTTCCTGTTGGGTTTCTGATTTCGTACCTGGAGACTTTTTTGTAGTTATTGTTAAGTTACATAAGTGTACCGATTTTCATACATGTACGTGAAACGTAGCTCGAGGCGCACTCCGCTGAATATTTATAGGTGACGCTGTCGAGCCATTTTGCCACACCTACTTCTGAAACCCATATCAGACGTAAATTTTCACCAGTTCTGACGCGTGTGCAAAGTTTCCTGACTTTTCGAGCATGTTTAGGCCCTCTAAAATGCGATTAAGTTTGGAGAAGAAGAAGAAGAAGAAGAAGAATAAGAATAATAAACGGAGCAGATTCAATAGGGTCCTCGCACCATCGGTGCTCGGCCCCTAATAAACGGAGCAGAATCAATAGGGTCCTCGCACCATCGGTGCTCGGTCCCTAATAATTAAAGCTGCAAGCAGCGATGGAAGGGACCTCGCCCGGCTCACCGCCGGACCGGTGGCTTCAGAAGGACAGGGAACGGTGAGCAATATGCATTTAAAAAGGTAAATATAGAGGAATATTTCAAAGTCATTTATATGTACCAAACCTGCTGCCAGCTGGTGGTGCAACGTCCATAACTGAACATTAACATGTAGATGTCTTCAGGCTAGAACATTTATCAAACATATGAAGTTTGGTGAAGATTGAACATTGCATGTTTAAGCTAGTGTAAAACAAGTAATTTCCTGTAGCCAGCAGGTGGCGCTATGTCTATAACTAAATTTTGGCATGATGTCTTCAGGCCATGGCTCTTATCAAACGTGTGAAGTTTGGTGCAGATTGGACATTGCATGTTTAAGTTAGTGTAAAACAAGTAATTTCCTGTTGCCAACAGGTGGCGCTATGTCTGTAACTAAACATTGGCACAGAGATGTCTTCAGGCCATGGCTCTTATCAAACGTGTGAAGTTTGGGACAGATCGGACATTTTATGGCTGAGTAACGACAGCTTCTATTCCCATGGCGAGACATCAAAATTTGACAGGATGCCACGGACACGCCCTCCGATGAAAACTCTAGATCTTCGCAATTTAACGTCACAAAGGGCTTTAGATTACAATGACCAATTTTGGTGTTCATCTGAATAAATCTCTGGGAGGAGTTCATTAAAGTATGACACCTGAAAATGGCAAAAATGACACAAAATATGACGAGAAAATTCAAAATAACCGACTTCCTGTTTGGTTTCTGATATTGTACCAAGAGACATTTTTATAGGTATTGTTATGTTACATGAGTGTACCAATTTTCGTACATGTACGTGAAACGTAGCTCGAGGCGCACTCTGCTGAATATTTATAGGTGGCGCTGTCGAGCCATTTTGCCACCCCTACTCCTGAAACCCATATCAGACGTAAATTTTCACCAGTTCTGATGTGTGTGCAAAGTTTCCTGACTTTTCGAGCATGTTTAGGCCCTCTAAAATGCGATTAAGTTTGGAGAATAATAATAATAATAATAATTAAAGCTGCAAGCAGCGATGGAAGGGACCTCGCCCGGCTCACCGCCGACCGGTGGCTTCAGAAAGACAGGGAACAGTGAGCAATATGCATTTAAAAAGGTAAATATAGAGGAACGTGTCATAGTCATTAATATGTGTCAAACCTGCTGCCAGCTGGTGGCGCTATGTCCATAACTGAACATTAACATGTAGATGTCTTCAGTCTAGCACTTTTATCAAACATATGAAGTTTGGTGCAGATTGAACATAGTATGTTTGAGTTAGTGTAAAGCCTGACACATCCTGTTGTCAACAGGTGGCGCTATGATTACATCTGAATATTGGCCTTTAGATGTCTTCAGGCCAGGAATCTTACCTAATATGTGAAGTTTGGTGCAGATTGGACAATGCATGTTTAAGTTGGTTTAAAACAAGTAATTTCCTGTAGCCACCAGGTGGCGCTATGTCTATAACTAAACATTGGCATGTAGATGTCTTCAGACCAATACATTTATCAAACATATGAAGTTTGGTGCAGATTGAACATAGTATGTTTGAGTTAGTGTAAAGCATGATATATCCTTTTGTCAGCAGGTGGCGCTATGATTATATCTGAATTTTGGCCTTTAGATATCTTCAGGTCAGGGCTCTTACCAAATACGTGAATTTTGGTGCAGATTGGACATTGAATGCTTAAGTTAGCTTAAAAGAAGTAATTTGCTGTTGCCAGCAGGTGGCGCTATATCTTCAACTGAACATTGGCATTTAGATATCTTCAGACCAATATTTTTATCAAAAGTGTGAAGTTTGGTGCAGATTGGACATTGCATGTTTAAGTTAGTGTAAAACAAGAAATGTCCTGTTGCCAGCAGGTGGCGCTATATATTTAACTGAACATTGACATGTAGATGTTTTCATCCAGTACTTTTAAAAAACATATGAAGTTTGGTGCAGATTGGACATTGCATGTTTAAGTTAGTGTAAAACAAGTAATTTCCTGTTGCCAGCAGGTGGCGCTATGTCTATGAAAAAAAATTGGCACAGAGATGTCTACAGGCCATGGCTCTTATCAAAATTGTGAAGTTTGGGACAGATCGGACATTTTATGGCTGAGTAACGACAGCTTCTATTCCCATGACGAGACTTCGAATTTTGTCACGCCGCCATAGACACGCCCATTAGCGAAAACTCAAGCTCTTTGCAATTCAACATCACAAAGGCCTTTAGATTAGACTGACCTATATATTATGTTGATGTCATTAAATCTCTAGGAGGAGTTAGTTACAGAGTAAAACATATCACTTCCTGTTGCCAGCAGGTGGCGCTATGAATTTATATGAATATTGTCACTTAGATCTTTTCAGGTCAGGAGTCTTGTCAAACATATGAAGTTTGGTGCAGATTGGACATTGCATGTTTAAGTTAGTGTAAAACAAGTAATTTCCTGTTGCCAGCAGGTGGCGCTCTGATTATAATGGAATATTCGTATTTAAATGTGTTCAGGCCTGGATTCTTATCGAACATGTGAAGTCTGGGGCAGATCGAACATTGTATGGATGAGTTACAACAACTTATATTCCCTTGGCGAGACATCGAAATCTGTGATGCCGACAAGGACACGCCCTTTAACGAAAACTCTAGATCTTCGGAATTTAACATCACAAGGGCCTTTAGGTTAGACTGACCAAATAATGTGTTGATGTCTTTAAATCTCTAGGAGGAGTTAGTTACAGAGTAAAACATGTCACTTCCTGTTGCCAGCAGGTGGCGCTATTACTATAACTGAATATGGTCATGTAGATCTCTTCATATCAGGAGTCTTATCAAACATGTGAAGTTTGGTGCAGGTCGGACATAGCATGCCTGAGTTATAACAACTTCCTGTTTCATGGCGAAACATCGAAATTTGACAGGACGCCACGGACACGCCCTCCAATGAAAACTCTAGATCTTCGCAATTTAACGTCTCAAAGGGCTTTAGATTGCAATGACCAATTTTGGTGTTCATGCGAATAAATCTCTGGGAGGAGTTCGTTAAAGTATGACACCTGCAAATGGCAAAAATGTCACTAAATATGACGAGAAAATTCAAAATAACCGACTTCCTGTTGGGTTTCGGATTTCGTTCCAGGAGACTTTTTTGTAGGTATTGTTAAGTTACATGAGTGTACCGATTTTCATACATGTACGTGAAACGTAGCCCGAGGGCTTTCCGCTGAATGAGTATAGGTGGCGCTGCCGAGCCGTTTTGCCACACCTACTTCTGAAACCCATATAAGACGTAAATTTCCACCAGTTCTGATGCGTGTGCAAAATTTCCTGACTTTTCGAGCATGTTTAGGCCCTCAAAAATGCGATTAAGTTTGGAAAAGAATAATAATAATAATAAACAACACAGATACAATAGGGTCCTCGCACCATCGGTGCTCGGTCCCTAATAATAAACGGAGCAGATTCAATAGGGTCCTCGCACCATTGGTGCTCGGTCCCTAATAAACGGAGCAGATTCAATAGGGTCGGTGCTCGGTCCCTAATAAACGGAGCAGATTCAATAGGGTCCTCGCACCATCAGTGCTCGGTCCCTAATAATAAACGGAGCAGATACAATAGGGTCCTCTGCACCATCGGTGCTCGGTCCCTAATAATAATAATAAACAACACAGATACAATAGGGTCCTCGCACCATCGGTGCTCGGTCCCTAATAATAATAATAATAATAAACAACACAGATACAATAGGGTCCTCGCACCATCGGTGCTCGGTCCCTAATAATAATAATAATAAACAACACAGATACAATAGGGTCCTCGCACCATCAGTGCTCGGTCCCTAATAATAAACAACACAGATACAATAGGGTCCTCGCACCATCGGTGCTCGGTCCCTAATAATAATAATAATAAACGGAGCAGATTCAATAGGGTCCTCTGCACCATCGGTGCTCGGTCCCTAAATATAGCTGCAAGCAGCGATGGCGGGCCCAAGCCGAGTACAAACGCCACCCCGGTTGCATCAGGAAAACTGTGACCAGCGGGCACTAGGCTTGCCGGGATAGACGGTGATGACGGTTATACTGGTGTTAAGCCGCAACACCGTTACGTCACTTGCTCACCGTGGCACCGTCCCCCACCGTCGTTTAGATAGTTTTTTTTATAGTAATAAAAATAATTTTGTTCAGTTAGAGGACACTAAAATTAAAACTGAACGCGGCTGATCAATGCAACGCACAGAACGGATGACAGTCTTGCATCACAGCAGTCTAGGTATGCATTTTTCTGTCAATAAATTCAAGACTCTTGACAAGACGAATAAAATAAATATAATTTTGTGCAGACTAGACTTTTATTTGTTAGCCTATCTCTCTGTCTTTCAGCAGAAATGTGAACAAACAGTGAATATATCGCGGGAGCGGAATAAAACCTAAAATAGTCCCGCGCAGACCTCTACATCACAGATCAGATTTAATTTATCACGTGAAGAGAGATGACTGACAAGAAGAGTGAGGTGAGACAGACAAGAAGATGGTGGAAGAGTTTCAAATCCAAATGTAAAAGCGCCCGTTTTAAGCCGGTTGACTTCTGAGTCTGACTTTAATCTAATTCAAAATCTTTAATCTTTTCAAATGAGAAACTCACCAAGATCTACCAAGTGAAAAGTAAATAAATGATAAAATACATATTAAATAAAATAAATAATTAAAAAGGCTTGTTGGGATGTATCTTTGTTGCATTAATTTAATAATAAAAAATAAAATAATATTTTATTTTTATTCACTATTCATGACGTCATCAGTAAATAGTTCCTCTGTAAGAACAAGCTGTTTGGAGTCTGATGACCGTGTGCACATAAACACCACTGATCCTCACAAACTTCAACACACGCCAGCATCCATTATAAAACACTCGCTGTATTCAAGCAGAAATATGATGTTAGAGTGATCGAGAGCGCACATACACGGTTCGTTTGCGCATCATTTATAACGGACATAACGCACGCATAATGCACGATCATGTCACGTTAATCATCTTTACCCTGATTACAATAGTCGTCCATCAAAACTTGTATCTATTAGTGTGACACTGGCTTCTTTTATCCAGCCGAGTGCTGATGTTTTTGCTCATAGTTTTTGAGCCGCTATTCAGTCTGTATTCACACAGCGTGATGAGAGACGTTTTGCTGCTCCGAAACACAGAATATGTAGAGTGGTGGTACTGTTATTTATTTATAACCTATATTTTTTTCATGACTTAACAGGCGAGTCATAATATTAGTGAATATATTCTATTGTAGTTTTATCTCTCGCCCCCCTGGTTGAGAAACACTGACCTAAAGCTCATCTTCCAGCATTGTCTTCACGATCGATCTATTAGGCATCACTGATGTGATGTTTTAAAAAAAAACATTTGTTTCTCATTTATTTGGTTCCACAGTATTTGCTGATTTTTATTTTACTTAAACACTGCTTGACGCAGAATTGCCGCTGATATTAAAGTCAAAGTAAAACGCGACCGGTGCTTACAGGCTTTTTAAAACCTAAGAAAAGGGGAAAAGAGGGAAAACTCAAATGACCCCCCACCACGGTGATACCGTTATAACCGGTGTGATATCAGGTCGATTAACCGGTGGGAAAATTTCCTCACCGACACAACCCTGGCGGGCACATGCATTACAGTAACCCTCTAGCAGTTTGGATTTAAGGGATACATTAATGGAAGGGTTAATTCGAGCCATCAAGACACACACACACACAAAACAAAATATAAAACTTTGGTAATCCTTTTAATAAGGTTTCAGTTATTAGCATTAACTATATTAATTAACATGAACAATAATTATACAGCATTTATTAATGTTAGTCTCTAGCTATCCGCTCTCTCTCTCTCTCTCTCTATCTATCTCTCTCTCTCTCTCTCACACAGACACACACACACACACACACACACAAATAACAATATATAAAACTTTTCAATAAGGTTTTAGCTTTTAACATTATACTTTCAATAAGGTTTCAGTTATTAGCATTAACTATATTAATTATCATGAACAATAATTATACAGCATTTATTAATGTTAGTCTCTAGCTATACTCTCTCTCTCACACACACACGCACACACACATAGAACAATATATGAAACTTTTGTAGCACACTGTTTTCAATAAGGTTTTAGCTTATAACATTATATAAGTTAAAATGAACAATAGTTTTTATAGCATTTATGAATCTTAGTTAATATTATGTTACAAATTGACTACTACATTATAAATAAAAATGTGGTAATGTACTTTTGTTACTGTACCTAAAATAAAATAAAAAATACTTACACAAATACAGTAAAAATATGTTGTTAGTACTAATACTCATGTTTAAAACAATATTATTAAACTCTAGTTACAGCAGGGTATAGCGTATAGTTACCCTAACCCTAATTCTCAATTCCAGCAAATTCAGCAATTCTAGCAAAATCACTAGCACGTCGTCCCGGGAATATTGGTTTAATACCAGTCGGGCTACCAATATATATCACTGTCCTGCCCTACGGGCTACCTTAAATACAGGGCTCCCGCAGGTCCTTATAAACTCCTTATTTTAGTTGTATCAAATTTAAGGCCGTAAAAAGTTGTAAATACATTAAATGGTTTAAGAAAAGTCTTCATTTACAATTTCAAGAGGTCTTTCAGTTTCAATCGTGAAAGGGCTGATTAAACTTCAAAAGGCAATAATGTCATTGATTATTTATTTATTTGATATATAAATCAAAAACAGAGCTGTCAAATCACTACATGGTCTAGTGTCTGTGATTGTTAAAGCAAAAAAACACTGCTATATAAAAATATAATCAGTTTGTTTTGCGAGTCTCTCTGTGAGTGAGCGGTTGTCATGTACTTAAGTATGCATGCTGGCGCCGCTCAGTGTTTAACAGCGTCTGCTGTCTCACTATCTGAGGACAAACACTGAGAGCCTCACTGACATTGAGAGACCAATTAATAATCTTTTCTTCCTTTTATTTGAGACAACCATTGTCAAATACACGCAAAGATCTTCACTAACTTCACTTTACGTTACCCGTCTTCTCCTTCTTCTCTGATTTGCGGAAGTTTAGACGATTAAAATGCGTATTACTGCCCCCTCAGTTCACTACCCGTCAAAATAAAAGTCCGCTTTTTAACTTGAAGAAATTGACAGAAATTACGATTGTATTATAATGTAGACCACTTCTAAAACAATAATAATAACAAATAGAAACATTTAAGGAATATGATTTCCCCCTCATTTTAATTTACTAAATCTCTATTGTGCAGCCCTTTATGAAAGCATAAAATGATAAAAGTTATTTTCATTTGATTACATTTTAAAGCATTAATTAAATTGTTAAAGCTTTATACATTAATTTCATTACCACCATTTCTGATAGTGTTGTTGTGAATTTGACTCATTTGTTTCCTTTTCACCTTTTTCTTATTTTCTTTGCACTACATCTCCCACAATTCCTAGTAAACTACATTAAGGGTGAACTCCATATGGGGCACTACATTACCCATATTCCCCTGGTTCTATAAATAGACCTCACTTCCTTTCTTTGTCCCTTTTATGCATTGGTGAGGTGTGGGTGTTTGAATGGGCACCCCACCATGTCCTTTCCTTAGGATGCGTTAAGTAAGTTTGTTTTCCAATTGTATAGTTTGAACTTGTTTAGATATTTAATCCTTATTTGGATTGAGTACAATATTGATGTGTTGTTTGTATGAGTTTGTTTTTCTCTTTTATATTGTTTGTAGTGACCTAAAACCCATCCTGTTTATCCTGTGCATCATGTCCATCATGGCAGTCCTGCTCCATATGCATTTGTGAACTGCATGTCATGTCAACTACTAAAGACTCGAGAATCTTCACTTCAATGGAATAAAAGAATGCAAAGGACTGATGTTTCTTCCAGTGTTTTAATTAGACACGCCACCAAGTTTCTATAACTTAATGAACTTTGGATATTATAACATCACATATTCAACATATGGTCCTTCGAGCCAGAATTAGAAATTTGGTGGAATGGATTACTATGCAAGACCTCCAGTTCGGCGTAGTGTGAGGATGAGAAGGCCTCCTGCCCGTTTTGCAGACTGTATGGTACGAGAAAGTGCTCCTCCTCCACCTCCTTCCTCATCAACCTTAGTCGTAAGTGATCATCAACAAATTGACAATGGAAATCCATGTTCCTTAAGACCTGCTACTTGCTCATCTGCTCAGTGTGAACATTTTCAACATGACTTACTTGGTATGGATGTTAGACAAGAAATACTTGGACTTAAGGGTATGTTGGGTGAGATTATGTCTAGAATGTCTCAATTAGCAGTTTCTTCTATGCATTCTGATTTATCTGAGTCTTTTGATGATGATGCTTCTGATGAGGATGAAAATGCTGTTGATAAACCATCTGTTGTTCAAGAATTGTGTGCATGTATTAAGAAAGCTGAAAAGAAATCTACATACAGGCAAGGTAATTCATCAGCTGTTCCATCACCACTTCCATTGAGTAGGCCTAGTTCTCTGCCTCCCCCACCTTCTTCATTGTTGCGTAGTCCACCTCAGCATACACATACACCTGATACATTACAACTACAATCAGGTACTATGACTCAATCTATTGTAGCTTCACTAGTTTCTGATCCCATTAATTCCCATTTCCCTCAAACGCAAGCTTCGCAGGTGTTGGTGCAACCAGCTGGTTCACCACAACTAGGTGCTTATTTACCAAGAAACTCCTTATCTTTGGATCATACTCAGTGGCCCTCACAGACTACATCAGCACAGTTACCTTCGCAGCCTCAGCCGATTCCTCATGCATCCGCAGCTAACGTAGGTTACCATACTCAGCCACATTCTGTAGGTCACCCGGTGAATTTTGTTGTACAACAACCTACTTCATTCATTCAACCAATTGTTTCCACTACACAGGCAACTGCAAATACAGTTCTTCATTCTCATCCATATTCCCAGCCATATTATGGTTCGCAATATGCTGTCTCCTATCCTGTCTCTCATGTTCAGGGACCTTCCTTTCCTTTTCTGGAGAATGACGATCCTCAAGAATTTGCAATGTTGCAGTTAGCTCTGACAAATTTGTTGTCACCTTATGAGTCAGAACATTACAAATACCATATCTTGTTAGATCATTTAAAATTCCCACCTGCTCGTAATTTAGCCCTAGCTTATGCTAATGATCCTAGACCATATAGTATGGCTCTTTTTGCACTACAGCAGAAATATGGGCAACCCCATCAGCTAGTTTTGAGGGAAATCAAAGCTATTTTAGCTCTCCCCAAGGTGAGACCAGGTGACAGCAGAGCATTTAGCAGTTTCGCACTGAAAATTCGAGCTTTGGTTGGCATGCTCCAATCTTTAGGCCAAGATCAAGCTAAATCTGAACTAACCTGTGCTTCTCATGTACAGCAACTGCTTAGTAAATTGCCCACAGAACATGTGACCAACTTTGCCCGTTATGCCCGTGCTGTCCTAAATGGTCAAAGCTACAACCTGGTTAACTTCTCTACCTGGCTCCAAGAAGAGGCTGAATGTCAAGCGATGGCCGATCAAGTTAGTGATTTCCCAAAACCCCTACTGAGTAAACCTCAATTAAAGATCTACTCTAATACTCGATCAGTCTTGTACGGAGCTAATGGCAAGTCTGTTGTATCAAGATCCACGAATAGACCACCCCAGAATCTGAGAGATCAAGAGCAGAGTTCCAAATATTCGTGTGCATATTGTTCCAGTAGACAGCATTTCATTGGCCTGTGTCCTTCCTTTAGAGCTTTAGAAGACAACAAAAAGGATGAGTGGATTAGAGAGAACAAAAGATGTTGGAGATGTGGGCTTAACCATCTAGCTGTTGAGTGTGACTTGAAAAAACCCTGTCCACAGTGTAAAGGCCGACATCTTGGTATCCTTCATGGAGTTAACCGTCGTGAGCAGGATAATGGTACATTTTATCTTAGTCGACTTGGAGGTTCCGGCAAGGTGCTCCTGAAAGTTGTTGAAGTACTTCTCCACCACGAAGGTCGATCCATGCAAACGTATGCCATCCTAGATGATGGATCAGAACGTACTATGTTGCTATCTCAAGCATCTGATTATTTAGGCCTCAAGGGGGAAGCTGAGTCCCTAATTGTTAGGACCGTACGCCAAGATACTATTGCGCTTGAAGGCTCCTCTGTAACCTTTGAAATATCCTCAACTATCAATCCAGAAAGGAAGTATATTATTTCCAATGCCTTTTGTGCTGCCAGATTGGGACTGGCAGAACAGTCATACCCCACTGAGACTTTAAAGAAACGTTTCAGACATCTTCAAGACTTACCACTTCCAGCATTCTTTAACGTTCAACCACTTATCCTTATTGGGGCAGACTACCCACATCTAATAAATCCAATTGATCAGGTGTATTTTGGACCTCCTAAATCTCCAGCCGCAATCCAGACCAAGTTGGGTTGGGTACTTCAAGGCCCAATTCCAATCCCTAACACGAATGAGATACAGTGTCTTTTCACCATCACTAAACCATTCGAGGATCTTCGCCATGATGTAGAGAAATTATGGCAATTAGACATTCTTCCCTTCAGAAATGAGAGAGTCATTACTAGGTCCAAGCAGGACCAAGAAGCTATGGACTTGTTAACCTCCAAGACCAAAAGAGTTGATGTTGATGGTGTGCAAAGATATGCCACTCCTTTATTGCGTACTTTTTCTGCTGTTCAATTACAAGCCTCACCAAATGCTGTTATGTCTCCCCTCAGAGGTGTTGAGCGCCGCCTCCAAAGAAATCCTGAATCTGCTGCTGTCTATGATCAAGAAATTTCCAAGTTGGAGAAGGCTGGTTATATTTCCAAAGTGGAACCTCCTCATGATTCATCCAAGGAATCGTGGTATATCCCTCATCATCTTGTTGAGCATAACGGGAAACCACGAATAGTCTTTAATTGTTCATATCAATGGAAAGGTATGTCACTGAACAACCAGCTCCTTCCTGGTCCACAATTGGGCCCTTCCTTACTTGGTGTCTTACTTCGATTTCGCCAGTATCCAGTGGCAATTAGTGGTGACATAAAATCTATGTTTCACCAAATCAGGCTACTACCAAAGGATCGTCCTCTTCTACGCTTTTTGTGGCGCAACATGCAGAGGTCAAATCTACCGGACGTTTACGAATGGCAAGTTTTGCCATTTGGTACAGTATGTAGTCCATGTTGCGCAACATATGCTTTACAAAGGCATGTCCATGACTACCAAGAAGGATATGAAGATCTAGTGAATTCAGTAACTCAATCATTCTATGTGGATAACTGTTTGGAGAGTTTCCCAAATGTGCAAGTCGCAAAGAACTATCTTGACCGAATGCGTTCCTTACTGATGAGTGGGGGATTTGAAATCAGACAGTGGGCAAGTAACCAGCCTGATGTTGTGAGACATCTTCCTTCTGAAGCCAGGTCTGAGAGTGCTGAACTTTGGATCAGTCAAGACCGTTTGGATCCAAGAGAAGGAGCTTTGGGTCTGAGTTGGCACTGTCCCTCTGATTCATTGGGATATCGATCTCGAACTGTAGAGTATAACGCAACAACAATGCGCAATATCTATAAAGTTCTCGCTAGTCAATATGACCCGTTGGGTTACATTTCTCCCTTTACAACACGAGCTAAGGTCATTGTACAGCAATGCTGGATGAAGTCTCGGGGTTGGGATGATCCCCTTATACCAAATCCCATCCAACAGGCCTGGAAGGCCTGGGAAACTGAGCTACCTGATCTGTCATTGATTCAGGTTCCCCCGCTGTTATTTAACTTTACCTTCCGAGCAAATCGTATCTAGAGAGTTGCATATTTTTTGTGATTCTTCAGAGAGCGCATATGGGTCGGTAGCCTATTTGCGAATGGAAACCGATAAGGGCGTGGTCCATTCTTCCTTCATCATGGCAAGATCTCGAGTTGCCCCAAAAAGGCAAATTTCCATCCCTCGCCTTGAACTTTGCGCTTCTCTAACAGGTGCACAGCTTTCTAAACTCTTGCAAAAGGAACTGACTCTTCCCTTGACAAATACTGTTTTATGGTCCGACTCAACAACTGTTCTGTCCTGGCTGCATTCTCCCTCCTGCCGTTATAAAGTTTTCGTAGCCAATCGAGTCACTGAAATCTTGGAACTCACTGATCTTTCTTCTTGGAGATATATTCCTTCTGCACAAAATCCAGCAGACGATGTTACTAGAGGCAAAACGCTGGTTGAGCTGGCTAAACCTGATCATAGATGGCGACAAGGTCCACCATTTCTGAAATGTCCTCCCCATCAGTGGCCTCAAAATCTAGTGTCCAGGTCTGCTAGTCCTGATCCTGAGCTCCGTAAACCACTCTTTTGTGGGTTAACACAATTAGAAGGTCTTGTACTCCCAGACCCTTCCTGTTTCCAGTCATGGTCAGAGTTAAAGTCTGCCACAACTGAGTTATTGCGACAACGTGGTCCGGAATCTTGTGACCCCTCTGTCGTTCAAACCTTTCTTTTAAGACAAGCCCAGCAACAAAGTTTCCCTACTGAGTACCAGTCTTTAAAGGAAGGAAAGCCCATTGAATCTCAAAGTCGTCTCCTTACACTCTCTCCTGAATTTAGAGAAGAAACTGGACTTATTGTAGTCGGCGGCAGGCTCAGACGAGTAGAGGACATGGAACCTGAAATGATTCATCCAGTCATTCTTGACTCCAAACAACCATTATCTAGTTTAATCATCAAGGACTGCGACGAGAAACTTTTCCATCCTGGTACAGAGAGAGTTTTCTCAGAACTTCGCCGTAATTATTGGATAATTAAAGGGAGACAAGCTGTAAAAAAACATCAGTTGTCTTGTTTGGAATGTAGAAAGTGGAAAGCTAAGCCATCTATCCCTCAAATGTCAGACCTTCCACTCTCTAAGCTCCGGTTGTTCAAACCTCCCTTTTGGTCTACTGGGATGGATTGTTTTGGCCCTTTCAAAATCAAGATTGGTCGTAGAACAGAAAAGAGATGGGGCATTCTGTTTAAGTGCCAGACTACTCGATGTCTGCATCTTGATTTGTTAACCAGTTTAGATGTGGATAGCTTTCTTATGGCCCTACGCCGTTTTATATCCAGGAGAGGTCAGCCGTATGAGATTCTTTGTGATCAAGGAAGTAATTTCCGTGGAGCGGCAAGAGAATTGAAAGAAGCTTTCCAGAACCTTACCACTGAGTTACAAGTTAAATTGGAGAATCAGCAGATCAAATTCAAGTTTAATCCTCCCCAAGCTCCTCATTTTGGAGGCTCATGGGAACGAGAGATTCGCTCTGTTAAAACAGCTCTGCGTGTGGTACTTGGCAGTCAAACAGTATCAGAAGAAGTCCTATGGACAGTTCTGACAGAAGTTGAAGGAGTGTTAAATTCGAAGTCACTTGGTTACGCCTCTTCTAACATTGAAGACCTTGATCCCATCACCCCAAATCTCCTCCTCATGGGGCGGCGAGACTCTTCTCTACCCCAGGTTATTTACGCTAACACTGAGCTCCTTGGCCGTAGATCTTGGCGCCACAGTCAGGTCCTTGCTGACCAGTTTTGGGCATCATTTATTCGACATTATTTGCCAGGTCAACAGCTCCGGCAAAAATGGAATAGAGAACATCCTAATTTAAATGACTCTGCTGTAGTGTTAGTTATTGATTCTCAACTTCCAAGAGCATCATGGCCCATTGGCAGGGTAGTACGTCTTTTACCTAGTCAGGACGGACGTATCAGAGTAGCTGAAGTTGCTATTAATGAGAGAACTTATGTACGCCCAGTTGCTAAGCTGACTCCGTTACCTCAAATTGATGAATAATAGCAAATACATGATTGTATTTGGGGGCGGCTGTTGTGAATTTGACTCATTTGTTTCCTTTTCAACTTTTTCTTATTTTCTTTGCACTACATCTCCCACAATTCCTAGTAAACTACATTAAGGGTGAACTCCATATGGGGCACTACATTACCCATATTCCCCTGGTTCTATAAATAGACCTCACTTCCTTCCTTTGTCCCTTTTATGCATTGGTGAGGTGTGGGTGTTTGAATGGGCACCCCACCATGTCCTTTCCTTAGGATGCGTTAAGTAAGTTTGTTTTCCAATTGTATAGTTTGAACTTGTTTAGATATTTAATCCTTATTTGGATTGAGTACAATATTGATGTGTTGTTTGTATGAGTTTGTTTTTCTCTTTTATATTGTTTGTAGTGACCTAAAAACCATCCTGTTTATCCTGTGCATCATGTCCATCATGGCAGTCCTGCTCCATATGCATTTGTGAACTGCATGTCATGTCAACTACTAAAGACTCGAGAATCTTCACTTCAATGGAATAAAAGAATGCAAAGGACTGATGTTTCTTCCAGTGTTTTAATTAGACACGCCACCAAGTTTCTATAACTTAATGAACTTTGGATATTATAACATCACATATTCAACAAGTGTATTTGTATTGAGTCATAAAAATACAGAATCCAGAAAAATTAAGTGAAACCAGAATTTATGAATTATGAATTATATTAATGATGAATATAAGTTGTTAAACTAATATATAAATCATTGATGAAATCTACTTGAATGTTTTTGATGAATTACATTTGAATGAACATGCTTTGTAAAGCAAAAAAACCCTGCTCAGATTGTTTAATACCATGCAAAAAAACACCAACAACAACCAAAAATGACTGATCATTTTTTTTTTTCTGGTGATTAAAGATATGTTTAAAAGTCTCTCTCTCTCTCTCTCTCTCTCTCTCTCTCTCTCTCTCTCTCTCTCTCTCTCTCTCTCTCTCTCTCTCTCTCTCTCTCTCTCTCTCTCAACCCTCTCTCTCTCTCTCTCTCTCTCTCTCTCTCTCTCTCTCTCTCTCTCTCTCTCTCAACCCTCTCTCTCTCTCTCTCTCACTCTCTCTCTCTCTCTCTCAACCCTCACTCTCTCTCTCTCTCTCTCAACCCTCACTCTCTCTCTCTCTCTCTCTCAACCCTCACTCAACCCTCCTCACTGTCACACTGAAAAGACAGCCCCCTCCATTTCACACACACACACAGGGCCGGCCCTACACACACACACACACACACAAACACACACACTCATAGAAGAGAGTAGAGTGAGATCAAATGCCTGATAGTTTTTTTAATTTTCTCTCATCCATAGAGTTTTGTAAAGTCATGAAACTAACCATACTTCCTCAGAATGACCTTTTCCCTGCATGTAAAAAGTTTCGAAGTTTTTGTAAACTGCACTTTAAAGATATAAAAAAAATTCTGCTATCTTTTTTTACCCTCACTTTAATAAACCACTATTTCAACACCGTTCAAGCTATCCACAAGCCTTTCGCAATTTAGCATCTTCAGTGTCTTGGCATCATGTTGACAAAGTTTGGTGTGAACAACTTGTTTCTTCTTGGAGGAGTGTGAATTAATTTGTAGCTTGATTATTCCAGAAATTGACATTAAAACAAAAGAGAAAGTTGTCCGGCTTGATGAGAACAATATATGTACTGAGTTTGGTGACTGTAGCTAAAACGAACCCCCCAAGTTTTGACAAAAGGTGGCGCTATAGAGTGCCTCCTCCACGCCCGTTAATGAGCTTTTGCCAGTGTCTATCTATAATTAATACTGATGTGTGTGTTGAGTTTTATGAAATTCTAAACATGTTAAGTGCTTCAAAATCACCCGAAAAAATGTTGAGGTTTGACACGTTGCCATGGCAACAGTATTTTAGATATCAATATTCCCATCACAGTTTCACATCAGCCGTGTTTTTACATTATTCTGATGAAGTTTGAAGCAAATTGGGTAAAAGTAAGATGGTGAATTCAAAGCATTTTGAAAATGACACACTTCCTGCTGCCAGTTGGTGGCGCTACAACTTTGACTCATAATTGTCACATCGATGCGATCGGCTTCATACACCGAACAAACCACTGAAGTGTGATCAAAATCAGACAATGTATGTGGACTTTATTAGACACTTCCTGTATCTCAATTCTCGCCATAACTTCATCGCCTCACCACGGGCAAACCGTTCGATATATCAAAAATCCCTCCGCAATTTAGCATCCCCAATGTCTTGAGATCACGTCCACCGAGTTTGGGGCTCGTCTGTTGAAAATCCTGGGAGGATTATTTCAAATTCCAGAGCATGTGCTTTTTAAACAGCCCTGAATAGCCGACTTCCTGTTGGGCGGAGCCCATGACATGCGGTGCAAAAGTTGTTCGGCTCGATGAGATCTATATGTGTACCGAGTTTCATATGAATACGTGCAAGTATGTGTGAGCTATTCATCAAGTTTTCTGATGGTGTTCCAGGGGGCGCCGTAGAGCCTCTGTGCCACGACCGGGTCCCAGCCTCTGCGGTGTCCTAATGGCCGTGGGTTCCAATGAGTGTGCAAATTTTCAAGAGTTTTTGACCATGTTAAGCCCCCCAAAAATGCCCGGATAGTCAAAAAAAAAAAAAAAAAAATCCTAAGGAAAACAATAGAATAGCCGACTTCCTGTTGGGCGGAGCCCATGACATGCGGTGCAAAAGTTGTTCGGCTCGATGAGATCTATATGTGTACCGATTTTCATATTAATGCGTGCAAGTATGTGTGAGCTACACATCAAGTTTTCAGATGTGTTCCAGGGGGCGCCGTAGAGCCTCTGTGCCACGCCCGGGTCCCAGCCTCAGTGGCGTCCTAACTACCGCGGGTTCCAATGTGTGTGCAAATTTTCAAGAGTTTTTGACCATGTTAAGCCCCCCAAAAATGCCCGGATAGCCTCAAAATCACCAAAAAAAGAATATTGAGGTTTGACACGTTGCCATGGCAACAGTATTTTAGATATCAATATTCCCTTCACAGTTTCACATCGGCCGTGTTTTTACAGTATTCTGATGAAGTTTGAAGCAAATTGGGTAACAGTAAGATGGTGAATTCAAAGCATTTTGAAAATGACACACTTCCTGCTGCCAGTTGGTGGCACTATAACTTTGCCTCATAATTGTCACATCGATGCGATCGGCTTCATACACCGAACAAACCACTGAAGTGTGATCAAAATCAGACAATGTATGTGGACTTTATTAGACACTTCCTGTCTCTCAATTCTCGCCATAAATTCATCGCCTCGCCACGGGCAAACCGTTCGAGATATCAAAAATCCCTCCGCAATTTAGCATCCCCAATGTCTTGAGATCACGTTCACCGAGTTTGGTGCTCGTCTGTTGAAAATCCTGGGAGGAGTATTTCAAATTCCAGAGCATGTGATTTTTAAACAGCCCTGAATAGCCGACTTCCTGTTGGGCGGAGCCCATGACATGCAGCGCAAAAGTTGTTCAGCTCGATAAGATCTATATGTGTACCGAGTTTCATATGAATACGTGCAAGTATGTGTGAGCTACACATCAAGATTTCTGATGGTGTTCCAGGGGGCGCCGTAGAGCCTCTGTGCCACGTCTGGGTCCCAGCCTCAGCGGCATCCTAACTGCCGCGGGTTCCAATGTGTGTGCACATTTTCAAGAGTTTTTGACCATGTTAAGCCCCCCAAAAATGCCCGGATAGTCAAAAAAAAAAATGAATCCTAACGAAAACAATAGGGCCCTGCGCCTTTCTGGTTTGGGCCCTAATAAGAATATAGCTGCAAGCAGCGATGGCGGGCCCAAGCCGATACAAACGCCACCCCGGTGGCATCAGGAAAGCGGTGCCCAGCGGGCACATGCATTTACAGTAACCCTCTGGCAGTCTGGTTTTAAGGGATACAGCAATTAAAGGGTTAAACCAAGCCATCAAAACTGATAAGGCCTAAGACATTTTTTGAGCTGTAATGCAAAAAAAACACCAACAACAACCAGAAATTGTGGTTAAAACACCAACAACCATGGCACCGGACCGGACGGCTGCTTGCCAGAGCTGGATATGTTCCCCCTGTTGCAAGTCATGTGTTTATGGTATATGTGCTTTTGTGCTGAGGTGTTTTTTTTCTGTTCTCACACTGTACTCCCCAATGGAGCATAGTCTGGGGGTAAAAATTTTTTTTTCCTCCTCTCTTTCCTCATGTAAATGCTGTATTTTTCTTACATACCCTGTCTTCCTGTTCTGTCTACCCCGTTGTCATATGTATGTTGTGTATGTATGGACAGGTGGATGGCTAATTTCGCTGGTACTTGTTACTAGTGACAATAAAGGGCTACTACTACTACTACTACTAAATGACTGATTATTGATTATTTCTGGTGATTAAAGATATGTTTAAAAGTCTCTCTCTCTCTCTCAGTCTCTCTCTCTCAGTCTCTCTCTCTCTCTCTCTCTCTCTCATTCTCTCTCTCACATGCATTTACAGTAACCCTCTGGCAGTCTGGTTTTAAGGGATACAGCAATTAAAGGGTCAATCCAAACCATTAAGTCTGCGCAACACATACACACACAGAACAACATATAAAACTTTAGTAACACTTTCGAAAAGGTTTCAGTTATTAACATTAACATTAAGTCAAGTCAAGTCACCTTTATTTATATAGCGCTTTTAACAATACAAATTGTAACAAAGCACTGCACAATATAAAAATAGGCAAATTGTGTCAATAATGTAAAATGACAGGATTTAACACTCAATTATCAGCTGAATGCATTTCATTATTGAATTTAGTAATGGCATTGTCCAGCTTAGTTCAGTTTAAATAATATCTGTGCAATCAAGTCGATGATTGTGCTGGAAATGAAGTGTCCCCAACTAAGCAAGCCAGAGGCGACAGCGGCAAGGAACGAAAACTCCATTGGTGACAGAATGGAGAAAAAACCTTGGGAGAAACCAGACTTAGTCGGGGGGCCAGTTCCCCTCCGGCCAGACGAATCAGTAGTTTGTTCCAACTGCAGCAAAGTCAGAGTGTAAGTGGTCCACTGGTTCCAGGGGTCATTCCCCGATGGATGTCTAGGTGACGAGGTCCTCACTGGAGATCTGTCTCTGGGGCTCATCTATGTGTCCTAGACTCCACTGACGTTCAGGGCTGTAGAGGTTGTCTCCAGGTGCTGATCCTCCATTTATGGCAGACTTTGGTTAAGTCAGTATAATCGCTGATGGTTGGCTTCCTCTGAGGTCCTCGGAGGGGTTGTCATCGTCTCTTCTCAGGTGTTCGGTCATCTCAATCGTTTAAGGGTTGGATCCAGACTGAAGCTTGTGTAATTCCTAGCTACCACGGGATGTTAATCCCGTGGCAGAAACATAGAAACAGTAAGACAATTAGCGTAGCAGTTGTTCCATCCAGGAATAACCCTGGATGAAATTATCAGTATAACCCAAGCTAAAGCATAATAATGTGCATTTGTTCAGATAGACTGGCAGTACAAGATTATGAGATGCATTATATGAATGCTTGGCTAAAGAGATGCGTCTTTAATCTAGATTTAAACAGAGAGAGTGTGTCTGAACCCCGAACGTTATCAGGAAGGCTATTCCAGAGTTTAGGAGCCAGATATGAAAAAGTTCTACCTCCTTTAGTGGACTTTGCTATCCTAGGTACTACCAAGAGTCCAGAGTTTTGCGACCTTAGGGAGCGGGTTGGATTGTAGCGTGATAGAAGATTAGTTAGGTACACAGGAGCTAAATCATTTAGGGCCTTATAGGCAAGTAATAATATTTTGTAACTGATACGAAACTTAATAGGTAGCCAGTGCAGAGACTGTAAAATTGGAGTAATATGGTCATATTTTCTTGACCTGGTAAGGACTCTAGCCGCAGCATTTTGTACTATCTGTAGCTTGTTTATTGAAGATGCAGGACAACCACCTAGCAGTGCATTACAATAGTCCAGTCTAGAGGTCATGAATGCATGAACTAACTTTTCTGCATCAGAAACACTTAACATGTTCCGTAGCTTGGAAATGTTTCTAAGATGGACGAATGATGTTTTTGTAACATTGGAAATATGATTTTCAAAAGATAGGTTGCTGTCTAATATAACACCCAGATTTGTAACTGTAGAGGAAGTAACAGTACATCCGTCTAGTTGCAAATTGTAATCCAAGAGATTCTGTGTACTGTTTTTAGGTCCAATAAGTAATATCTCGGTCTTATCTGAATTTAATAGGAGAAAATTACTGGTCATCCAATCTTTTATATTTTTAACACACTCTTTTAGCTTAGATAGTTTAGAAGTTTCATCTGGTTTTGTTGAGATATATAGTTGAGTGTCATCAGCATAACAATGGAAACTAATCCTGTATTTTCTAATAATATTACCAAGGGGCATCATATATAATGAAAATAATAGAGGACCCAGGACAGATCCTTGTGGTACTCCATACTTTACTGGTGATAATTGAGATGACTCCCCGTTTAAATAAACAAAGTGGTAGCGATCGGACAGGTAGGATCTAAACCATCTTAAAGCCTGCCCTTGAATACCTGTATAGTTTTGTAATCGATCTATCAGTATGTCATGATCTATAGTGTCGAACGCAGCACTAAGATCAAGTAAAACTAGCAACGAGATGCAGCCTTTGTCTGACGCAAGAAGCAAGTCATTTGTAATTTTAACAAGTGCAGTTTCTGTGCTATGGCGGGGCCTGAAACCTGACTGAAATTCTTCATAGATATCATTTTTTTGCAAAAAGGAGCACAGTTGAGCAGACACTACTTTTTCTAATATTTTCGACATAAACGGAAGATTTGAAATGGGCCTGTAATTTGCCAGTTCACAAGGATCTAATTTTGGTTTCTTAATAAGAGGCTTAATAACTGCCAGCTTAAATGGTTTTGGGACGTGACCTAAAGATAACGAGGAGTTAATAATATTGAGAAGCGGTTCTTCTGCTACAGGTAATAACTCTTTCAATAGTTTAGTGGGTACAGGATCTAATAAACATGTTGTTGGTTTAGATGCAGTTATACGTTTATTTAGCTCATCCTGTCCTATCGTTGTAAAGCACTGCAGTTTTTCTTTGGGTGCGATGAATGAAGCTGGAGTACTAGACGCTGTAGAATCTACGTTTGTTATTGTATTTCTGATATTATCTATTTTATCAGTAAAGAAATTCATAAAGTCATTACTATTAAACTGTGAGGGAATATTTACATTAACTATATTAATTAACATGATCAATACTTATAAAGCATCTAATAATGCATGACTATTTTTACTAACATAAAAAAAATAAAAATGCTGTAAAAATATATTGTTCATTGTTAGTTAATGCATTAACTAATGTCAACCTAAGATCATTTATTGTAAATTTTTACCAACTCATTTTCTGATCTTTAACCATTTAAAAAAATATTTTAATCTATAAGCACTTGTGAAATAATTATATAAAATATATTACCAGTAAAATACATAATAGCCTATTTCATGTATTTATTAATTAATTCTAATTAATTTAACTGAGCAGTAAAGGGTCAGGTTTAAAATATGCCTTATCCTATCAGTGAGAGGGAAGGATTATATCAAACTTAATGATTTTTCTTTTAAAGATAAAAAAAATGAATGCTCTATAAGCGTTTCTACAATAAACATTTAAACCTATACTGGCAGTACAATACACATTAACTTTTTAAAAGATATTTAATCCTCTGACTCCATCAAGTGGTCATCCTTAGTTTTACAGTCTTCACCTGAGTCCTGTAAAGTGTGATACATTTCATTTTTTGGTTGCCCTGGAGCATGTTAGCATTTATTATATAGTATTTATTAATGTCAGTTCATATTAAGTTCTAAAGTAAAACATTATTAAAATGTAAAATTGTATCTGTTAACATTAGTTAATGCACTGTGAATTAACATGAACATTATGATTAAATAACAGTGGTTCATAAGATCATTTAGAAATTGTAAGTAAATTATTAATAAACTATTTAAATGTACATTTATAAATGCAAAAAATGAAACTGTACAACTCTACACTTGATAAAAAATGACAAATAAACGTTGACAATTTCATTGAAAATAAATAAATAAAATTCAATTGTACAGTTTTACAGTTTCATTTTTTTGCATCTTGAAATACATATTTCTGAGTTCTGTATCCCTCTGTGTTGTGTTTGCTTATTTTTTTACTCTTAGGAAGATAACTGAGCCTTTAAATCTGCTTTGTAATAGATATGCTTATAAATAAAGAACCAGGCATTTATAGCTGTATTTCTAAACTGTTTACTAATAACTCTTTATGTTGGGATAATGCTTTATATAGGATGAACTGACTATTTAATAAAGCTTACCTAATGACTCATAGCGTGCAGTTATTATTTAGTGTTACCAAATTATGTTGTCAGTGCCCTATAAATTACAACAGTTGCCAAAAATGTTATGATCTATAACCATTTAAAATTATCTATAAGCATTTGTGAAACAATAATATACAACTATATTACGAGTAAAATACATAACTTATTTTATGTCTATGTTTCTTATTCTGTTTAATTGAACTGAGCAGTAAAGGGACATATTAAAATATTCCTTATCCTATAAGTGAAACAAGTTAGAACATATAGATGTTGTAATTATTTTTCCTTAAAGATTAAAATAAAACGTTTTTAATTCTCTATTGGCTCTACAATAAGTCTCTACTATAATTATGTAAAAGTATACTGACAGTGCAGAACATTTCAACTGATTAAATGCATTGTTTTTAATTATAAGACACAGAGAAACATATCTTGTAGTTCTTCAGGATTAAGGTTATACTTCAATAGGGTCCTCGCACCATCGGTGCTCGGTCCCTAATAATAATAATAATAAACAACACAGATACAATAGGGTCCTCGCACCATCGGTGCTCGGTCCCTAATGAACAAAGAAGATTCAATAGGGCCCTCGCACCATCGGTGCTCGGTCCCTAATAATAATAATAAACGGCGAGGATTCAATAAGGTCCTCTGCACCATCGGTACTCGGTTCCTAATAATAATAATAAACGGAGCAGATTCAATAGGGTCTTCTGCACCATCGGTGCTCGGTCCCTAATAAACAAAGCAGATTCAATAGGGTCCTCGCACATCGGTGCTCGGCCCCTAATAAATGGAGCAGATTCAATAGGGTCCTCGCACCATTGGTGCTCGGTCCCTAATAATAAACAAAGCAGATTCAATAGGGTCCTCGCACCATCGGTGCTCGGTCCCTAATAATAATAAACGGAGCAGATTCAATAGGGTCCTCTGCACCATCGGTGCTCGGTCCCTAATAATTCAAATAAATAAAAACACACATACATACATGCTGACATACATAAATAAATAAATAAATAGCATCCTGCGTCTCTGATTTGCCAGATTCATCATAACATGCTAATTAATCAATTGGAACTGAAAACATTTTAATTTATAAAGACATACCTCACTCATATTCATTCTTCTTTTTCTCTCTTTTGCTTGTGTTTGCAGCAGCTACATACACCACAAAGGCTCTTTTCAGAGCCACATCACGAGAGCGTCTTTGGCTTTGTAAGTATATTTTGACTGACTGTCAGATACCTCTCAGTATTTGAGTTTAGATCAATTAAAGCAACATCATGCATGCAGCATGTTAGTATTGTCTTAATGAAGACATAAAAGGGCTAATTTAAACTCATCATAACATACTAACTGAATTCTTGATATCAGGAATTCACTTTTTTAAGAGTATCAAAGTAATTATTGATATCAACAAAGACAGTTGATATCAGAAATTGCCCATTCAACTAGTGAAAAATAATTACTTATTATTTTAAATAATATTTTAACCAAATATAGCTATGGTAATGAGTTAATGAATATTAATGAGATCTGCTTTTCCCATAATCTCCTTTTTAACGTCAGTGTAGGTGAAAGATGGAGGAAGAATATCCATGCACCGAAATGGCTCCTCTTTTATTTATTTGTTTAGTCAATGAAACATAAAAATCATATTATGGCTAGATTTATTTATATATTTTTAATTATATATATTTTAAGTCCACTTAAACCATCATATCTTGGTAGCAGAAACAAAAATCCCTGAAACTTAAAAAAAATAATAATAAGTAATAATAATGATCCTTAGGAATAGTCCCATGACAAAATTTTGGCACACTGTCCCATGACAACATTTTGGGCAGATCAAAAATATATTTTTACATTAAATATTGACATGTTGGCCATTATTTCGAGTTTAGTCCTAACCCATTATCCAACAATCATCAATTGGTTAGAATTAGAGATAAATTGTTCAGGTATTATAGCCCTTTAAAAAAAAATAGGTCGACACCCTCACCTTTAAATTTTAGTCACAACAAAGTAACTAGCTAAATTAAATGGATAAACGTTATCTAAAATAAGTGACCACACACATTTATTAAGCTTTTTTATGCTACAGTATTTCTAGGCACACATTTTGGTCCAATACTTTAAACAATATGACAAAGCTGACATTACCTGTTATCAGTGGCGGTTCTACATTGAATTACTCTCCGGGCGGGACCCCCTCTGAGCGCCCCCCTATCTATCTATCTCTGATAGATCCTTATAATGCATAAAAGTGATAAGCTCAAGGAGGCTCATGGTTTTTGATGGCAGGTGAGGAAAGTTCTTGATTTCCTGCACAAGCTCTCTACTGTCCAAATCAGACTGCATCAACAACAACATTGAAGAATCCAACCTCCAACTTCCTAAGTGCATCACTGAAAGGCTCATCATGTGATTCATATGAGAAGTGGCACTTTGTGCACCTACACAATACAAAAATACTCCGCCTTTTTTGTTTCAAAAAAGCCTCCACATTCATTTCTTCACAAATGTCTTTGGCCGCCATCTGTGCAGTCACAAAGTGACAAGTGGTGCCCTGTAGCTCTGGAGACCTCGCTCAGTCTTCTTCAAAAGACTCACAGTTAGGTCCAGTTGTCTTGTAGCTCTAAACCAATCAGAGATAGTGAAGGGTGGACCCCTCCCTCTGATTGGCCGTGGTCCAGATATTACTGTACATGTGTGTAAATTAGAAAATGCATGTGCTGCTTCAGTTAGACAGAGAGTGAGTTGAGTATTAGAGATGCTTGCAGTGTTGCCAACTTAGCGACTTTGATGCTAGATTTAGAGACTTTTCAGACCCCCAAAGTGACTTTTTTTCCAAAAAAGCGACTGGTGACAAATCTAACGACTTCTTGGACAAACTTTAGCGAGTCTCTGTGATCGTTGGTACCACTGCAACGGCGCGAGATTAGCGCGCACGCAGCTCTTTCTCTGCATCTGCTCTGTTCAGCGAGCATCTGAGAGGAGCAAGCCCGTTCAGTTAAAAGAGATATTATTGCTTCTCTAAGTTTACATGCAAATATAGCCGAAATCCCAGCACAGGAATTGTCTTTGTCTTATCTTGTCTTGTGTGTATTGTTTTATTTTATTTCATCAGACAACGGCTCAATAAAAGGCTCAATAAAATTATAAATATGGATTTTTGTGCAGACTTCTTGGAAGGGAGAGCTGGTTATGTATTCGTAAAGGGCTGTGTTTCAGTCACTATTTCATATTTATCCTGTTGACTGACAAAAGAAACAGTAAAATATATAAAGCAAAACAGTTTTATTGATAATTTGGCTGTATTAAAATACAGTATGAGCACAGAGAGACAATTAGACAGAACAGAAGTATTTTCTTTTCTGTAAATACTTTTTTTTCATAATGTTTAGTGAAATTATTTGGTAAACACTAGAGCAGTGGTTCTCAAACTTTTTACACCAAGTACCACCATTATACCAGAAAATATTTGCCTTTCCAAGTACCACCATTATGACCAACATTAAAATGCAGTATAAATGGCTGCCCACTGCTCCGGGTGTGTGTTCACGGTGTGTGTGTGTGTGTGTGTGTGTGTGTGTGTGTGTGTGTTCACTGCTGTGTGTGTGTGCACTTTGGATGGGTTAAATGCAGAGCACAAATTCCGAGTATGTCACGTCACTTTCACTTTCAGTAGCACTATACACAGTAAAAAAATAAAAATTATAACAAAACGAGTCAGTTTTAGTCCTTATAAGGATATTTATTATTGTCAGCCTCTTAAAATATAGTAAATACACAGTTTGAACATGAACACTGCACCGTGCTTACTTCCACGTAAATACAAAACGTAATTATTAAATTAAAATATATTGTACCTAAAAGTGAAATTAAAACTGTACTGTACTTAAATGTTAAAAAAACTGTACTTAAATAAAGATTAAATGAAAATGTATCATACTTAACATTTAAGTACAGTAACTTAGTTTTTATTTAACTTTAATTAGCTACAATACATTTTCATTTAATCTTTAAGCACAGTAGAGAGTAGGTCTGGTGAGATAGGTCTGGTGAGATAGATCAGATAGGTTTCCATTCAAATCAATGTGTCAACTTAAATCCGTTCAGTCGCGGATCAGATCTTAAAAACAAACAGGCCAGGCCATCAACGAATGAATAGAGGCTTATCAATGGAGTGGGAAGTGCGGGAACTCCTTGGTCTGTGACTCCAGCAGTTCATTATTCAGCCTATTTTCAGGGTATCATGCTAGAATTTCCGCGGTATTTTTGACCATGGCACTACTTTTTAGGTGTCTACTTGCTTACCGTCTGAAAAAAAAGGCGAATGTCCATCTGTTCGTCCTGCTTCTTTCTTTTAGCTCCTACCTTCATTTCATTTACGCACCAGTGACAGTCGGACTGAGCGTTTTTTTCAAACGATGCCGCAAGCCGGCGTTTACGGGCTCAACCAAGTGTACAATCGAGGGGGGGTGGTCACAGTTTTGTTTCCCTTGTTTTTTTCTAAATTGAACATGGTACAATACCTATACACTATACATGTCCCCCCCAAAGTATATGGTGGTTACGCCCATGGTCCCGCCCCTCCTCGACTGTGATTGGTTAGCTGACTAAAAAGTGACAGTGATGAGTGCTAACATTGTTACATTCTCGGTGCCAAGAAAAAAACGCCCGAGTGCTCAGCATGAAAAAGACGCTCCCATTTAAAACAATTGAAAAAAAATTGCTTTGGTGGACATGCGGCTTGATTTATATTTAATTCTGAGATTCCTCTGCGTACCACTAGACCGAAGCTCACGTACCACTAGTGGTACGCGTACCACACTTTGAGAACCGCTGCACTAGAGCATCCCTTCATTCAGACACAGTGGAAAATCTAATAAGAATCAATGTAGAGGGGCTAAGTATGGAAGATTTTGATGCTAGAGAGAGTGTGGCCAGGTGGTTTAGCCAAGGCCAAAGATCAAGAAGGCCAAACTACAGGAGTTGGTCATCCGAGGGACATGTGACTGCAATGGAGGATAGTCCATAAGACATTGAGCCATGAGATGTTCAGTTTGACGCCCTTAAAACACTTAATTCAGATTTTATTTTTATTTAATTTATCTTGAGATTTTTTAAGTTTAATTCTCAGCTCAGTGAAGCACCAACACTTTTTTTAACACTTTTTTCAGTAAGTTAACTTACTTGTAGAATTGTGCTTCAAATAAAGAACTTTGTGTTGACCAGATTGTTAGTTAATTGTTTACTAGTCAATATTGCATGTATAAAAGTTTGGGTTCACCTAACTTTTGTGCTGGTGCACCTAAGAAAAAAAAGTTAGGCCCACCAGGGCAAAAAGTTAGTCTAGAGCCCTGCATTAAGCCAGTGGTTCTGAATTCCAATCTTGGGGACCCATAACACTACACATTCTGGATGTCTCTCTCATTTAACATGCTCTATTCAGTTTAAGGAGCTTATATGATTAGTTGAATCACATGTAAAAGACATCCAAAATGTGCAATGCAAGGGTCTTCCAATACTGGAGTTGAGAACCACTGCATTTGGCTAAGCAGGTTAGTGCAATGCATCTTTGTGTGTGTGTGTGTGTGTGTTAATATGTCAGTAACATGGATAGCAAAAAACAATCTTACTGGACATTGCGAAGAAAATCCAAGGCTAAGTTGGACAAACAACTTCAGTCAATGGAAGCATTATCACCATCATCATGGAGGGAGGAGTATGGTGGCATGAACAGTGACTCAAGCAGCACCGTTGATGACAACAATGACTTTATAGACAGTTTGTCCCATATCAATGAGCCTGAATGTGTCACCATGGCAAGCGCTTCCCATAGCAGTGAATCTGATACAGACTCAGACACAGGTTCTGAAATGCATCCAAGTTCCCTGAATGATGACTTGGCAACCTGGGCAACAGAACATAAAATAACACATGTTGCACTAAATTCATTACTGAGTATCCTCCGCAAGCACGATCTGAATATGCCAAAAGATACCAGGACACTATTAGGAACAGTGCGTTCTAACCGAACTAAAGTCCAAAACAAGGCTGGTGGCCAGTACTATTATTTTGGTCTACTGGAATCCATTTCAGGGGTACTCTACAGGAACATGGACATTTTGCGTAACGTGAGCAATCTGAAGCTCCAGGTGAGCATTGATGGTCTGCCTCTCAACAAGAGTTCAGCAACTCAATTCTGGCCGATTCTTGGAACTGTGCAAAACTTGGTGCAGGAGGAACCTGTGACAATAGGTTTATTTTGTGGTGAGAGTAAACCAAGTTCACTGGATGAGTATCTTGAGGACTTCATCTGTGAAATAAAACACTTAAGTTATGGTTTTGAATTTGAAGGACTCAAGTTAACTTTACAGCTTACCTCAATGGTTTGTGACGCACCTGCACATGCATTTTTGAAAAAAGTGAAAGGCCACGCAGGCTACCATGGATGCAAAAAGTGCATTCAGGATGGCGTGCACCTGGAGAACAGGGTGACATTCCCTAGAAATGACATACCTCATTATAATAATGACAACTAATGTCAAATAAAGACAACTTCAGAAATAAGACTGATCCAGAACACCACCATGGCACCTCACCTCTGGAAGAATCCTCCCTAGATTTGGTCTCTGGATTCCCCCTTGATTACATGCACCTTGTGTGCCTCGGTGTCATGAGGCGGCTTTTCCACTTGTGGCTTCGACTGGGTCCTCTAACTTGCAGGCTGTCAGGATTTCAAGCCACTGTGCTGACAGAAATGTTGGTTGGTGCCAAGAAAAATGTGCTTATGTTATTTGCGCGCAAACCAAGGGCAGTGAGGAAAATAGATTGATGGAGGGCGAGTGAGTTTAGACAGTTTTTATTATACACAGGCCCTGTTATGCTGAAAGCTGTACAAAAACTTCCTGCTGTTTTTTGTGGGAATCCTCATCTTGTGCAATAACTGCCTAATTGGTGATAACATCGACTATGCCAATGATATTCTGCTACTTTTTGTCACACACTTTGTACAGCTATATGGCCACAAATTCCTGTCCTACAATGTCCACTGTCTTGTACATCTTGCAGAAGATGCAAAACACCACGGTGTCCTTGACAATTTCAGTGCTTTCCAGTATGAGAATCAACTTAACAAGCTGAAGAGACTCTTGCAGAAACCTACATGTCCACCGAGTCAAATTGTGAGAAGGTTCTCAGAAATGCAAAGCAGCAGCAAAAAAAGGAGAAAAACAACATAACTACTGCTCAGAAAACAACACAGCTGGCCCTCTACCCGAATGTCTTCATGGAGCTTCACAGTACAAAGAAATAAAACATGCTCTTACACTCTGAAACTGAACCAGGCCAACAATTTTGTTTACATTGATGGGAAAGTTGCAAAGCTGCAAAACATAATTTCGGCGAGGGAAGATATTTACGTGGCTTGCACTACCTTCAACAATCATGAACTTTTTTTTTTATTATCATCCCCTTCCATCTTCAGCACTTGGTATTCATCTAGTTGATGGCATCTCAGGACCAACACATTTCTGCAAGTTTGAGAACATTGAGGCGAAAGCTTACTTAGTTCCTTATGACAGTTATTTTGTTTCAGTCCATCTTTTACACACATAATAATACTTTTTTTCCCACTTTTTTCCTTTTTGACTTGCTTTGGGTAATTAAATCACGCATATAAACAACTGAAATGTAATAGGTGTCATTACAAATTATGGGGCTCTAGGTTGTTGCAGCCCAAAAAAACTAAAAAAACATGTACCTGATAGTGGAGTTCGTCGGAGAAGGGAGTACCGGTCCTGTAGCAAAGTCCTGGTACTCAGATGGCCAATCACGGGGGCCTCCATACAAAAAGTTGGACCGTTACTGAACAGCGTCAGGTCAATGGAGGCACCACAGCCAGATAAGGGTTGGACCAAGCAACCAAGTATTCCATGGCTTAATGTTTTTATTAATTAAGTTCACATATATTGGTTATTTCAGCATCTTTTTGACAACATTTCCAAAAAAAATGGAAAAGGGCATGCTACAATTCTGACATCTCAGAATCTGAAGTTTCCTTAGAATGAACAAGTAAGTAATAAAAATGCATATTTCACTTTGAAAATAGATACATTGAAAAGTAATTTAGAAAAACAGAAATATTCTTCTGAAGCTATACAAAGTTTATGTGAGCAACAAAGATACATTTAAGTTATTTACTTATAATCTTGAATTCAGCCCCAGCTTTCACATGTCATTCATAAATATAAACCAGGCATGTTCAGTTACTAATGTGTCATCAATTGACCCTTTGCAAAGACCCGCCACCCTTAGTTACTGTTGCTATGTCCGACAAGCCATGGCACTCTCACTGTTATCAAGCAGTGAAAAATACATTGCGGTGGCAAAGAAGAAAATGTCTATGCACCGGCAGACAAGACGGAGCAGGTTCCGTTAAGTGTGAAAGAAAGTCTCAGCTTTAAATCGTTTCATTTTTCAAACAATAAATCATTTTAAGTGGCACGTGAAACTGATCACCTCTTCCGCTTTACTAGTCACAGCATGAAATAAACTTGTATGAGCATCATAAGGTATCGTGTTTTAACACAAAAAGACATCAATACAAAAATTGTTTAGTCCTCTGACGTTAATCAGGTTGTTACTCTCTGGTCTGGTTTGTTTGTCGAACTAAAATCGCAGATTTTACCTTATCATTGGTCAGATCGCCTGTCAATCAAACTTTTTGGGAAGGGTCAACTGTGACAATTTTTTGAGTTATTGCATGGTGTCAGAAGACTTGTATACATACCACAGAAAGTACAGTAGTATGCACCCTTTTTGGAGTTTGAATTGCGAGAGGAAATTACATTGTTCTTGTTGTTTTTTAAAGATTTTTGTTTTATAATTATTGACAAACATGCCAGTGTTATTATCTATATAATCCTTTGTAAAATAATCAAATTCCCTTATTTTGCTCTTAGAAAGAAAATATACTCATCAGATGATGAGTGATTTCCCCCACAAAAAAAAGAAAATTAATAGAGAGAAAGCTCCACCTACACCAAAAGTTCCGCCCGCACCAAAATTTCCACCTGCACCAAAAGTCCTGCCTGCTCCAAAAGCTCGACCACCCCTAAAACACATCAAGACAAAAGATAAAAATACAATAAAACCAGTCAAATGACTGCTGGACATAAGTGTGTGTGACTGCTGAGCACAATTTTTTTCAGGTCCTGTTGTACGACCTCTGCTTACATCAAGCAAAGCAGTAAACTCTTTCATCAATTGTAAGTTTTACATTTTGAAAACTGATATTTATGGATGTTTTAAGCACGTTGTGCCATGCTCATGAATGTCCCTATCCATGGTAAAATCAATATATTGCACAGTCTCTTGTGACTTGTCGGTTTCCATCATTCTTTTATTTTTCAGCTTTACCGAATTCTACTGCTATTTTAACATTTTGGACAGAAATACTATCATTACATTCATAACTTGAGGATTTACATACTAAGCATGATTTAATAATACACATTTGATTGCTAATTAGAAGCAATAGCACTCTCAAGCTTTAGTAAGGCATTGTGTAGTAGAAAATCTTGTTTTGTAAGGCAAACATAACACATCTACATACCAATTATTTCAACAGCATTTGTTAATCACCAACAAAGGGCCATGGAAAAGCCACAGCAGGCCTGTTTTGACACTTTCCCCAGCTGTCAATTTAACGGGCTCTACATGAGTACTGTAAACACAATGTAAAAGTTGTAAATTCACAGCATTTATGACAACTCAAAAGGCTGACTCCATGACAGGGTGGGTCAAGTTTCTGATCGCTGAATAGACACCGCTGATATGCAGTTTGTGCACAATTATTATGCAAGTTGATATTCTTATCATATTTTTATTCCAAGTACATTTTACGAATTCTAAATAACAATCTCAAAAACTACTAATAATTTATAAGTGTTCTATAATTGCTAAGAGTACTGGATGTAAAAAACGTTTTGTAGTTTGCAAGAATTTTTTTCTTTTACAGGTAAAATTGACCAAAAAAGAGATTTAACACAATTTAAAGTAAAAAAAAATTACTAAATGTCCAGGAGAAAGATGCAACACTAAAGCAATTGAAAAATTGAGGTATGACCATTGGACAAGAAATACTCATTGGTGAAGCAGGGTCACAAAAAACAGGATGAGAAGAAAATATATTACCTGCATAAGATTTTAGTAATTAAGGTGAAGGATTAAGTTTGAAGCCATCAGGAGCCCTTTAGCCCCCAGTGCCAGCACAATTACAATGTGTCTGTCTTTGCTAAGGTAAAGTCCTGAAAAATGACCCCTAAATAAAGCAAAACACAAGCTGAAGTGTTGTAAAACACATTAGGACTGATTTTTAAAAGGCTTTATAAACATAGGTTGAGACTGGCTCTTGAAGGACCACCACCACATGCTCTCGTACCACTGTTTGAAGAATTTGTCTCCATAGTCTGGCAGTAAGTTTTGGGAGTTAATTTTAAGTCTATGTAACATAAATAGGAAGCTATTATTTCAGCTCCGAGGAATTATTAGCTTACAGATAAAATATTGCTTGATTAAAGTAATATTAATCTGTAACTTATGATTTATACTGCCTTAACGATTTGTCCAGCGATCACTAACATCAGTATACCTTTAGCAATTTAGTTTATTTTGCTCTCGTGGCCAACGATAAACAGAATAAAGAATGTTATATCATTTGCATGAGGTAACACTACCTTTTTGGCATCAAGGTTAAAATACTTGAAAATCACATCTCAAGAGACAATTCTTTATAAATGAAACAAGGTTTATTTACTTAACTGCTATTCTACTAACATAGACTAAAGTACTAAAACACATAAACGAACACATACACACACATTCAGAGCTCTAGGGTTAACGTTAGGAAAATGGTTAAGATAGCACTCTTTGCTATTTCATAACTGGAGCCATAAGTAAGATCACGAACATAATTCTCCTATGTTGCTGCATTCAGATAAAATTACCAGTTCAGTTAGGATAAAAATGTTGCTTGTATACTTGCGTTCACTTCAGTTTCCGTAGGCGAATCTTTTGTCTCGTTCCACGTGGTGCTTTCACGGAAATGTCCGATTCTTTGTCTCGGATGCCACGTGGTTTAGTTCATGTTTGTTCGGTGGCTTTGTTTGTGAGCACGTGGTTCCTTACTGCTGCGTGGTGTCACCGGGAAGCTGTGTTAGAGCGCGAAAGCTGTTTGTTGCTGGTTCTGCGGTGTTACGGCTTTATGAAGTCTTGGATTCTCTCGGATGGTCTCTCCAGCCGATGGTGAGGCGAGAGATCCGCGTCCAGCTTCCGGATTGTCAGTGAGCAGCAAGTTGAAGCGCGAGGATGAGAAAGAAGGAAGAGAGTGATTTTCAAACTGGTGTCCAGTTTTAAACAGACGGATTTCAGCACGCCCCCGGTAGCTAAACCAATCAAACAGCTTGTGTGGGACGGAGCCTTGCCCCGCACGGCTTTGGGGCATATCATTTTTTTACCATGTGACAGAAAAATAAGAGTTTAAATATTTATGTAACGTGTTATCACATGTTTACCCATTTATAATATCACCACATCTGTCACCTCACTGATTCATAATTTTTGCGACTGTAAATATAAATCTAAACACGCTATAACATTACAGGGAAAAGTAATATGTCAAAGGTTAAGAAAATATCATCGGTTCCATTACACAGCAAGCTTATATAAGACAGAGTACAACATTAATATATAGTTTCTTGTGTCCACAGTTTTACTTTGTACTTTTTTTTTTTTTACTTTTTAGTCATTTAGCAGACGTTTTTATCAAAGCGACTTACAAATAAGAAAAAGTAACTACAACTATAAGTTAAAACTCTATAAATACTATATATACACACATTTAAGAAAATTGAGAAATTAAATAAAATGACAAATGCATACAACAACATTTCAAAACTAAACATTTAAATGAAAACAAAAAATAAAGCTAAAAACATTTCAAAATATTAAAACAACAAAAGGTATGAGTATAAAAATTATTCTAACATGACACTAAGCCAAACACCCATATATGCATATGTTATTTCATTTCCATGTAGTAGGTTGAAGTAACGTTACAAAAATAAATACAATTTATTAAAACTAAAACTAAAGAAAATACCTATAAAGACATATTAAATTTATACATAATTTATCTAAAATAACAATAAGATAACATCTAAGATAAAAAATCAAATGCCAGTACTTTATCAGTAATCCTAAAAAAATAACACTGTCAAACACACATGTTAACAAACAACAACTTACACATAGTAAGAATTGGTTATAAAAACTAAAACAGAAGTGAAACAAGCTGTAAGAAAGATGATAAATAAAAAGCGATACTTATATCCTTTGACAGTGTCCTGCCCGGTGGAGTCGCACGGTAGAGTCGATTGTCTTTACACTCTTCGGTCTTCTCACGAGGAGGTCTTCACGCGACGGCTGCCGCGGTAAACTAAGCTTTTTATACCCATCTAACAAAATATTACTCCAATTCAGCTGAACACACTTTCCTGTTAATCACAATAAATGGCCAAGCAAGCGCCCGATACTGACAAGAGACACGATACAGTACGAGACCAAACGCGATTTCAGCACGCCTCCACACAATAAACAAAACAAGCGTTTCCTAGCAACAATAACTGTGCTAAACACTAATGAGACAAGTAAATACACTTACTAGTTGTTTTTAACTTCTTCTGATAGACTGCTTCTCTCAAAGAGTATTACTTTATACTTCTATCATCTGCTGGCGCTTAAACACACTTTCCTGTTAATCACAAAAAATGGCCAAGCAAGCGCCCGGCACTGACAAGGGACGCGGTACAGATTTAATATCCAGGGAATAAGTGACTGTCTCTGTGCACAAAGGAGCCACATGTGGATTGGCTCTCCTTTGTCTTCTGACGAAAAAGCGCGCGCTGAAAGGGGGAGGGGCTTTCTATCCAGACAGAGAGGTGTCAAGTTGGGAAAGGATGATAAATTATTAAAAAGCTGCTGTTTTCCATGGTCTTGTGTGTCTTCATGCCTAGCTGGCATTACATCTATCTCTTACCCTGAATGGTCTGTCTTGCTCATTGTTAGTAGCAGCTCACACCATGACTCCCTCATCACCCTTGCTGTCATCTGACTTGAACAATCTAAATCCAATCCATAAAACTTTTAAAAAAATCAGTCTTCATCTGTTTCATGACACTTCAGATTGTGGTTATGTGATATGGTTTGTAATTGGTAAAATGTATTTGGAAAAGAATGTGATCAGATATATGCATGCGTAATAATTATGCACACACTGTAGATGTTTAGTCATGTGCTTATTCTGCCTAATGTCAGAAGTTTCAAGACTCTTTAATGAATGAAAACCAGCCATTAAAAATTTAAGTCATGTAAAATTACTTAATTACAAACTAAATTTACCAGTACCATCATTCTCAGCTCCAGATGTTCCCATGAGCTTATCCCAGGCAGACGAGCATTCTTGGGGGTAACACTCACCTAACATTTAAGGCAAAAAAAGCATTAATTAGTATTTGGTAAAAGAAATCAAAAGGACACTTACTGCAAACACGAGCCTCACACTAGGTAATTCAGCATTTTCTGTACAATCCATCAGAAAATGCATTTTCTGTGCTGAGACCTTCAAGTGCCAAGAAAGACAGAACACCATGTAAGTTTTATGTCTCAAAGGGCTGTGCAATTAATCGCATGCGATTATCATGCACATCTTGTCAGTAAAGCCGGTTCCGCGATTGGCACTAAATCACCATCACCTGTTTTCAAATGGAGCGGCAGTTAATACACAGAGCCTAAAGCCCTATTCGGACTGGATTAGTTTCAGAAGGGCAGATGCAGTAATGTTAATTTACCACAGGACGTCTGTAATATTAATGGTCAATTCGCACTGGATAAGAAATCTCGATAAAACTACCAGAAGTGGGAGGAGTAACTCGATTTACGCTCCGCCGTCACCTCCCTGTCTTCATGTGCATGCTACATCGATCGATTTATTTATTAAATTATGATTGGATTCTGTTTGCATTGCTATTCATTTGCATTGTTAGTTTTAGGCACTTACCTAAAACTAACAGAAGTTTTGTGCCTCTAACAATTGCTTTCAACCTTCTTTATGATCTGAATGTTATGCATTGTCAAATGCAGAAAACATTCAAGGTTTGCCACAGACTTGTCCCACTACCTAGAACGCAACTGAATGCTTCTTTAAGCATGAAAAAACGCAGAAAACTAATTTTAAATGGGAAATTACAGAATCTTTACGTACATACTTACAGCCGGTCTATTCGCACGGGATTAGTATTACCTGAGGTAATTCTTACGGACCTTTTTACGGAAGGTAAATGTCGCCTTAATCTTTACTGACATCGGCCGTAATGATTACTGAGATGGCACATTCGGACAGTACTAAAATCACTGAGAAGCTCTGGTAAAAATTACTTTACGCCACCTCTCCATGTAAAAGTAATCCCGTCCGAATGGGGCTTTAGTTCACTGACAAGCTAGGCAATATTGCGATCATAATCGAATGCGATTCATCGTGCAATTAATTGCACAGCCATAATTTCTCACTTTTGGTAAACACTGTAGCATTTCATCTAGGGTTACTATAGAAAATGTGTTTGTAAGAATAGCAAGAATGTAAAACTAAATAAGCTAAAATACAAAGCAAGAGAGCACAATTCAGTTGCAGCAGTAGAATGATTACCTTTTGTAATGTCAATTAAGCTAATTTAAGAGAGAGCTTATTTCTTGCAGACCACCAGCTGGAAACTTGGGAAGAACACCCATCTACCACACAAGGTAAAAAGCATTAATTAGTATATGGAGGAAATCAAAAACACATTAATTGCAAATGAGCCACAGCCTAACACAAGTTAATAAAAAAAAATTCTGTATAGTTAGAGATCAGCTAACAGGGAACGTTCTCGTAACTTTGGCTAACGTTCTATAAAGGTTCTCTCGAAGTTATCAAAAATGTTCTTGCGGTAACGTTAGTAGAATATTTTCTTAACGTTATCTGCCATTTATAAACGTTCAAAAACGTTAGCATAAAAACATTATCTTTGTGTTGTTAATGTAATGTTCTAAAAACGTTAACATTACAAACGTTATAATTGCATTGTTAGAGGAACGTTCTAAAAACGTTAGCATTAAAAACGTTATAATTGTGTTGTTAGTGGAACGTTCTAAAAACGTTATCATGAAAAACGTTATCATTATGTTGTTAATGGAATGTTCTAAAAATGTTAGCATTAAAAATGTTATAATTGCATTGTTAGAGGAACGTTCTAAAAACGTTATCATGCAAAACGTTATAATGTTGTTGTTAGTGGAACGTTCTAAAAACGTTATCATTAAAAACGTTATCATTATGTTGTTAATTTAATGTTCTAAAAATGTTAGCATTAAAAACGTTATAATTGCATTGTTAGTGGAACTTTCTAAAAACGTTATCATGAAAATTTGTATAATTGTGTTGTTAGTGGAACGTTCTAAAAACGTTAGCATTAAAAACATTATAATTGCATTGTTAGTGGAACGTTCTAAAAACGTTATCATATTTTTTTTATAATTGTGTTGTTAGTGGAGCGTTCTAAAAACGTTAGCATTAAAAACGTTATAATTGCATTGTTAGTGGAACGATCTAAAAATGTTATCATTTAGAAAACACAAATACACAATATAATTACCTCAAGAATCACAAAATGTACACAAATAGCAAACTTTTATCCATCTTTGAACATTCAGCAAAACTGATGACACGGCAGTCAGAATCTCAGGATGATATGAACAAGAACACATGTGGTTATGTGTTTTGGAAAATTAATCCTGATAATGGGAGACAAAGAGGAATAGGATGAGAAAATAAAAATTAAGGGGATGAGGTCAAAGGTCATTTGTTCCTGATTAAATATAAAGCATAGTTGAGCACGTTCTTGTGCATGGAATTAGCATAAGGAAAGCTGCCTGCAGGCTACTTAGACTTGCAGTACATAGTAGCAGTATTTCAGATGAGAGAACTTTCACTATTCTTTGTACTGTAAATACTGTACCACACACACCCTCAAACTCGTAACTGTTGAATTGATTTGTAGACAAGTACGTTTTACATGTATTTGTGCAGAACTGAGAGTCGACTGTCTAGGGGAGGCAGATAAAGTATTTTCTCAGAAGACTATGAAATTGTTATATAGTATAACAAATAAGGATATTGCCAATACTGTAATGCAACTTGGCAGAGGATGTTGTATTTATTTATTTATTGCTGTACAGAAACTGACAGGATATTCCAGTGTGTGTTTTTGCTGTATATAGTACTCAAGAGGAATTCTTGCAATCATTATTTGAAGAGCTCTTTTCCAAAACGCTATAAATCCATTTTAATAGTTTTCATGAAAATGACATTTTTTTTACCTAGACCCATACATTTTGTTAATATTCAATTTATCATGTTAAAATGGTCTGTTGGCTCAGTCTGAACATGTTAAACAATGATTGTTAAACCCCCCCGGGTCCGCACTATCACACCGAGCGGGTCTCGAACCCGGGTTTCCAGCGCGGGAGGCGGGCGCTCTAACAAGGAATGCCAAAGGCTACAGCTTTTAGCATCAGTCGCTAGAGCTAGAGGTACATTTTAAACAAGGAAATATAGCGATTTGGCATGAAACATTGATGGAGCAGTGAATAGGTTCAGTACACAGCAAAATGGCATGACAAACTTTGGCGTTTATCGCGTTTTGGAAAAGAGCTCTTCATTTGATCATCCTTACCCTATTCAAATTTATATACGTTTATAACGTGATGGGATGGGCGTGGTTTTGGAGAGTACGTGCGTGCGTAACAATCAAACACAGAGGGACTAACGGACGACTTCATTCAGAGCGACGGCGGCTTTCAGGTAAGCTTAGTGAATTTTGTTGATTGTATGAAAAATACTTAAATCACAATGTTGATTAGCTTAGTTTTGCAGCAGTTACTATTGTTTTAATGAGGTTATGATTAGTTTAACAGTGTGATTGAATTTTCTCGAAAACTATAACGTTACCGCCATTTACAGAGCTGTTAGCAGGATTTAGTACGTTAAGTTACATGTAATAAAATGAATAATGTTACAGTCGAAATTACGTTGATAGAAATTTTAACTAAGATGGGATTGTTTTTACGTACCATTTAGTTAACTCTTTTCATTTATCAAAAATGTTTCTCGTTGTAGCACGTTATTGATAGTCACCAAATCGTCTAAGGTTAACGTTAGCTGACGGAGGGATTAAAAGCCTGCGCATTTTTTCCTACAGCGGTAAATTTAATTTGACGTTTGATATTCATTAGACAATCTCGGTTTCACCATACTCTTTGCGTGTGTTATGTTTTTATTAGGGCTGAAACTCGGAATACAAAAAAATCATCGAGGCAAATTATGTGCCTCGAAGAATCGTTTTGTCCATTGGGATGCACTGAATTTTCGGCAGCCGAAAATATATGCCGCACCGCAACCCCCAACAGTGTTCAGGTTACTCTCCCTCAACTGTCATCACTGCGCCGTGTGACGCTCAGCTCTATCATTCTGCTACCCCCCATGCTCACCGGAGAAGCAGAGTCTGCTCAAATAACGCGCCAACAAGAAAGGTCTGAACAAGAAATGTAACGTTAGTATACTTGTTCCTGTTTGCAGTAGAGCTGATGTCCTGAGTGTTTTAATGGGCCTCCAGCTCATGGTTCAAGTGACATGCAGTACAGCTGCTCTGGGCAATGCTGGTAAAATCTTTCTTCACTGATCTGCTCACATTCGCTGATAACACGTTTACTTGATGTTTCTTTACACATAATCATAATTTCTATTAATTTCTTACTGATTTGCGCGATCTTATCTGATGAGCATTAACTCATATTACGCGGTCATATCTCTGTATGAATGGAAGACAGAGAGGCGCGTTCCCTTTCAAGCTGTCACGAGACATCACGGAGATTACTCCGTTATGGGAAACTCCTTCCCTCCAACCTTTCCTGAAGACCTATTGGCTCACGCCAGTCAATGACTGGCCAATTGTCGCGAAGCATGCAAATATGACGAGCTCGAGAGGCAGTATAAATGCAGCGCCCGCGACAATACGTCAGAATCTTTTTCTTCACCTTGCTGAACCTAGGTTATGGCTTAAAATGTTACAACTCACGGTTAAGGTTCGCTCATTCGAGGGCAGGCCTCATGGCTGCTCCTCTGCAGCGTTCAGGTGAGTATGACATTTCTTAAAGGTAGTCCGTCTGCCCTCTGATCAGCGGTGGACCTTCGGGACTCAGGTGATGAGCTCATGCAGACTAAAGGTCCGCATTCCTCTCACCGTCGAACCTGCAGGACAGGACATCAGCCCGGCTTCTCACGCCCCCCTTCCATGGCGGTGCGGAGAGCCGAGGGCAGATGCGGGAGCAAAGGGATCTCACGTCGCCGCAGATGCTGCACGGAAGAACCCACTGTGTAAGCATGCAGCCCCCGCCTCAGAGCGGCGTTCTGCTGTTTGCAAAGCACAATCGCTCCTCTCTCATTAACATGATAATACATTCACGTGATAATAGCCCCTCATTAGCGGCTACCGTGTGTTCGGAACAACCTCTCATTACATGATAATAGCCCCTCATTAGCGGCTACCGTGTGATCGGGACAACCTCTCATTCACGTGATAATAGCCCCTCGTTAGCGGCTACCGTGTGTTCGGAACAACCTCTCATTACATGATAATAGCCCCTCATTAGCGGCTACCGTGTGATCGGGACAACCTCTCATTCACATGATAATAGCCCCTTATTAGCGGCTACAGTGGGTAGAGGACATTTATAATTCACATGGTAACAGCCCCTTGTCAGCGGCTACAGTGTGTAGTGAACTTTTTATAATTCACATGATAACATCGGCGGCGCCTTGTGTGTAGAGGACATGTTTTTCTAATTCACAAAGCGCGCGAAGGTGAGGAGTCACATGACACCCCTGCGCGAAAAAGCGCGCGAAGGTGAGGAGTCACATGACACCCCTGCGCCGAAAAGCGCGCGAAGGCGAGGAGTCACCTGATGCCCTGAAGGCGCATCCTATCAGCTTCCCAGATTTCGCTGGACTATTACGCCAGTTGTTTACGCCCCTTCACGTGGTGTTCAACTAGGTCGTATAGCAGTCAGCCTGTAGTTATTACAGCCGCTATATTGTAGAGGATCGCGCGAAGGCGAGGAGTCACCTGATGCCTTGAAGGGCGCATCCTATCAGCCTCCCAGATTTCGCCGGACTATTACGCCAGTTGTTTACGCCCCTTCACGTGGTGTTCAACTAGGTCGTATAGCAGTCAGCCTGTAGTTATTACAGCCGCTTAGAGGATCGCGCGAAGGCGAGGAGTCACCTGATGCCCTGAAGGGCGCATCCTATCAGCCTCCCAGATTTCGCCAGACTATTACGCCAGTTGTTTACGCCCCTTCACGTGGTGTTCAACTAGGTCGTATAGCAGTCAGCCTGTAGTTATTACAGCCGCTTAGAGGATCGCGCGAAGGCGAGGAGTCACCTGATGCCCTGAAGGGCGCGTCCTATCAGCCTCCCAGATTTCGCCAGACTATTACGCCAGTTGTTTACGCCCCTTCACGTGGTGTTCAACTAGGTCGTATAGCAGTCAGCCTGTGGTTATTACAGCCGCTATATTGTGGAAGACTGCGCGAAGGCGAGGAGTCACCTGATGCCTTGAAAGGGCGCATCCTATCAGCCTCCCAGGTTTCGCCTGACTAGTACGCCAGTTGTTTACGCCCCTTCACGTGGTGTTCAACTAGGTCGTATAGCATAGTCAGCCTGTAGTTATTACAGCCGCTATGTTGTAGAAGACCCCGGGATCGAGGTCTTCTTTGACAAGTTAAGAGACCCGGGAAGAGGCACCACGACCAGTGCAGGAGCCCTCAAGCTGTCTCAAAATTGTAAAATGTGTGGGACGAAGTGTGTTCATTAAAGCATACGTTTGCACGAGGAGCTTCCTCCTCGCTCAGTCACCACCGCCGCTCGCCCCTCCCCTTAGCGACCGGACCCACTGCCCACACGGGTTATAGCTGCCAGCCGCTGTAGCCGCTGTGTCAGTTCATGAGCGCGTGAGAAGCGATTAAAAGCCAAGAATCTCACGCTGGCTGCTCTGCATAAGAGCGAGGGTACACCCTTCAATTCAGACACAGACCACCCCGTTTCAATGGCGTGGCGTAGTCTCTAACACTGACTCGAAATGCCCTTATCCTAACAAGAGCTATACAATTGCTCGGGGAAGGAGCAATAGAGCAATTTTCAGCGAACAGGCGGGACGGCTGTTTTTGTCCAGCCGCTGTTTGGGGTGCCTAGAGAGAGGGTAGACTCTGCCCGATTCTAGATCTCGGACCCATCAACAGAGCGCTTGGAAAGCTTCCGTTCAGGATGCTAACGCTAAGCAGATCCTGGCGCGAATTCGCCCCGGGGACTGGTTTGCGTCCGTGGATTTAAAGGACGCGTGCTTTACATTCGGATAGCACCGCATACTCAGACGGTTTTTCTGAATAGCTGTCAACTGTCAGGGAGAAGCACAGCGTTCCAATACTCTGTTCCCCCGTCCGGGCTGCTCCGGCCCCACGCACTTTCAAAGTGCATCAATGCAGCACTTCCCACTCAGATCGAGCGGAAGGCGCATCCTCAACTATCTGACGATTGGCTGATTTTAGCTCGGTCCCTGGATACGCTTATCAGCCACATAGACTCTCTGTTTATTCACTTAGAGTCCCTAAGCTATGAGAACCCGCCTCTCGCGAGATCGCGTGGGGGATGAGACCCTGCCTCTCGTGAGATCGCGTGGGATGAGAGCCTGCCTCTCGTGAGATCGCGTGGAGATGAATCCAGCCTCTCGCGAGATCGAGCCGCGGCCAATTGTCTTCCCTGCGCCTTTCAGGCAGGGCAGCTCTGTTCAGTTGAGGGTATTACAGCGGAGGAGTAGTGTGCGAGGGAATGCCAGCTTCGGGACTGTAGCTGGAACCTCAGAGCCAGTGGCACTTAAATCGCCTGGAGCTGGAAGCAGTCTTCTTAGCTCTAAAGGATTTTCAGCCACAGCTGGACCAGCAAAATGTACTGATTCGCACCGACAGCACGTCTGTGGTTTCATACATAAATCTTTAAGGGAGAGCGGAGGTGGATCTGTTCGCCAGAGCGAGAACACGCATTGCCTGTTGTTCTTCACTCCCCGCTGACCAGCAGCTAGCCCGTATGCATTTCCTCCGATCAAGGAATGTTACCGCTGGTGTTATGAGAGATCAGGGTGGAGCGAGCATCAGGGATACTCATCGCCCTGAATCCAGCCTGGGTTCCCAGACTTGACGGAACTGCTGGAGGCACCGCCTTGCCGTTCCCCGGCAGGAAATATATGCTATCCCAGGTCGAACCTGAAACTATAGAGCCATCATGTGTGATCGCTTCAGGGGTATCAGAGAGGGGCGCCTTACAGTCTCGCACGCTCATGGGAGCGCGAAAACCCTGTACAAAACGTTTGTATGCTTCAAATGGGAGTGTTTGTGAAGGAGTCCGGCTCATATCGACCTGACTACTTGCACCGTATGTTCTGAGTTTCCCGCTGCACAGACTGGATAGTGGATCGTTACCATCGACACTGAAGTTTATGTCGCGCCATTGCCGTGTCCGTTTCCCCGCAGAGCGGGCAATCGTTCGGTAAAAAGACTACATCCCCCATGTCCACTTTCGTTTCCGCTCTGGGACCAGGAAGTGGGGTAAGAGCTCTCTCATTGCAGCCATTGGGCTTTTAACATCCGTAGGTTGAAGGAACTATTCCTTAAAACTACAGTCCTTCTAGCCTTTGCTTCGGCTAAGCGCATAGAGCATTACACGCTTTTTCTGTGGACAGCGACTGCATTCGATTCGGTCCCGGGACTGCAGTGTCACGTGCCTAAATCACTGTCTACCCCCCCTTCGAAAGGACGGAGACGGTTCGCCGTCAGCCTTTGCTACTAAATCATCGCCCTCACAGAGTGCGGACGCCCAGACTGCAGTTTGCCCCGTCAGTGTTTTTGAGATTTTACATTGACCGTTCAAGCAGTTTTCGGCAATCGATCCAGTTTCTGGATGCTATGGTGGGTGTACGAACGGCCGAGCCGTATCGAAGCTGAGTCTGTCACAATGGATTGTGGACGCTATCAAGGAGGCATATACAACCCAAGGTTTGGAAATTCCCTCTGTGCATTGGGGGCTATCGTTCCACCTAGCGTGGTTGAGATGTATGTGTATTCAAGATATTGCTTGCCAGCCGGTGGTCTTCGCAGAATATCTTCGCCAGGTTTTACAAGCTGGACGTTCAGTCCTTAGCCTCCCAAGAGCGGTCGGTGAGTAACTAATTCATGTTGCTAAGTTACCTTTGTGGGAGGTGCTGCTTGTACAGTACATTATGCAGCCCTTATGAGGTGTTGTTGTCGGCCCTGAGTTCAGTGCCGCGGACATGGTCATGTTATGGTATGCTGCTCAAACACAGTTAATTCTGTATAGCTCTTATAATACTGCTATGGCTGGATGTGTTCTGCCCTGCTCTCAGCGCAGCCCATGTAGTCACTTGCCAGATATGCAAATTTTGTATACCTGAGGTGTAGGCGCTCATTGGCTTATCTCCATCTATCAGCTGTGAGCCCGCCCTTCGAGCTCTGTTATTGGTGGGAATGCTTCGCGCTGTGTAACTGGTTCAGGCTGTCCGTAGCCTCTCTCACGGCGGGATTGAATAACGTTCCCATAACGGAGTAATCTCCGTGATGTCTCGTGACAGCTTGAAAGGGAACGCTCCGGTTACTATGGTAACCTCGGTTCCCTGAAAGCGGGAACGAGACATCACGGTGATCGCCGTGATCGCTGCTAGTTCAGCCAAGCGGCGTTCAGTTCAGATTCTGACGTATTGTCGCGGGCGCTGCATTTATACTGCCTCTCGAGCTCGTCATATTTGCATGCTTCGCGACAATTGGCCAGTCATTGACTGGCGTGAGCCAATAGGTCTTCAGGAAAGGTTGGAGGGAAGGAGTTTCCCATAACGGAGTAATCTCCGTGATGTCTCGTTCCCGCTTTCAGGGAACCGAGGTTACCATAGTAACCGGAGCGTTTTCCTTTACCACACACACACTGAAGTGCGCGTGACGTCTCAATGAGGACATGAACAACATCTCCAGAACCTCTCTGAGAGTCACTTCATGAGCGTTTCACCGTTTCAATTGAGTAAAAGCGTTTCATATCCTCATGTCATATACACACGGAAATGTAAAGGTATTCACGGCAACCCGTCAAAATAAAAGTCTGTTTTTTGAAGACAGTGCCGTAGAAATATTTGTTCAGCAGAATGTACATAACACTACTACTACAATTATGAAAACTACATTTTTAAAGGAATGATCACACATTTCCAACATGTTTTAATTTTAATAGTAAATTCCATTTGCTTGCCAAAAAAGTTTAATTTTAAAAAATGTAAAGATGTTTTATGCCTTAAATTGATAACCAGATGCAAAACATTTAATGTGGCTATTTAAAAACATTAATGGGATAGTTCACCCTAAAATTGTATTTCTGTCATTTATATTTACTCACTCATGTTGTCCCAAACCTGTATTCATTTCTTTCTTGTGCTGAACACAAAATAATGTATTTTGAAGAAGGTGGAAAACCAAACAGTTGCTGGTCCACATTGACTTTGATAGAAAGAAAAACATACTATGCAAGTCACTGAGGACCAGTGTTGCCAGATCGGGTTGACAATTTCCAGCCCAAAAGCTCACCAAAACCCGCCCACTTCAACAAAAACCAGCCCAAAATTTTAACTGCCAAAATAATGTGATATGATTGTATTACCATGTCAATCAAGATTAATAAGGACCATTTTTATCTCCTCAAAATAAAATAATGATGAAAAAAAGGTAATAAATGTAAATAAATTTCACAGGAACATGGATCAAAACAGGGCAAATGCGTTAAAGACAGTCAGAAAATATGCTTAAAACGACCAGGAACCTTTTCAAAATGGCAATCAAGAAATTAACTGATAACCCCCGGGGGAACACATGCATCATTTTCAATGTCCACAGTGAGAAAAAGCTAAAATTGCTAAAAAGCTTTATTGTGCAAAAAAAGTGCACAATAAAGTGATCAGAAAGCAATGTTAATTCACACCCACAACAGCCAAACATGTGTTATTCATGTATGATAATCTGACAGCAAAAATAAAATAATAATAACAATTAACAACAATGCGCTTACCTTTCTCTTGTGCTTTATCTTCAGACAGAACTACAGCACGTATTTCATGAAGTAAACATTTTAGAACATAATGCAGAACTTAGCACAGTCAAAACTGTTCAAGTCCAGCAGCTGTCAATGCCAAGCATACAAGAGTTTGGACGGTTTAAAAGATGTTCTGATGCAGGACAGCATTGTATAGTCCCATGTTCAGTTTTGATTTGTATTAAATCATTCAACTGTTAACTTAGTTCAGTTACAATTACATTTAGAAGTCTTCTGTTCTATTCATTTAATCCACGTTGTGAGATTTGAGTTACTCTTAGATTCTTTATCGTGTAACTTATATTTAAGCCACTTTGCCATGAATCACTTAACTTAAATAAAATGAAAGAGTAAATATATAGCTGCACATTTAAATTTAGCCGTTTACAGTGCCAAAACCCAATCACTCACGAGTCATCACATCTCACCAACATAAAAGATGGTAAATTGATTGACAAGTCTCTGTTAAAATAAACCAAAAAGGGTTGCGTTAAGGACAAATGAGTTGATGACTGCACTAAACATTATTTTGCTGTGATACTTTGAGCTCGAGCATATTAAGATAACGTGACTAAGATAAAAGTGAAGAAAAAAGCAGCTGATTGGGTGGTTTTTAGTTTTTTAAAAGCAGCCCAAATTTGGTCTACCCGCCCAATGCATTATTCTCCGGTCCAAGCCGATCAAAAGAAGCCCAATTGGGCGGCAACCCGCCCAATCTGGCAACACTGCTGAGGACCAGCAACTGTTTGGTTTTCACCGTTCTTTAAAATAGTATTTATGTTCCGCAGAATAAAGCAACTCACTCGGGTTTAAAACTAAACTCGAGTGAGTAAATGATGGTATAATATAAAACACTATGACATAATTATAATTATTTAATGCTAACACGACAAAACTCAAAGAGAAAAAATAACTTGCTACTTTTGACAGAAAAAATAATACAGCTCTTTTAATAGGAATCAATCTATATAGTGTTTTATTTTTATATTCGTTCATTCGATTTCTTGAATGCTCTTGCTAAATGCCTATTGTACCTGAAAATAAAGCACTGTTTGTTTTATTTTTATATTAAGTGTATTTGTAATGTGTATCTTTGTTCTTATTTTTAATAACAAAGATAAAATAATGACAAAGATTTTTATCTTCCCCCACTTTGGTCTAAATATCCACCATACTTTATATTTTGTAACCTTGAAATGATTATAATAGAGAAATTATTTTGGCTGCACTGATTAGACACAATAGTAAAATCAACATGACAAAGAATTGTGAAATTGTGATATAAAAAATAAATAAATTGTGATATGATAATCTCCCACCCCTACATTGACTGTTAGAATAACACTTTAAAGAAACATTTGTTATAATTCATTAACAGCATTGACATTATTATAGCACTTATAAATGTAGGTAAATAATTATTTATAAATTATAAATGTAGGCTACTTATATGTTTAGTATGTTAACATTATGCATTAAACACATACATAACATATTAACTTTGAGTTTTTGAATGCCGGTGGACTGTTCACAGACACGGTATCGGAGCCCTTTGTGTGGGTTGCGAAACCGAGGAAACGCCGCCGCCGAAAACGAGGAAAAAGAGCTGGCGTTCTCATCAGATTGAGACGCCGTGCTTTCCGACCTCCTCTTCCAACCATTTTACTGGCCAACGTTCAGTCACTGGATAACAAACCCTGTGAACTGCGGGCGCGCATCTCATACCAACGAGAAACAAGGGACTGCTGTGTTATTTGCCTCACAGAAACCTGGATGTCTGCGATGGTTCCAGACTCAGCCATCGAGCTCACGGGCTTCTCCGTGCACCGCTCGGATAGAACAAAGGAGCTCACAGGGAAAAGCAGAGGTGGAGGTGTGTGTTTCTATATTAACAACTCGTGGTGTGATGAAAGGAACATACACTCTATTAAATCCTTCTGCTCCCCTGATCTGGAATTTCATACGCTTCTGTGTCGACCGTTCTGGCTACCGAGGGAATTTACAGCGATCATAATCACGGCTGTTTATATCCCCCCCCAAGCCAACACAGACCAGGCACTCAAGGAACTGTACAGGAATATAAGTGAGCAGGAAACCGTGCACCCAGATGCAGCTTTTATTATCACGGGGGACTTTAACAAAGCCAACTTCAGAACAATAGCTCCAAAATACTTTCAACACGTCACCATCAACACGCGTGGAGATCGCACACTCGACCACTGTTACTCCCCCTTCCGGGACGCATACAAGTCCCTCCCCCGCCAACCTTTCGGCAAATCGGATCACTCTTCCGTTCTGCTCCTGCCTGCTTATAGGCAGAAACTGAAGCGTGAAGCACCCGCCCTCAGGACAGTTCATTGCTGGTCTGACCAATCGGACGCTATACTACAGGACTGTTTTGATCACGTGGACTGGGACATGTTCCGGGCAGCGTCTGAAGACGACATAGAGGCGTATTCAGATACGGTCACGTGTTTCATCAGGAAGTGTATAGACGATGTAGTTCCGACCAAAACAATCCGGATCTACCCCAACCAAAAACCGTGGATTAACAGCGATGTTCGATCAGCCTTGTCAGCGCGGACATCTGCCTTTAAATCCGGAGACACTGACGATCGGAAACAAGCCAGTTACGATCTCAGGAGATCCATCAAAGCAGCCAAACGAACATATAAAAACAAAGTTGAAGAACACTTCAACAACAATAACCCAAGAAGCATGTGGCAGGGCATCAACAACATCACAGGCTTTAAAGGAAATAAACCAGCTACTGTGAACATTGCCTCCTCTCTACCGGACGAGCTCAACACCTTTTATGCTCGGTTCGAGGCTGACACCACCGCACACACAGAGAGCGCTGCCGCGGCTGCCGCGGCTGCCGCAGAAGAGGTCAGTCCACTCACCCTTTCTGTCGCGGATGTAACCCGATCCTTCAAACGGGTGAACATCCGTAAAGCCGTAGGCCCAGATGGGATACCAGGCCGTGTGCTCAAAGCATGCGCTTTCCAGCTAGCCGGGGTTTTTACAGATATTTTCAATCTGTCCCTCTCTCTGTCTGTGGTTCCCTCATGCTTCAAAAAATCCATCATTGTGCCCATACCAAAGAAAAACAAAATCACATGCTTGAATGACTGGAGGCCCGTCGCTCTGACCCCCATCTTCAGCAAGTGTTTTGAGAAGCTTGTCAGAGACTACATCTGCTCTGTGCTGCCTGCTTCACTGGACCCACTACAATTTGCATACCGCAGTAACCGTTCCACAGACGATGCTATTGCCTTCACCCTGCACACTGCTCTCTCCCACCTGGAAAATAAAAACACCTATGTGAGGATGCTGTTCGTGGATTATAGTTCAGCATTTAACACCATAGTGCCTGCCACACTGGTTGCGAAGCTCCAGACTCTAGGACTGAACAGATCTCTGTGCAGCTGGATCCTGGACTTCCTGACAGGCAGAAGTCAGGTGGTCAGAATGGGCAACAACACATCATCTCCCCTGATCCTCAACACTGGTGCACCGCAGGGTTGCGTCCTCAGCCCACTCCTGTACTCCCTGTACACACACGACTGTACAGCTACACACAGCTCGAATGTCATCGTCAAATTTGCTGATGACACAACGGTGATAGGCCTGATCACCGACAACGATGAGACGGCCTACAGAGAGGAGGTGAGTACCCTGACTAAATGGTGTCAGGAGAACCACCTCTCACTCAACATCGACAAGACCAAGGAGCTGGTGGTGGATTACAGGAGACAGAGCAGAGAACACACACCCATCACCATCGACAAGACACCTGTGGAGCGGGTGACCAGCTTTAAGTTCCTCGGCGTTCACATCACTGAGGATCTCACATGGTCTGCTCACACAGATGCAGTGCTGAAGAAGGCACATCAGCGTCTCTTCTTCCTGAGACGGCTGAGGAAGTTTGGATCAAGCCCCAGAATCCTCAGGTCCTTCTACACCTGCACTGTGGAGAGCATCCTGACCGGCTGCATCACCGCCTGGTTTGGAAACAGCACCGCTGGCAACCGCAGGGCTCTGCAAAGGGTCGTGCGAACTGCCCGCCACATTGTTGGAGGTGAGCTTCCCTCCCTCCAGGATATATACACCAGGCGGTGTACAAGGAAAGCCCGGAGGATTATCAAAGACTCCAGCCACCCGTCCCACAGACTGCTCTCTCTGCTGCCCTCAGGGCGACGTTTCCGCAGCATCCGATCCCGCACTAGCCGACTGAGGGACAGCTTTTTCCCTCAGGCTATCAGGCTAATGAACAGTCACAAATAACTCACCTACATCACACTCCCACTCACACAACATGCCATGCACTGCACTTTAACACCGTTCAACTGGACTACACGCACACACTGCACTAATCACAACCTATCTGCTATCACTGGACACCATACAATGCACATCCACGACACTGCATATGCATAATCTGTTGCACCTTTGCACATCTATCTGCTGCTCAACCAACCAATCTGCTGTTAATTTATAATCTGTTGCACCTCACATTATTACTATGCATAGACTACATTATGTATAGATACTGTACATAATGCAGATGTGCCCATACGGTGTATAATGTGTCGTTGATAATTAAGTATGTCTTTATAGTACACTATGTGTATATGAGTATATGTATGTGTATTTTGCACATTGTCTTCTGTACAGTCTGTAAATATGTACTGTCCATATGTAAATTGCTGTTGCTTTTTTGCACTGTCTGTCCATATGTAAATTGCTGTTGTTTTTTTTTTTTTTTTGCACTGTCTGGAGCACTGTAAATGCTCCAGTGCAGTTTTTTGCACTGTCTGTCCATATGTAAATTGTCTGTTGTTGTTTTTTTGCACTGTCTGTCCATAGGTAAATTGTCTGTTGTTTTTTTTGCACTGTCTGTCCATAGGTAAATTGTCTGTTGTTTTTCTGCACTGTCTGGAGCACGCTCATAAGAATTTCACTCACCAAGGCACTTGTGCTGTGGTGATGTGACAATAAAAGTGATTTGATTTGATTTGATTTGATTAACCAAGATTAATAAATACTATATATATGATGATGATCAAACACTTAAAAAAAAATTCAGTTCACTTATTTTTGGAGTTATTTTCTGGTTATTTGTCACCTATGGTATCGATACCGAGGTACTACATTCTGGTATCGTACCGAAGCCAAAATTATGGTATCGAGCCATCCCTACTGTCATTAGGGGTGGGCGATATGACCAAAATCTTATATCACGGTATGACAAATTTTATATCACGATTACAATATATATCATGATATAGTGATTTATTTTCGTTTAAAAAGTTTTTTATTATATTAAAATCTTTAATACCATATAATTTTCATAATCCTTGTCACCAATGTCAATATCAAACTAATACAAGCCTAAAGAGAGAAAAAAAAACTCAACCTCACTGAAGATATATAAACAGTCATTGATGAAATAAGGATAAGAAACTAATTGTAAGCAATAGGACAAAAAAATACAATAAATAAGAAACACTACATACATTGTGTAAATTAATTAGTCTTCACTGTGTTAATTATATCTATCTATCTATGATAGATATAATTCACATGTGTATTATGTATTCTATACATATTATAAATAGGGTTGGGAATCGAAAATCGATTCCGATTCCAGAATCGGATACTTAAGGTCAGGAATCGGATACTTGTTGTCAAATAAAAATTTTGATTCCTCCTATCGATTCCTATGCGCTTTTTTTTCTTCATCTGTGAGGACAAGTGTGATCTAGTGATCTGCCAGGACCTTGCTCGCTAATCTAAGCCTCCAAAGTTTGCCTGCATTTGCGTTCGGAAGCCAAAAAAGCTAAGTATAATATCTGTGATAGCTAAACATGTTGCAAGAGAGGTGTCACCACCAACATGACATTAATTTTTATTTTATTTTTTTAACCTTTATTTAACCAGAAGAGACTCTCTGAGATTAAAAATCTCTTTTGCAGGAGTGTTCTGGCCAAAATGGACAGCAATACATCAGTTTCATCACAAGATATTACAACACAGACAGACTAGAGACACTTAAAAACAGTTACATGTCATTGAGTCAATTTCCATTTGCCAAATAACTCTTTTGAAAAGATCCAAAGACATCAAACTTTGTAATTTCAAATTCGATTGCAGATGATTCCAGTCAGACGGAGCTGCGTATATAAAAGCCTTTTTTCCTAATTCAGATCGGACAAAAGGAACAGAGAGAGTATAATAGTTTTGTGAGCGAAGGAAGTATTTCTCAACAGCTTTCTGTTTTATAAGACAGCAGAGATATGAGGGCAACATCCCCAGAATGGCTTTATAAATAATTAAATACCAGTGCATTTTTCTTCTGGTAAGCAAAGAAGGCCAACCTACTCTGTTATATAATACACAGTGATAAGTTGAGGGTTTACAATCTGATATAAATCTTAAAGCACCATGATAGACGGCATCTAAAGAGGATAGAAGATATGATGGTGCAAACTGATACACTACATCACCATAGTCAAGCACGGGTAGAAAAGTAGTGGTAACCAATTTCTTTCGTACATTGAATGAAAAACAAAACTTGTTCCTAAAATAAAACCCAAGCTTAATTTTCTATTTTATCTTCAGTTGAGTAATGTGAGAGCTAAAAGATAGAGCGTCGTCCACAATAATGCCAAGATATTTGTACTCTTTGACTGATTCGATCACGGTACCCTGTAGGGTCTGAAGAGAGGATACATTTTTATCAATTTTTTTTTAACCTGAGAACAACATATACTTAGTTTTATCAACATTCAGAACAAGCTTTAGATTGTAAATCCGTGATTGAATGACATCAAAGGCTGACTGGAGCTTATAAAGGGCTTGTTTTCCAGAAGAAGCACTACAATACATGACTGAGTCATCTGCATAGAAATGAAAGTTGGCATCCTGGATGTCGTAATCAAGACAGTTTATATAAATGGTAAATAAAAGGGGACCCAGCACAGATCCTTGCGGAACACCTTTGGCAATCAGCAATGAATCAGATAGTTTACCCTCAGCTTGTACACACTGAGTTCTTCCACTTAAATAGTTTTTAAACCAGGGAATAAAATCACTTGATAAACCAACACAATCTATACAGCAATATTTCATGATCCACTGTGTCAAAAGCCTTTGAAAAGTCAATAAAAAGTGAAGCAAAAAAAGCAGATTTCTGGAATAACACCGGTAATTAATGATGGATTAAAAATATAAGTCAGAGTAGATGTAATAAAGTCTGTTGCTAATTTCAAATAAACAGATTCCACACAATCAGGGCCTGGTGAACCCGGAGGCAACAAAATGCTTATTAAAACAATTAAGCATTTGTTCTTTATCAGATGTGCTAGTGGAATCCATATTTATACATGAAGGAAAACTAGAGGTGTTTTTACTACCGCTTATCAACTTTGTTTTGCCAAAATTTCTTTGGATTATTAGCATTAAGGTTAGAATTTGCAATGAAATAATCAGCCTTAGCCTTTCTAATAGCGACTAGTGATCGACCGATATTTATTTTTTTATAACCGATACCGATAATTTATACGTTTATGTACCGATAACCGATATTCGGAACCAATATTTATTTACTGTTATAAAGTAAATAAATAACAGAGTGAAGTAGGCTTGCCGCGATAGACGTGACGACGGTTATACTGGTGTTAAGCCACAACATTGTTACATCACTTGCTCACCCCACCGTTGTTTAGATTGTTTTTATAGTAATAAAAATAAATTCGTTCAGATAGAGGAAACTAAAATTAAAACTGAACGCGGCTGCTAAATGCAATGCACCGAACGAACGAGAGTCTTGCATCACAGCAGTCTAGGTCTGCATTGCCGGCTGTCCCGACCAGATTTATTACTCCGCGGGATTTCTTACTCCGCTGTCCTTGAAGGACGTGCAATTATCTTTCCTTTTTTTTTGTATTATGCTTATCCTATCATTTTAAATGACAGACTGTGTCGAATTTTTTCTCTGCTGCACTTTTCACTGTGTTAACAGCAAGATGTTAAATTAATTTAGTGTTTTGACTAAAAAAAACGATATTTTTTTTTTACATAACCGATTATGGTAAAATGCTTAAATATCGGGAAAAATATCGGTAAACCGATATATCAATCGATCTCTAATAGCGACTGTACATTTATTCCGAAGCTGCCTAAAATAAATCCAGTCAGAGCTTAAGTCAAATTGTCTAGCTTTTGCCCAAGCAACGTCACGCTCTCGAATAAGAGCAGATAGGGCTTCAGAAAGCCAGGGATTGTCCCTACCTTTAACACAGAATTTTTTAAAAGGTGCATGCCTATTGATGATCAATATAAAACCATCATAGAGAAATATATCCAGGCAGACTCAACATCGGGGATAAGAAAGATCCTATCCCAATTGTATTGTGCTACGTCAAGAAGAAAACCTTGTTCATTAAAATGTCTCAAACATCGTCTAGTAATAATACGTGGTTTATGCTTAGGTAATTTGGTATCTCTGACTATGGCACCGACACAGTGATCACTAACATCATTAGCATATACTGAAGCTAAAGAGTACTTATGGGGAGCATTACTAAAAATTAGATCAATTCATGTGGACTTTTTACTATCCTTTAAATTAGGTCTAGTAGGTGACTCAACTAACTGAAAGAGATTAAGAGTATCACAGATTGCTTTAAAACCATCAGATGCCGACTGCAGCCAATTCACATTAAAATCACCAAGAAGGACCAGCTCTTTGTAGTTCAAGGAAGTCACCGAGTGCATCAGAGAGGAAATGGCATCATTACTAGCTGATGGAGGTCTGTAGCAGCCAACTAGTGTAAGATGTAAGGTCTTGGAAACAGTAAGGTTTAAAGCTAATAATTCATATTGTTTAACTACTGACTCAGAAAGTAACACAGTAACTTCAAATCTATCCTTAACATAAACTGCTACCCCCCCTCCCCTTTTTGGTCTGTCAGTCCTGTAAACAGTATAGCCATCAATACCTATGGCTTTATCTAGAACCGTTTTATTAAGCCATGTTTCAGATATTACTATAACGTCAGCACTTGTATTTTTTGCCCAGATATGCACTAAATCCATCTTGGGAAGCAGACTTCTCACATTCATATGAATAAAACCCAGACCTGATCTGGATATAAGATCGGCAGGAACCTTAAAAGTCAAAGTAGCATCATTATAAGGACCAGGATTTGGTAAAACATTTCCTGATAATAATAACATAAGAGAGAGATAGTTGGCTGCTTTGTGGCACATAAAAATGATTTATTACCCTCATAAAAATACCACCCAAAACTGAACACCTGTTTGTACAGCCCCCACCCTTGTCTAGTCTCCCCACGTGGGTATCTTAGACAGATAACCCACGTGGTATATCTGATGCGGGGGGGGGGGTGGAATGCTTTTTGTGAAAAAACTTTGTTTTGTGAGTTTAAACAATAAATTGTGAAACTGTGTAAAATGGGTAGAAAGGGAAAGAGTTTTTATTAAAGTTTTTTCATACACATACATGTGAAGAAAATGCACCGTATATACACGTAAAATGAGCAATGTCTATTTTTCCAGAAAGCGTTGTTTAAAAAATAGGTAAAATGCAGTGTAAGAAAGCAAATACAAATCTAGGTTTAGTCTTATCTTACTAAGTTATAAAATAAATAAAAATGCGTCAGACGCGTTTGTTAAAACCTAGTAATATTGTAATTCAAAAACTAGTTAGTTCGACAGTGTTAAAGAAAAATACAAAATCAAAGTAAATAGACTAGGAAAAAAGACATCAAGACGCGTTTGTTAAAACCTAGTAATATTACAATTTTAAACTAGTTAGTTTGACAGAGTTAAAGACAATACAAAATCGAAGTAAATAGACAGAAGTGTGTTACAATGAAAGCGGGTAAAACGAAGGTAAAAAGGTTCATACATTTACCAGCGCTCTAAAAAGAAGACAATCGCAGAGACGTTTGTTAAAACGCCCCGCAGTCAAAAGATAGTCTATCATTAGGCTCGTTGAACAGCAAAAGTTAAACGAGAGAGAGTGAGTACGGGTCAACTTGCATTGAGAGGTCCACGCGTGTCCGTAGAGAGCTCCGTACGCATCGACAGTCAAACTCGAATGAGCTCCCAAGCGCAGCGGGGGCAGACCACGCCTACGTCCCATCCCCTAGATCCGGACGAGTAGACACCAAAACGGAGATTTAAAGATTTAAAGTAAAATGTTATTTTAGTAAGTCTTTTACATGTCTTAATTAAACCATTCAACATCATTCACCTAAAACATGTATAGCTTGAATGCTCTGTAAGTCGTTTTGGATAAAAGTGTCTGCTAAATGCATAAATAAATAGAAATCCTTCCTTTAAAAGTTGTTTAGCCTAATTGTTCTTTTAAACAAACAGATCCTAGGATTGCGGGAAAAGTTTTGTTTTAAAACCAAACTTTTGAACAAAGTTTTGCTCAAAACCAAAGGTATTGTCACGCTTAAGACTTCTAGGGTTATATAATGTGTTATATAGAGTGCGTGCGTGTATGGAGACATTAAAATGCGAAACCTTGTTAAATGGGGAAAAAAGTTTTTTTTTATTAAAGTTTTTTTTTCATACACAACAATGTCATGGAAAAACTTCAAAACAAGAAGGTCGGAGTATAGCATTTATAAAAGAGTGCAAAAATAGACGACGTAAACCAAATAAGGGTCAAAAAGCATAACGTTAATAGAAAACAATAAAACCAAACACAAAGAAAACTAGGGTTTGAATGTGGATAAGCTAACAAAGGTTAACTTGGTTTATATTAAACAAGTTCTAATATAAAGAAAATGCATTGAATATACACGTAAATGAGCGATGCTTGTATTTTTTCAGAAAGTATTGTTTAAAATAAATGAGGAAAAGTACATTTTGACAAAGCTAGAGGACGGAAAAAAGACATCAGTCCGTTAAATAAGATTTAAGATACAGATCAAAATCTAGGTTTAGTCTAATCTTACAAATGAGAAAATAAATAAAAATGCGTCAGTCGCGTTTGTACAAATTTAGTAACACTACAATTTAAAACTACTTTTTACAGAGTTAAAGGAACACGTATCTACCCAACATCTAAAAATAAATAAAAACACCATTAAGAAGATTCTTGTACCAAGTCTTTTGAACTAATATCACAAGTTAAATATTATAACAATGCTTTACCGTGGTGTAAAAAAAAAAAAAAAAAAAAATCAAACTTTTAAGAAGACATAAGTTTTGTCACAAGAAAAGCTGGGAAACAAGGAAAAATAACAAACACACATTTAGCCGTTGTCCAAAAAAGAAGGTAATCTCAGAGGCGTTTGTTAAAACATATCTACTGAAATGAAATCTAGCTTGTAGTTTATCAATAACTTAGCTGAACGGAAAAGTTAAAAGAAAAAGTCCCCAAACGGCGTCCGTCGACATGTCCGTGCGTGTCCGTTTCAAACGCAGAATGGCGACATCCTGTTCCAGGCAGACCACGCCTACGTCCCATCCCCTAGATCCGGACGAGGAGGAGGGTCCCAAACGGAGATTTAAAGAAAAACATGAAAGTTTTTTTCTTTTACATGTCTTAATTAAACCATTCAACATCATTCACCTAAAACTTTTCACTTTAAAAATAGTTTAGTAGACCTATAGTTTTACTTTTAAACAAACAAGTCCTAACCTCTGGGGAAAGTTTGTTTTATTTGTTTAACAACACATTTTCCTTTATTTACTCTTTGCTTTTTGTCAATCTTATGATACGTTATAACAGCTAAAACGCAGTTATGCACATACAACTTGCCATAAGACTTGTTATCATTTGAAACACGCGTGCAGCATGTAAACTTTTTTTACATCACACGAGATGCAGATATTTCATCTCAAGCAGTGCAACGAAGTTTGAAGACGGTCGTGTCAATATTACATTTCACACAGCATGAGATGCGAGTGAAGTTTTTGTGAAGGTTTTTAGTCAGACGATCAAAGCAACTCCGTTGCATCAATTTATGACACAGGCCTATGAGTTTTGGAGGAAGCGCAGAGGTGTAAACGCACACACATACGCACACGCGCGCTGGAACGGTTCACCGGCCGGTCATGGGATGCATGCCCTATTGAACCTTGTTATGACAAACATCTGCTGAATTTAAAAATTAGGTAAAGTTTTTAGAAAATAAAATACATTTACTAACGGAGTCATGTTTACAGAACTGGTGAATGTGACTTCAAGTTGAAATTTAGGATGAGATGAGGCAGATAAATAATGAGATGATACACAAACTTAAATAAATAGAGAGTTTTTTATTTTAATAAAAGGCTCTGATGTAGGAAATTGATGATAAATTTGACTTAATTTAGTATCTAATTTTGTTATTTATTTTTTCACTCATATATATTTTTAACCCTCTCGTCGCAAACATAAGCTTGTAAATGTAAACATTTACGCACACACACACACACATATGCACACACACACACAAATAAGCAAACACACAACACAAACGTGGACATAAACACCCTCTACACGGTTAAATATTTAGACTTTTATGATGTCTCATACAAAACTTTTACAAATAAAGAACTTTCTTAGAATCACACTGAATATCTCTACAAGATGACTAAAAGAAGTGTGATTAAACAATGATATAACTATTGTTTAACAAATATCATTCTAACAAAATGTAAAACCTAAAACCATGAATCTCTAACTTAACTAATCTTTACAACAGATTAGACTTTCTTTCTCACTTATTAAACTGTTATTAACCGTAACGGGGTTAAATGCAGCATGTTTTATTGGATTAAAATAAAAACAACAACTGATCTATATAGGTTTATTCGACTGAGGTTTGATAAAATAACTGATCTAAGAAACATGCAAATATTCGACAAGGTTTATCAAACTGGTGTGTCTGGTGATTTGCGTTGTTGTACATATCTCGCCGATACAGATATGAAAGTCAGATTTGATTTCTCGTCAAAACACAATAAAACTTTTTAAAAACGTTAAAACTTTCTTACGACTTTTCAATTATGTTGAACAAAATGAATATCGAATATAGGGTTATGTTTTTAGTTTGAGATGTTTGTAAGTTAATCACATCTTTAACCTAAAACATTTTTCATTCAAACTCAGGCACCACCCACAAACTGTCAACAACATCCTTAACTTGGTTTTATCATTCAGCTGTAGCTGAAACTCTATAACGCGTTCAATGTATGCATCAATGCAGCTATAGATGCTGGAAGAGCTTATTGAGCTGTTTAACTGTAGAAAATGTAAACAATGACGCGTAAAACTAGATAGACAGACCGAGTGTACGCTCCTAAAACAATTAGGAGGTTCTGTGGTTCTGGGCCTCATTAACAACGATGACGAGGCCGCATACTTGGATGAGGTGGAGAGACTCACATCATGGTGCCAGGACAACTGTCTCTCTCTGAACGTGAGCAAAACTAAAGAGCTGATTGTCGACTTCAGGAAGAGACAGCAGCGGCCCTACACCCCTCTTATGATCAGTGGGACCCCTGTGGAGAGGGTGAGTAGCTTCAAGTACCTCGGTGTAAACATCTCCGAGGACCTAACTTGGACTACACACATTCAGACTCAGGTTAAGGAAGCCAGGCAAAGACTGTACCATCTGCGACAGCTGAGGAAATTCAGGGTCTCACCAGCTATCCTGAAAACGTTCTATTCAGGGGCCACATTGAGTGTGGTATGGTAATTCCTCAAACCAGGACTACAAAGCTCTGCAGAGAGTCGTGCGTTTAGCTGAACGCATCTCAGGGTCTGCTCTCCCCTCTCTGCAGGGCATCTACCTCAAACGCTGTAAAAGCAGAGCTGCTAAAATCCTCAAGGACTTGAATCACCCCGGCAACCATCTTTTCCGTTTACTGCCATCTGGCAAGCGCTTCAGGAGCATGATGGCAAAAACTGAAAGACTGAGGAGGAGCTTCTTCCCTCAGGCCATCAGGCTCCTAAACACAAACCCAGTCTCATAATCACTTACAAGACTGTTACTGAAAAACATCCATACTCTCATCACCCGTATTTTTGTGTACATACCCTGAACAACCCGTCTGCACATCCCTCCTATTCATATCACTATTTATTAAGTCCCAGTACACTGTTTTTTGCACATCCTATTGTTTTTTGCACATCCTATTGTTTTGCACTTTTTATATTGCACATTTTACTCTTATTTCTCTTTTTTTACCATATATATGCACTTGTGTTGTGTTACTTTTATATAATTCTTATTTTTTATTCTTTTGCACTGTCCACTGAGCGGACCTGATTTGATTACATTTCACTTCTGGTTATACCCTGTATAATTTATTATGTGACAAATAAAGAAACCTTGAACCTAAAACAAGCCTGGAACCATTTCGAACCATTCTAACACTAAGTGCGTCCGTGGCAGAAAATGTGTTATAGCACAACAGTAAAACTCTGGACGTGCGAACGACCAAATAACTACAAGTCCTACTTATATTTTACAATGAAACTAGAAAATATACGTGTGACCTAACAGTGTTTAAAAATACTGGACACATTCAGTTAGATGAAGACACACAGAGTTGGCTAACACAACGAAACATGTCGTGAAGCAAACGTATAACACGACAAGTGTTCTCCAGGACTGACTGACTGACTTTTTTTCTTAAGATTTGATTTCAAGAACACACACACACACACAACCAAATCGTTATGCTATTTCACGAAATGACGCAACAACGGGATGGTCAATTTCGACATATACACGTCAAGTCTGTTTACCATAAGCATGCTCTTCTTATAAATTTTTAACAATTATTTTAACAAATATTTTCGTTTTCACAAAGATACAAACGCTGTCGTTCAAATGTTGCAGGCCTTTCAGGTCAGCGAACTACAATACCCAACATATACCTCAGACTACAAACATGGTTGCCACGGATCCATATCCAAAATGGTCTATACGCGACAGGTCTCTAAATCGTCAGACTTCTGGTTATACGTACGTTCGGATACCCTATATAGAAAGACTCGTATTAACGTTTTTTACGAAGTATACGCTTCTTTCGCCTTGCGATGTTACAAACCCCCATTTTTGCGAGATCTACACGTCTGAAGTATAAGTCTGTAGAAAGAATTAACAGGTCTTATAAAATCATTGATTTGACTTAACAACTTTAAAACACAATCCGCACGAACGATAAATCAGACGCTCTTAAAATCGATAGTGCACAAAACGTGTGTAAAAGGACGGATGATCACAGGAAAACAACTGTCAAACTTTTTATTTTAGTGCAATTTAAGTGTGCTACACACAGGTGAGTGGGCCTGTACAAGACACTTTCACACACTACTGTGTGTACATAACCCCACAAAAGACTGATTGTAATATACGATTGATATATGTATGTTTACAGCCCCGTGCACCGCAAATCACCCTACACTGTTCTCCAGCCAGCTGCTTGAATGTCTCTTTTTGCACATGTACACAAGTTTGTATTTTTTGTTTATTTATAGGTAACCATTTTTATATATATATATATATATATATATATATTAGTGGTGGGCCGTTATCGGCGTTAACGTGCTGCGTTAACGTGAGACTCTTATCGGGCGATAAAAAAAATATCGCCGTTAATCTATTCTCAAAGTTGGGTTGGGAGCTGGGTCTATACTACGCAAGCTATGATGACTTTCATCCTGATATTTTAACGCGGATGTATACCTAGCCGAATTGCACTGTAGGGGGCGAGAACGAGTCTTCGAACTAGAGGCTCGCAGTCCGTGATTGACAGATTGTTAACGGCTGGTCTATGTGGTAATACAATCGGGCAGGACATCCAAACGCTCACCTATCATTCATCAACCTCAAATATGGCTTTTCATCTGAAAGATGTATGTAGTAGCAACTTTACATGGCCGCTCAATATGATGTTAACCTAGAGAAATGTGCGCTATTGAAGTGTTTGTGTGGAAGCGTGTTTGCTGCAGGACAGGCTCCGGTGCGCTCACTTGCTCTTAAAATCTCCGTCATTTTGGTCATACAGATAAAAGTAGCCTAATACATCTTTCGAATCTGTAAAGACTCTACGTTTATTTGTGTGCACTCAGAATAACAACGAAACGTTGCGCTTTTAAGCAAACAGGATGCGCTTTAGGTCTCATGTGAACTTGAGCGAGAAACTTCGAAACTCCGTCTTTGAAAAATATATCTATAGAGAGTGAAATGTCTAAAAAATAAAAATAGAAGACGTGTGTGTTAGCATGGATGATTTACATGAAATTTAATCTGTGCAACACTGTGCATAAGATGGCTTTCAGTTCAATATAATAACAAAAAACGACATTTTGGGTTTTTATTCAACTAATAAGGTGGGCACGCTGTGATCTGTACAATATTTTTACTGTAATTGACAGTTATCGGCAAAAAAAAAAAAAAAAAACAACACGGGAGTGGGAGGGAATGGGAGTCATTCTTCCGGGAGTGGAACGGGATTTTCCTCCAGTTTTTTCGTGGGATTGGGACGGGAAGAGATTAAAGTTTGTGATGCATTTTGGAAACAGGAGATGAGCCCCTGGTCTAATGCGCCACCTGGCTTGAGAAACCCGTTCTCAAAGACTTACTTTTAGTCATTATTTGGGTAGCACACATATTCTGAATGCCTTCGGCAGAATTCAAATGAGCCATTTTAATCTAGATTAATTCCAAGATTAATCTAGATTAAAAAAATTAATCTATGCCCACCACTAATATATATATATAGCATCTGTATAGTCAAAGCTGACAGTAGGTTAGTTGTGTATAGGTTTATACTGTTTTACTTTGTGTAGTATATCTGTATTTATGTAGCACCGTGGTCCAGTGTGGCACGACATCTCGTCCCACTGTATGTCCACAGATGTAGCGGGATGACAATAAAGATAGGGCGTATGTCAGTGTATGTCAAGATAGTGACATACACTTGACTTGACGACACATTAACGTGATATTTCGGGTCGTGTCTTACACAATTGTGTGTTACTTAACGTTTTTATGCAGTTTTAATATAAAAGATAATAGTCTGTTACCAATTTAGATGTGTTTATTATGAAATCACACAAAGAACCACTGAAGAACATACTGTTTGCTAACACGGAATTAATTTAAATAATACTCTGTGCTAATTTAACCGGTATATTTACAGTATGTTGAACGTAATACAGTTAAACAGGAGCATTCAAACATTAAAAACCTATTAAACAGTCGTTTCAATACAAACATAATTTATCAAATACTGTTAAACTATTGAATTTTGCACACCTTAAAACACTTTATTCAATCAAAAACCTGTCCCAAAATACAAACGGACAAATCTTCAACGATAGCTGAGACGGACGGAGTTTATGCAAAAGACAAAATAATTATTCTTCGTCACAATAACATACCCGTTCCGATAAATTTGATAACCTTACTGTAGATTTTCTCAATATTCTTTATCCTAGTTATTGTTTTCCTCTTATTCATAAACCACAAGAGTTAAATAAAATTCAACAGCTTACAAATTCTCTAAGTGAATACATTAAATCTGATGTTTTATATACAGACTTGTCTGATAATTTCGGATATATCGTTATTCTATAATTAGGGCTAACAGGATGGAACTCTCAAAAGAAATACGGCAAAATAACAGTTTTATCGATCAATTAAATGACGGCTCCTCTACATGACACTGGTTAAGACTAAACAAATGACATTTATTTTGGGACGTCTTTCCGGTCTGCCTACGATACATGCGTTCAGAAGACAAACTAGGGGTCGACCGATTATCGGCGCCGATATTAAAGCATTTTACCGATTATCGATATCGGCCATTTTCAAAACAGATTTGCCGATAATTTTTTTAATTTTTTTTATAATGCAAACAAACATACTATTTACAGGTGACATTATTTATTGGTGACTAAATAATACAGGTGAAATTATTTAATTTTTAAATGCACTATTTGGCTCGATGCAGCCTGTCTGGGCTCAACACTGTGAGAGTGAGGCGATCTCTCAATCTCTGAGAGCAATCTCCGCCCACCGCTCATCTGATATGTAGGGAGTCACGAGTCCGACCAATCAACGCGGAAAACTGAAGGCAGTCTCACACCGAAAGCACATGCTAACTGGAGCTGCCTCAGTGATCACGCATCAGTTGTCTCTCAAATGTAAGGCAGCAGCAGACGTTGCTGAAGTTGCAATAAATCACAATCCACTATGATGTCCGCGATACGGAAAATGCGGGCGGAATCGCGGAATGCAGTCATATAATGGAATTTACCGTATAACGCGGAATGTCGCGGAATGTGTCGAAGTTTGGATGAATTAATCAAAAGTAGGTCAGTACACTAAAATCGACTCGCGCTATGGACTAGTATCTATAAATATTAAGCCGCAAAAACACTTTAAATATGAATCCTGCATGTTCTGCATCTCTGTTAATGAATGACACAGACGTGCGGTTTCATTTACTGCACACATACATACTCGAGCGCGTGATGCTTGCGGTGTTTTCAGCATAAATGAGGACATAAATACACGAACAACATCCCCAGAACTGCTCGGACAGTCACTTCATGAGCATTTGACCGTTTCATTTGAGTAAAACGATCGTCATATCATATATACATAGGCTACAGGAACCTGAAAGGTTCTCATGGCAACCTGTCAAAATATAAGTTCGGTTTAGCCGAATATATTACTGTATACGTAATACAACTACAACAATTATTACAACTTTTGTTGAGAATAATAACACAATACGCTATTTCTTCCATGTTTTAATTTTAATAGTAAACTCATTTGTTTGCCAAAAATAAAGTCTAACTCTCATTTGATTAAAAGATAAATTAAATTAATGTTTTATGCCTTCATTTGCACTGTACTGTAAATTAAAACCAACGGAAATGTTGTTGTTATTAACAGTTTTCAGAATTAAAGACATGTTTAAAAGCATTTAAAGAAAGTTTTTTGTCAGAGCTCTTGTTATTATTAATTTTGGCATTAATTTTCATTTTTACACCAGACACGTATATCGGTTCAAAATATCGGTTATCGGTCTACTTGATCTGTAATAATCGGTATCGGCATCGGCCCTGAAAAACACATATCGGTCGACCCCTAAGACAAACCACGTGCGAAAAGCGGGTGTTTGTGTTTTTTCTGTTGCCTTTACAACTAGTAGGCCTACGCTTCAGACTTTTATAACTATTACACTTAAAGCGACCCATTTCACAACAACGCGTACATAGATACGCATTTTCTTTTGCGTGTGTCTCTAAACAACGGTTAGGTAAATGACTTGCGGTTGTTACGTCATTTTTAGGGGGAAAAGGTGGGACGGATTCATGTATTTTTATTCCGTCCACACCAATGCTCTGGCACCGACTGTCTTTTAGGCCTGACCCAGAAAACAGACGTCTTAATATTTTGTTCTTCTTTTTATGAAAACAAGCGGCAGATAGTTTTTGTCCTCAGCTGCGGTTTACCGACACGTTTTAACACGTCGTGAATTCCGATAGTTTGTTAGCAAACGCAACTGTTTATTACTGAGAAGTCACATCAGAGCCGCGTTCTAGTTTATATTTTTTAAACTACTTACATGTTTATATTTTTTACTTAGTTGCATCTTTAACGGCGCTACCTTTCTACGCCTCGTCACACCGTCGTGAGATACTATAAACAATAAAAAAATACGTTAACTCACGCTTTGAAAGCAGAACCGTTTTACATGTTTCCGTGACTTTGTTAGCTCTTTCTGTTTGAATTTGTGTACCGCAGTTTTCGCCATCCTTATCTTATTTTCACACCTAATTGTAATTGTTAGGCCTTGGCGTTATAGGCTTTTAAAAACTAGGTCTCCTAGATTTTGACGTCTCGTTAACGGGCCTCTTTGTTCTTATAAGTCAATAATTATGTCAATTGGTTGATTTAATAAAATATTGCTTCAAATCTCGTCTTCATTCGAGACATTTACGTTACATTATTATATTGTAGGGGATATGACATACAAGATCTTTTTTATTAAATGTTAATTATTATTAAAAAAAAATTGTTTATTATCAAACAAAAAACTTATCTTAGGCGTGACCGTTGTTTATGACTTCCTGGCGTCAACACCCGTCCCCCGGACGCCACACAACAGTTTGAGGGCCAAAATCTAGGAGACCTAGTTTTTAAAAGCCTATAACGATTAGGTGTGAAAATAAGATAAGGATGGCGAAAACAGCGGTACACAAATTCAAACAGAAAGAGCTAACAAAGTCACGGAAACATGTAAAACGGTTCTGCTTTCAAAGCGTGAGTTAACGTATTTTTTTATTGTTTATAGTATCTCACGACGGTGTGACGAGGCGTAGAACGGTAGCGCCGTTAAAGATGCAACTAAGTTAAAAATATAAACATGTATGTAGTTTAAAAAATATAAACTAGAACGCGGCTCTGATGTGGCTTCTCAGTAATAAACAGTTGCGTTTGCTAACAAACTATCGGAATTCACGACGTGTTAAAACGTGTCGGTAAACCGCAGCTGAGGACAAAAACTACCTGCCGCTTGTTTTCATAAAAAGAAGAACAAAATATTAAGACGTCTGTTTTCTGGGTCAGGCCTAAAAGACAGTCGGTGCCAGAGCATTGGTGTGGACGGAATAAAAATACATGAATCCGTCCCACCTTTTCCCCCTAAAAATGACATAACAACCGCAAGTCATTTACCTAACCGTTGTTTAGAGACACACGCAAAAGAAAATGCGTATCTATGTACGCGTTGTTGTGAAATGGGTCGCTTTAAGTGTAATAGTTATAAAAGTCTGAAGCGTAGGCCTACTAGTTGTAAAGGCAACAGAAAAAACACAAACACCCGCTTTTCACGCGTGGTTTGTATTCTGAACGCATGTATCGTAGGCAGACCGGAAAGACGTCCCAAAATAAATGTCATTTGTTTAGTCTTAACCAGTGTCATGTAGAGGAGCCGTCATTTAATTGATCGATAAAACTGTTATTTTGCCGTATTTCTTTTGAGAGTTCCATCCTGTTAGCCCTAATTATAGAATAACGATATATCCGAAAATTATCAGACAAGTCTGTATATAAAACATCAGATTTAATGTATTCACTTTGAATTGAATTGAGAATTTGTAAGCTGTTGAATTTTATTTAACTCTTGTGGTTTATGAATAAGAGGAAAACAATAACTAGGATAAAGAATATTGAGAAAATCTACAGTAAGGTTATCAAATTTATCGGAACGGGTATGTTATTGTGACGAAGAATAATTATTTTGTCTTTTGCATAAACTCTGTCCGTCTCAGCTATCGTTGAAGATTTGTCCGTCTGTCTTTTGGGACAGGTTTTTGATTGAATAAAGTGTTTTAAGGTGTGCAAAATTCAATAGTTTAATAGTATTTGATAAATTATGTTTGTATTGAAACGACTGTTTAATAGGTTTTTAATGTATGAATGCTCCTGTTTAACTGTATTACGTTCAACATACTGTAAATATACCGGTTAAATTAGCACAGAGTATTATTTAAATTAATTCCATGTTAGCAAACAGTACGTTCTTCAGTGGTTCTTTGTGTGATTTCATAATAAACACATCTAAATTGGTAACAGACTATTATCTTTTATATTAAAACTGCATAAAAACGTTAAGTAACACACAATTGTGTAAGACACGACCCGAAATATCACGTTAATGTGTCGTCAAGTCAAGTGTATGTCATTATCTTGACTTACACTGACATACGCCCTATCTTTATTGTCATCCCGCTACATCTGTGGACATACAGTGGGACGAGATGTCGTGCCACACTGGACCACGGTGCTACATAAATACAGATATACAACACAAAGTAACACAGTATAAACCTATACACAACTAACCTACTGTCAGCTTTGACTATACAGATGCTATATATATATATATATATATAAAAATGGTTACCTATAAATAAACTAAAAATACAAACTGCACAAATGTGTAGATGACTCAAATACTGTACATGTGCAAAAAGAGAGACATTCAAGCAGCTGGCTGGGGAACAGTGTAGGGTGATTTGCGGTGCACGGGGCTGTAAACATACATATATCAATCGCATATTACAATCAGTCTTTTGTGGGGTTATGTACACACAGTAGTGTGTGAAAGTGTCTAGTGCGAGTAGAGGAGAGTGTGTTACTACAGGTGGCTTGTACAGGCCCACTCACCTGTGTGTAGCACACTTAAATTGCACAAAAATAAAAGTTTGACAGTTGTTTTCCTGTGATCATCCGTCCTTTTACACACGTTTTGTGCACTATCGATTTTAAGAGCATCTGATTTATCGTTCGTGCGGATTGTGTTTTAAAGCTTTTAAGTCAAATCAATGATTTTATAAGACCTGTTAATTCTTTCTACGGACTTATACTTCAGACGTGTAGATCTCGCAAAAATGGGGGTTTGTAACATCGCAAGGCGAAAGAAGCGTATACTTCGTAAAAAACGTTGGTAATACGAGTCTTTCTATATAGGGTATCCGAACGTACATATAACCAGAAGTCTGACGATTTAGAGATCTGTCGCGTATAGACCATTTTGGATATGGATCCGTGGCAACCATGTCGTAGTCTGAGGTATATGTTGGGTATTGTAGTTCGCTGACCTGAAAGGCCTGCAACATTTGTACGACAGCGTTTGTATCTTTGTGAAAACGAAAATATTTTTTAAAATAATTGTTAAAAATGTATAAGAAGAGCATGCTTATGGTAAACAGACTTGACGTGTATATGTCGAAATTGACCATCCCATTGTTGCGTCATTTCGTGAAATAGCATAACGATTTGGTTGTGTGTGTGTGTGTGTGTGTGTGTGTGTTCTTGAAATCAAATCTTAAGAAAAAAAGTAAGTCAGTCAGTCCTGGAGAACACTTGTCGTGTTATACGTTTGCTTCACGACATGTTTCGTTGTGTTAGCCAACTCTGTGTGTCTTCATCTAACTGAATGTGTCCAGTATTTTTAAACACTGTTAGGTCACACGTATATTTTCTAGTTTCATTGTAAAATATAAGTAGGACTTGTAGTTATTTGGTCGTTCGCACGTCCAGAGTTTTACTGTTGTGCTATAACACATTTTCTGCCGCGGACGCACTTAGTGTTAGAATGGTTCGAAATGGTTCCAGGCTTGTTTTAGGAGCGTACACTCGGTCTGTCGATCTAGTTTTACGCGTCATTGTTTACATTTTCTACAGTTAAACAGCTCAATGAGCTCTTCCAGCATCTATAGCTGCATTGATGCATAAATTGAACGCGTTATAGAGTTTCAGCTACAGCTGAATGATAAAACCAAGTTAAGGATGTTGTTGACAGTTTGTGGGTGGTGCCTGAGTTTGAATGAAAAATGTTTTAGGTTAAAGATGTGATTAACTTACAAACATCTCGAACTAAAAACATAACCCTATATTCAATATTCATTTTGTTCAACATAATTAAAAAGTCTTAAGAAAGTTTTAACGTTTTTAAAAAGTTTTATTGTGTTTTGACGAGAAATCAAATCTGACTTTAAAATGAATGATTAATTTGATAGAATCACTGAATTATGCGGTTATGTATTATACAGATTCGTGTACTCACTGGTTACTGTATACATACATATTCAAGAGAAAAATGCACACGCTCGATTGTTTTAATAAATCTGAAGCTTTTAGTCTGTCGCTCTTCTTGTCATCAGTCTTTCACACATTTTATTTTCATTTGTCTCAGGACTCTGTTACACAAAACCGTTGAGTGTGGACATGGCTCCTATGTGAAAGCTAAAACGATGACTTTTTAGACAATTTTTTACAGATGTTAAACATCTTAACATATCTGTATCGGCGAGATATGTACAACAACGCAAATCACCAGACACACCAGTTTGATAAACCTTGTCGAATATTTGCATGTTTCTTAGATCAGTTATTTTATCAAACCTCAGTCGAATAAACCTATATAGATCAGTTGTTGTTTTTATTTTAATCCAATAAAACATGCTGCATTTAACCCCCTTACGGTTAATAACACAGTTTATTAAGTGAGAAAGAAAGTCTAATCTGTTGTAAAGATTAGTTAAGTTAGAGATTCATGGTTTTAGGTTTTACATTTTGTTAGAATGATATTTGTTAAACAATAGTTATATCATTGTTTAATCATACTTCTTTTCGTCATCTTGTAGAGATATTCAGTGTGATTCTAAGAAAGTTATTTATTTGTAAAAGTTTTGTATGAGACATCATAAAAGTCTAAATATTTAACCGTGTAGAGGGTGTTTATGTCCATGTTTGTGTTGTGTGTTTGCTTATTTGTGTGTGCGTATGTGTGTGTGTGTGCGTAAATGTTTACATTTACAAGCTTATGTTTGCGACGAGAGGGTTAAAAATATATATGAGTGAAAAAATAAATAACAAAATTAGATACTAAATTAAGTCAAATTTAACATCAATTTCCTACATCAGAGCCTTTTATTAAAATAAAAAACTCTCTATTTATTTAAGTTTGTGTATCATCTCATTATTTATCTGCCTCATCTCATCCTAAATTTCAACTTGAAGTCACATTCACCAGTTCTGTAAACATGACTCCGTTAGTAAATGTATTTTATTTTCTAAAAACTTAACCTAATTTTTAAATTCAGCAGATGTTTGTCATAAAACAAGGTTCAATAGGGCATGCATCCCATGACCGGCTGGTGAACCGTTCCAGCGCGCGTGTGCGTATGTGTGTGCGTTTACACCTCTGCGCTTCCTCCAAAACTCATAGGCCTGTGTCATAAATTGATGCAACGGAGTTGCTTTGATCGTCTGACTAAAAACCTTCACAAAAACTTCACTCGCATCTCGTGCTGTGTGAAATGTAATATTGACACGACCGTCTTCAAACTTCGTTGCACTGCTTGAGATTAAATATCTGCATCTCGTGTGATGTAAAAAAAGTTTACATGCTGCACGCGTGTTTCAAATGATAACAAGTCTTATGGCAAGTTGTATGTGCATAACTGCGTTTTAGCTGTTATAACGTATCGTAAGATTGACAAAAAGCAAAGAGTAAATAAAGGAAAATGTGTTGTTAAACAAATAAAACAAACTTTCCCCAGAGGTTAGGACTTGTTTGTTTAAAAGTAAAACTATAGGTCTACTAAACTATTTTTAAAGTGAAAAGTTTTAGGTGAATGATGTTGAATGGTTTAATTAAGACATGTAAAAGACTTACTAAAATAACTTATGTTTTTCTTTAAATCTCCGTTTGGGACCCTCCTCCTCGTCCGGATCTAGGGGATGGGACGTAGGCGTGGTCTGCCTGGAACCGGATGTCGCCATTCTGCGTTTGAAACGGACACGCACGGACATGTCGACGGACGCCGTTTGGGGACTTTTTCTTTTGTTTAACTTTTCCGTTCAGCTAAGTTATTGATAAACTACAAGCTAGATTTCATTTCAGTAGATATGTTTTAACAAACGCCTCTGAGATTACCTTCTTTTTTGGACAACGGCTAAATGTGCGTTTGTTATTTTTCCTTGTTTCCCAGCTTTTCTTGTGACACAACTTCTGTCTTCTTAAAAGTTTGATTTTTTTATTTTATTTTACACCACGGTAAGGCATCGTTATAATATTTAACTTGTGAAATTAGTTCAAAAGACTTGGTACAAGAATCTTCTTAATGGTGTTTTTATTTATTTTTAGATGTTGGGTAGATACGTGTTCCTTTAACTCTGTCAAAAGTAGTTTTAAATTGTAGTGTTACAAAATTTGTACAAACGCGTCTGACGCATTTTTTTTTATTTTCTCATTTGTAAGATTAGACTAAACCTAGATTTTGATCTGTATCTTAAATCTTATTTAACGGACTGATGTCTTTTTCCGTCCTCTAGCTTTGTCAAAATGTACTTTTCCTCATTTATTTTAAACAATACTTTCTGAAAAAATACAAGCATCGCTCATTTACGTGTATATTCGATGCATTTTCTTTATATTAGAACTTGTTTAATATAAACCAAGTTAACCTTTGTTAGCTTATCCACATTCAAACCCTAGTTTTCTTTGTGTTTGGTTTTATTGTTTTCTATTAACGTTATGCTTTTTGACCCTTATTTGGTTTACGTCGTCTATTTTTGCACTCTTTTATAAATGCTATACTCCGACCTTCTTGTTTTGAAGTTTTTCCGTGACATTGTTGTGTATGAAAAAAAAAATTTAATAAAAAAAAACTTTTTTCCCCATTTAACACGGTTTCGCACGCACTCTATATAACACATTATATAACCCTAGAAGTCTTAAGCGTGACAATACCTTTGGTTTTGAGCAAAACAAAACTTTTCCCGCAATCCTAGGATCTGTTTGTTTAAAAGAACAATTAGGCTAAACAACTTTTAAAGGAAGGATTTCTATTTATTTATGCATTTAGCAGACACTTTTATCCAAAACGACTTACAGAGCATTCAAGCTATACATGTTTTAGGTGAATGATGTTGAATGGTTTAATTAAGACATGTAAAAGACTTACTAAAATAACATTTTACTTTAAATCTTTAAATCTCCGTTTTGGTGTCTACTCGTCCGGATCTAGGGGATGGGACGTAGGCGTGGTCTGCCCCCGCTGCGCTTGGGAGCTCATTCGAGTTTGACTGTCGATGCGTACGGAGCTCTCTACGGACACGCGTGGACCTCTCAATGCAAGTTGACCCGTACTCACTCTCTCTCGTTTAACTTTTGCTGTTCAACGAGCCTAATGATAGACTATCTTTTGACTGCGGGGCGTTTTAACAAACGTCTCTGAGATTGTCTTCTTTTTAGAGCGCTGGTAAATGTATGAACCTTTTTACCTTCGTTTTACCCGCTTTCCTTGTAACACACTTCTGTCTATTTACTTCGATTTCGTATTGTCTTTAACTCTGTCAAACTAACATTTTTTTTGTATTTTATAACTTAGTAAGATAAGACTAAACCTAGATTTTTATTTGCTTTCTTACACTGCATTTTACCTATTTAAACAACGCTTTCTGGAAAAATAGACATTGCTCATTTTACGTGTATATACGGTGCATTTTCTTCACATGTATGTGTATGAAAAAAACTTTAATAAAAACTTCCCTTTCTACCCATTTTACACAGTTTCACAATTTATTGTTTAAACTCACAAAAAGTTTTTTCACAAAAAGCATTCCACACCACCCCCACCCCCCCCGCATCAGATATACCACGTGTGTTATCCGTCTAAGATACCCACGTGGGGAGACTAGACAAGGGTGGGGGCTGTACAAACAGGTGTTCAGTTTTGGGTGGTATTTTTATGAGGGTAATAAATCATTTTTATGTGCCACAAAGCAGCCAACTATCTCTCTCATAAGAATTACAAAACTCCGTCGCCTTACGGTTTCATTTACATTTCTGTCAGATGAATTTGAACCAGTGAAATGGTTAACAATGCTGGGTTATCTTTTTGTTTGAGCAGACATTATAGAGTCCTCATTCACAAAATTTGAAAGCAGCAACAATCGGCTGTCCCAGAGAACAAGAAAGTTTGTGTATACACCACTTGTCCAATTTGTCAATTTTAAATTTACAAGAATATTGTGATGTGGCAGGGGGAGTGAGTCATACCTGTAACTGATGTTTCCCTGGATGAGTATAAGAAGTAATATGGCAACCAGGGCCACGCAATTAGAAGTAACGTGCATCATTGTCCATACAAAGTCCGACTGGGTTGACAACCTCGAGAAGATAATACGAAACCTTCTTTCTGATGCGTAGTCTTGCAAGGGCACTCCAACTCGCTCTTTTCCCACAAAACGCTTCCCTTTCTTAGTAGCGATATCAGAGCCCAAACGCGATCAGCAGAAACGGCCAGTAAACCACGTCCCACGCCGAAGGGAGAAAGCCGACAGAAGAAAATCAACAATTAAAAATATGCCAAAGTGCTAGTGGACAAAGCCACTTGTGTTACAGTGTGAAATGAGCACTTTCCTTTAAAAGAGGAGGGCTTAATCCTTTTAACTCAATCCAGCGTCTTCCCTTTCGCTGGTCCACACGCGGTCAGCAAATAATCGCAGGGAAGATCCACTCACAGAGAGAAAAAAATTATTATTCGCTTCAGTAACATAAAACAAGTTCCGAAGTTAAAAAGCAACAAACTAACATAAAAACTAAGACATGTTTACACACAGACATAAATGTTCCGCCATCTTGGATGAGAATGTAGTGTATTCTGCTGAAAAGACAGCTATTTTAATAAATCGTTAAAGATCGCGATAATAAATTTAATTATAAATGTATCATGATTATTTTTTATTTATTCTCATTAAAGTTAAAAAAGTGATTTAGTCAAGAGCAGTGAGAGATGTTCTAGCAGTGTGCTATGATTAACATGAATGGCAGACAGAACGATTATTGGACAGCTTCCCCTTTAAGACCGAAGTCCGGATCTAATACACTGTTACATTGCGTTTTCTCTTTCTGCCGTTTACTCGATTTTAAGATCTAAATCTCTGTGTATGAGGATACTTGCAAAGATGGGGATTCTGACGCATATACAGTGGGTACGGAAAGTATTCAGAACCCCTTACATTTTTCACTCTTTGTTATATTGCAGCCATTTGCTAAAATCATTTAAGTTCATTTTTTTCCTCAATGTACACACAGCACCCCATATTGACAGAAAAACACAGAATTGTTGACATTTTTGCAGATTTATTAAAAAAGAAAAACTGAAATATCACATGGTCCTAAGTATTCAGACCATTTGCTGTGACACTCATATACTCAGGTGCTGTCCATTTCTTCTGATCAACCTTGAGATGGTTCTACACCTTCATTTGAGTCCAGCTGTGTTTGATTATACTGATTGGACTTGATTAGGAAAGCCACACACCTGTCTATATAAGACCTTACAGCTCACAGTGCATGTCAGAGCAAATGAGAATCATGAGGTCAAAGGAAATGCCTGAAGAGCTCAGAGACAGAATTGTGGCAAGGCACAGATCTGGCCAAGGTTACAAAAAAAATTCTGCTGCACTTAAGGCTCCTAAGAGCACAGTGGCCTCCATAATCCTTAAATGGAAGACGTTTGGGACGACCAGAACCCTTCCTAGAGCTGGCCGTCCGGCCAAACTGAGCTATCGGGGGAGAAGAGCCTTGGTGAGAGAGGTAAAGAAGAACCCAAAGATCACTGTGGCTGAGCTCCAGAGATGCATTCGGGAGATGGGAGAAAGTTGTAGAAAGTCAACCATCACTGCAGCCCTCCACCAGTCGGGGCTTTATGGCAGAGTGGCCCGACGGAAGCCTCTCCTCAGTGCAAGACACATGAAAGCCCGCATGGAGTTTGCTAAAAAAACACCTGAAGGACTCCAAGATGATGACAAATAAGATTCTCTGGTCTGATGAGACCAAGATAGAACTTTTTGGCCTTAATTCTAAGCAGTATGTGTGGAGAAAACCAGGCACTGCTCATCACCTGTCCAATACAGTCCCAACAGTGAAGCATGGTGGTGGCAGCATCATGCTGTGGGGTTTTTTCAGCTGCAGGGACAGGACGACTGGTTGCAATCGAGGGAAAGATGAATGCGGCCAAGTACAGGGATATCCTGGACGAAAACCTTCTCCAGAGTGCTCAGGACCTCAGACTGGGCTGAAGGTTTACCTTCCAACAAGACAATGACCCTAAGCACACAGCTAAAATAACGAAGGAGTGGCTTCAACAACAACTCCGTGACTGTTCTTGAATGGCCCAGCCAGAGCCCTGACTTAAACCCAATTGAGCATCTCTGGAGAAACCTAAAAATGGCTGTCCACCAACGTTTACCATCCAACCTGACAGAACTGGAGAGGATCTGCAAGGAGGAATGGCAGAGGATCCCCAAATCCAGGTGTGAAAAACTTGTTGCATCTTTCCCAAAAAGACTCATGGCTGTATTAAATCAAAAGGGTGCTTCTACTAAATACTGAGCAAAGGGTCTGAATACTTAGGACCATGTGATATTTCAGTTTTTCTTTTTTAATAAATCTGCAAAAATGTCAACAATTCTGTGTTTTTCTGTCAATATGGGGTGCTGTGTGTACATTAATGAGGAAAAAAAATGAACTTAAATGATTTTAGCAAATGGCTACAATATAACAAAGAGTGAACAATTTAAGGGGGTCTGAATACTTTCCGTACCCACTGTAAGTGTTTATGTAATTATTCAAAGTCGGCAAAAAAGAAAACTCGCACTCCTCTCACACAGAAAGAGACTGCGCACACATATACCTGGGCGATTCCACAGTTTAGGCCAAACTGCAAGGACAATAGCCTGCAAAATCAATCTTCATGGAGAAAGCCATTGTCCTCAGGTTAACATCCTGAGAAAACCTGGGGTACAGCTGTGTGAAAGGCAGGATAAATCTGGCAATGGTAAACTAGTAAACTTTGATCAAAGTTGAGTTGATGTAAAATTTAACGTATGTAACATGGACGGAAAAACTGTGTAAATTCAAGCAGAAAGTGTACTTAATCTAATTCAGTTTAATACAATTCTGGTTGAATCCCAGTTCATGTTTTGCTTTGCTCCTAATTTGGTATAGTTATGAGTCATGCGTTGTGTATGGGTCACAAAACTGGTAATAGGACTTCCATGCAGGCAGGGTGGCCATCTAATATTATCTGTTCTATAAACTTAAAGGTGCATTTTCGATTCTGGTATGTTCATAAACTGAAAGCCAGCAAAATTACTAACAAATACCACAGGTATATTTTTCAAATTTATTTGCCAAATGTAGAAGCCAAAAGGAACTCCTACAAGTGTGCAAAGTTATAACGTGTGTAACGTGGACGGCAAAAAATTAAACAATCCTGCAAGATTGCCTCTGTAACACAAAATAATACCATTTCATGAAAACTGGCAAAGAATAGAACAAGTTCATAACACATTAAAATAACCTGTCATCATTTACTATCAAATTTAAAGATCATATTCGTAAATGAAATGACATTTGTAACGTGGACAGATAAAATGAGTAATTCTTCTGAATAGAGCACCAATAACTCTTTATGCAAAGTAACCCTGAATATTTGTTAACTAAAGGACAATTAATTTACTGCAGAAGTAAATGGAAGGCAGTTGAGGCAGATAAATGTCAGTTAAGCAGCGGTCAGTGTGAACCTGATATCTGCCTGGTGACAATCATGGCAGTCGGTATAACGCAGCTCCAATTGTGCAGCGCGAGAGAGATTGAAATGATGGAGACATGCAAGTGCAGAAAAGCAGTGTCTATTTCGTGCACAACTTGAACAAACTTCAACAGGTAAAGCTGTCAGCTCTGTGGATACTGGCAATATTGTCAACAATTCTCATAATCATTACTAATATGGCTTCTTCTTTTCGAGATCTTAGTCTATATGCTGTGTTCTGTTAATGCGTGGACTTCATGTTGGTTATTTGAAGCGCACTTGCCATCCAGTAATCGCAAAAAGCTTTGTGCTTTGTTACTTTTTAATAAACAAAATATAAGCTTTAAAATGATGCCAAATTCATAACGAAATTCAAACAATACGGTTTTGGTGCTCTTTAATGCGGACCTCCAGCTTACACTTTCGGTAGTATAAATACAAGTAGTCCGTGTATGCGTCTGGATTGCGCACGCGGAAAGTTTAGCACAGGCTTAATGCGGCAGGCGCGATCTCTTTAGCGCCTCAGTTAAAGCAGCAAGTGAACCCATTACATCTTTCTATGTACTACTATAGTACGAAATGAACACGATTTAACATCAAAAGGTAGGCTATTTTATAAGAGAGCCTACAGTACAACTTACTAAAATGTTTCATGTAAAAGCTCATTCAGTGTTTCAAACTGAGGAAAACGTGTAAAGCTTGTAAACATTGCATTGTAATAATACATTTACCTCAGAATAACCACTCAGTGTCCATAAGCTCATCAGTTAGCTAGAAAAATAACTATGAAGAGGAGCATTTAGCTACATTTATGCGCTATTGCATATTAATATTTGTACTTAATCTGCTGTCTACGTGATTCAACTCCTCCTATAAAATTGTATTTCACTAATGAAGAAAAACAGACTGAATGTGTGAAAGACATGACAACATTTATAGGATGCACTGAGGAGGAGCCCAAACGAAACTAGAATCTGTCAAAATGTATACAACCACCATTCATGCATGCTCTTTCACGATGAACACGACGCCGCTTTCGGTCCGAAACCACTAGCAATCATCCGACTTGCACACTCTTTTATCTTTTCTCATCATAATGATCCTATTTAATGTTTACTTAACCAAAGTTTATCACATTCGTAACATTTTAATGTTCGTAAACTTTTGGACAGAAGCCACAAACTTACCCACATTCGTCGAAATCCGTGAAATCCTGTTAACTCTTCCTCACATGCAGAGCATGCGTGACCTAGACAATCTTATTTCTGACATGAGAACCGTTGAGACGGAAATTCAGCATCAGAATAAAATGTACGAGCGTTATGATTTTTGGACAGAAAATCTCTGCCCCTGTTTTATCCCGATTTATTAACAATTTATCATGTAGCAACGCATATGAGAATTTAACCCACACAAGATGTTTTTATCGTTTTGCTATTGATATAATTACATGGAAAAATTATATCTCTGTTTCCTTTAGAATCATAGTTTAACGTTCGTAACTGTTTGGACAGAAGGTGTAACGAACATTAGTAAATGTTTCCATTGCATCGTGGTGGATTAAGGGAATTATACTTTCAGTGTTAGTAGTAGTATTTTGTAGAAGACACACCAAAATAAATGTTATGCGCCAAAATTCAGGATTTTATTAAAGGAAATGAAAGAAATGACTTAAGAAAAATCCAGATGCAATGAATGTCCCACCCTGACATCCGCAATTTCTGGGGACGGAAATAAAATAAAGTCTCATTACACGATAATGCCAAGGCTTAGTGGGATACAATTAACTTTATTATTTCTTACATCTATCTTAAACAAAATAGTGAACTAAAAATAAAAAAATGACAACAACTGGGTATTATTCAATCTATATTGTTCATTACACCCCTTGTGGACAGAAACTGTGGAATCGCTCACCTCTGTTGTTTGATTTTCAACGGCTTAAAATCGGTTATTTTAAAACGGTAGTGCTTAAAAACGCGCGACCATGCTACAGATGCTGTCCCTCGTTTAGGAACGAGCTGGTCGTTCTCCACCTGCGTCTGTCTTCCCTTCACGCCGCGTGGTGGGTGGCATAAGATCGCAGTCACCCAAATGATGAAAAGGTATTACCGTAAACAATGTATTTTGCGACACCACGATATAAATGATAGAACATAATATGAAACGATATACTTTTTATTTCGTCCATCCGATATATATCGTCATATCGCAATTTTTTTTCTTTTATCACTTTTTCTCTTGTCTTTGACAGTGGTATTTTCCCAAAAATATATCCCTCATGAAGTCTGACCAGGACTGGGTATGACCATTTTTCCCTCTTTTAGTGCATACTGATTCTTATTTAGCTGCTTTTGCTATTTTTCAGCTATGCTGAATGCTTTGATATTAAGTAACTGTCCCTCTCTTTTTTTTTTTTTGTCAGTCCCTCTGCAGAATTTTTTTCAGGACGGAAGGGAGTGCAAGCAGCTGAATCAAGTCTACCAAGTGAGTCTTATATTTGTATGCTTAAATTTTGATAGCCTAGACTACGACTGAGCAAATTAATTTTTATTTTTTTATGATTTTTTTTTATGTCCTGTCTCAATCACGTGATTAATAGTGCAGCCTCCCAATATATATTGAATCATTAATTCAACAGATTCGTTCAAAACACTGCTTCATCCAATAAAGAAGTATTTTTGAGTGAGTCATTGAATCATTAATTCAAACCACTTTTTCAACATTTTAATATTACATTTGTACAATAATTACAATTATATTTTAAATACATCAATATTAAAATGTTTAGGAATTCATTTAAATTAATTAAACACTTTTAAATAAACTTCAGCAATAAATTAATTTGGTCTCACATTATTTTTAGTTCAGAATCGTGATCTCTATTTGAGACAAAAAAAAATGTGATTCTCAATATATCCAGAATCTTGCAGCTCTAACAGAAAGTCTAGTCCTAAAGTAGGAAGAAGTCTGTTTTGTAGGTGTAGATCATATCTTGTAGCAAAATTGTGGACTCATCCCCTTTGCATAAGCTAAACACAAATTATGTTGTTTTAGTTCAACCCACAGAACAGCTAAACCCTGCTGACAATACAGAAGGTGTATTGGTATCTTCTGTACAACGTTCTAATGGTAATTAACAATTATGTTTACAAAGGTAGTTGTAATTTTTATTTAAGATTTATTTTTCCTATTATTTAATGAAAAACAGGCATTTCTGCTGACAAACCGGCTACAGAGGGCAGGAACACAGTGGAAGGGATGTCTGTTGTGACTGAAGGCCAAGGCAGGTGTATATAAAATGTGTGTGTATATATATATATATATATATACAGGTGCTGGTCATATAATTAGAATATCATCAAAAAGTTTATTTATTTCACTAATTCCATTCAAAAAGTGAAACTTGTATAATGTATACATTCATTCCACACAGACTGATATATTTCAAGTGTTTATTTCTTTTAATTTTGATGATTATTACTGACAACTAATGAAAACCCCAAATTCAGTATCTCAGAAAATTAGAATATTGTGAAAAGGTTCAATATTGAAGACACCTGGTACCACACTCTAATCAGCTAATTAACTCAACACACCTGCAAAGGTCTTTAAATGGTCTCTCAGTCTAGTTCTGTAGGCTACGCAATCATGGGGAAGACTGCTGACTTGACAGTTGTCCAAAAGACGACCATTGACACCTTGCACAAGGAGGGCAAGACACAAAAGTTCATTGCAAAAGAGGCTGGCTGTTAACAGAGCTCTGTGTCCAAGTACATTAATAGAGAGGCGAAGGGAAGGAAAAGATGTGGTAGAAAAAAGTGTACAAGCAATAGGGATAACCGCACCCTGGAGAGGATTGTGAAACAAAACCCATTCAAAAATGTGGGGGAGATTCACAAAGAGTGGACTGCAGCTGGAGTCAGTGCTTCAAGAACCACTACGCACAGACGTATGCAAGACATGGGTTTCAGCTGTCGCATTCCTTGTGTCAAGCCACTCTTGAACAACAGACAGTGTCAGAAGCGTCTCACCTGGGCTAAAGACAAAAAGGACTGGACTGCTGCTGAGTGGTCCAAAGTTATGTTCTCTGATGAAAGTAAATTTAGCATTTCCTTTGGAAATCAGGGTCCCAGAGTCTGGAGGAAGAGAGGAGAGGCACAGAATCCACGTTGCTTGAGGTCCAGTGTAAAGTTTCCACAGTCAGTGATGGTTTGGGGTGCCATGTCATCTGCTGGTGTTGGTCCACTGTGTTTTCTGAGGTCCAAGGTCAACACAGCCGTATACCAGGAAGTTTTAGAGTACTTCATGCTTCCTGCTGCTGACCAACTTTATGGAGATGCAGATTTCATTTTCCAACAGGACTTGGCACCTGCACACAGTGCCAAAGCTACCAGTACCTGGTTTAAGGACCATGGTATCCCTGTTCTTAATTGGCCAGCAAACTCGCCTGACCTTAACCCCATAGAAAATCTATGGGGTATTGTGAAGAGGAAGATGCGATATGCCAGACCCAACAATGCAGAAGAGCTGAAGGCCACTATCAGAGCAACCTGGGCTCTCATAACACCTGAGCAGTGCCACAGACTGATCGACTCCATGCCAAGCTGCATTGCTGCAGTAATTCAGGCAAAAGGAGCCCCAACTAAGTATTGAGTACTGTACATGCTCATACTTTTCAGTTGGCCAAAATTTCTAAAAATCCTTTCTTTGTATTGGTCTTAAGTAATATTCTAATTTTCTGAGATACTGAATTTGGGGTTTTCATTAGTTATCAGTTAGGGTTAGGGTTATCAGTTATCATCAAAATTAAAAGAAATAAACACTTGAAATATATCAGTCTGTGTGGAATGAATGTAAACATTATAAAAGTTTCACTTTTTGAATGGAATTAGTGAAATAAATCAACTTTTTGATGATATTCTAATTATATGACCAGCACCTGTATATATGTGTATGGCATTCACACAGAATAATCTTATGTTCTGTCTTTTTAAAGAAGGGAATTCCAGCTTTTTCAAGTATGAGAGGGCTGTATTTCTTAAGCTAAACAAAATTGAAGAACGGCTCTTCAACGTTGAACACCTGCTGAGAACCAGCATGGCATCTGGACTGCCAGAAATCCAAGATATTTTAGACAAGCCATGTAATACGCCTGAAGACTTGGAACAGTTTTTAAAAAAACTGAATGTCCGCACATTCAGGCAGAGAGTGGTAAGAAATTGAAGTTGGTTGTGAAAAAGGTACTTTCTTCTAGGAAGTATTTTAATAGGGATGCACGTTTTTTTATTTTTTTTACTTATCAGAGCTAAATAAATGTATGTAAAGATATTAGAAGTAAATTAATAGCTCTGAACATAACAATTATTTATAGTTTTTAAGACGGATGCAGTTGTATCTTCTTTTCTTTTTAATTTAATATTCGTAGATGATCTACAGCAGTAGTACAGATTAATAATCTCTATATTTAAAAGTTAATTACTTTTTGTAATCTACACATAGTGCAAGCACATATCATATTGTTAAGGCATATTAGCATAATTATTTTTACATTTTCAGATGCTGATTATTACATGTTGTGCAGATAATATCTTGCATCCCTTTTAAAAATCTGTCTTGTGTTTTAAATTGTATATTATTTAGTAAATTTTGCACCAGTCCATATTTTTATGTTGCTCTTAGGGCTGTGCAGTATATTGAGTTTGTATAATATATATTTTATAAACGTAATGGGATGAGGCAGTAATTATTTACTTACGAGTGTAACGATACACAAGTCATGGTTTGGTACGTACCTCAGTTTTGGGGTCATGGATCAATGCAAGTTCAGTACAACATGGAAAATAAGCAACAAATCTACAATGCTAGGTATATTTTCATTTATTTTGAACAGACTGTAGTTCAGATTACAGTTTATTTCCCCTAGCATCTCCTGATGTGAATATACAAAATATTATTTCATTATATTATAATTATACTGGTATATAAAATTTGCAGTACATATATTCATACAAGGAATAAATGCTTTAAAAATGTATTTGACTTTACAGATAAGCAAAAGAAAAAAACATTGCCACAAGTAGTACCCTATATGCTAAGTTTTGATTCATTTGTGACGCTTTGCACAAACCACATAAAAAAAAAATCTGCAGCTAATTGCAATTGATTTCAAACGGATGGCCACAATGAAGCAAAAACTATGGACTGCTGCTTTAAATAAATACAGAAAATTAATTATAAAATACTGAGATATATATTGTATATCACCATTCAGCCAAAAAAAAAAAATGTAATCAATTATTTTTTGCGCCATATTGCACATCCCTAATTGGTCTCTTAGCATCATGTATGTGTAATGAAATATGGCTATATATATATATATATATATATATATATATATATATATATATATATTTATAATCAGATTAACACCCTGAGCCTCCTGGGCAGAAAAACACCTGGGGATTCAGTTCGACGATCAATGAGAAGAATTGGCACTAATGCACTGTGGGCGAATTACAGTTTTAAAGGTAAAAAAAAATTACAATATTTTCAGCAAATGGAATTATGCCCTGTGATCATTCGTAAGTTCATTAATTTTTTTGTGAAACTTTACACTTGATTTTCTTAGAAGTTAAGAGATGATTTGTATTTGTATCTTAAAAGACGATGTTATCACTCATTAAAGATGACATTAATACATGTAGTTTATAATGTGTCTTGTTTGTAACTTTTTTTAGATGCCTGTTGTCGCACACATCAGAAGGTTTTGCAGAAAGTGTTTGAGGAGCTGGTGTCAGACACTTAAATTTGCGCCCCAACAACGTGATCAGGTCAGTGATTAGTCTCATCACAGGTTGGTATATTTCTGATTTCAGTCCATGTATAGTTGATGAAATGCAAATGTGCAAGATTATGGCCATGTGTCCACGAAGCATTTTTAGCCAGCTGAAAAGCCAGACGCTCTGCTTAAAATGTGAACATTGCTTGCATGATTTCACAAATAGTTTGTATCATCGTTAGAGAGACCACAAGGGTACTTTCTCTCTAAAAACACTGGGTTAAAAACAACCCAATGTGGGTTGTTTTTAACCCAAGGGCTGGGTAAATATAGGACAGAACACATTTGGGGTTAATTTTACCAGGTAAATTGGGTTATTTATTTAACCAATCATAAAGGGTTGATTTAACTCAGCTAATGGGTTGATTAATTTGTATTTATAATATAAGCGTTTTTTTTTTTTTTTTTACTTTATGCATAAAATAATGTTTACAGATTAACTTAAATCCTCTAAACTTTTGTAAAATACTCCACAACCACTGGTTTACGAGATAACCTCCTTTATTTTCCTTTATTTCTCATTTACAGAATTGTTTATCTTGTTTTTATGTAAGCTATATACACACTGCCCATTTAATCTCATTTAACAAACATTAGAAGTAAAGATTAAACAGACATAATTCAGGAGTAAATTGACCACTCTGTAATTCTGTTTCCACCGTAACGGCGCTGGCTATCGCGATTGCCTTCATAACCTGCCCAAAAACAACCAGTAAACAGCTCTGAGGACATATTTTAACATCCAAAGTATTTGTATAATGTATCTTTATAAATACAATCGTTTATTTTATGCAAAGCATCAGACACGTCACGCCATAAGAACGATGCAAGCGACATTTGTTTAGTGATTCACACCGCACGTTTGTATGTTTCTCTGCATAAAATTGAACGATATACAGCACAGGAACAAATAACATTTTATAATCTATTAAAATAGAGAAATTGTAACATTTTACAATATTGCTGTTTTTACTTTATATTGATCAAATAAATGTAAACTTGATGAGCAGAAGAGATTTATTTCAAGATTATTAATAAATGTAATATTTCCAAATGTTTGGCAAGTACTTAAATAATAACATTTATATTAATAATTATACTATACTTTATATTATTAATTGTTATTATCATAAATATAAAATGTTGCTTTTTATTTTATAGGACAATATTATTACAATCAAGAAATCCACATGTTTGTCAAAAGGCGCTTTTGCACCAGAGGAACCTTTTCATAGTTCATAGAACTATTGCCGGAAGTTCCCACTTTTTGGCTTGTTCTCACCGCAGGGGGAAATTGGTTCTCCAGGAATAACCCTGCTGGCTAGTTCCTAGAACTTCACGGTGCATTTTTGCATTAACTGTCCTTTGAGCAGTGCACTTTATAATAATTTTTCATTTCCTAATTATTTTGATGCAGTAATACGTAATTAGTGTTACTAATTAAATACAAATATTAACTAAAAAAATTAAAATAAAACACCCATGCATAACTCCGACTAATCATTAATTGATCATGCAGAAGCATTATAAAAAATACACAACTTTGGCTATACAATTTTTTTAATAAGATCTTCTGCATGAGCAAGTACAGCATTCCAGTGCTTTTATACAAAATCTCACTACACTTAAATATAACACTTTGTCTTTTTGTCCTTCCAGTATCTCCCGACTTCCTCTGAAGCACCAGTAATTGAAGCTGACATGGAGATGTCACAGTGACATCATTAAAAACTGTTGACATTTATAAGTTGTCTTTCTTAATTTTTTTTTATGTTTTAGATTTTAGTGTTTAATCTGCATTCATATGTACATTTTGCCGTGTGTACGTTTCATGAATGTTCTTTCTAGTTCTAAATATTTTGTATAAATAAAAAAAAGTCAATTTAAAAGTCTGAAAGTAATTGTTTCAGATTTTTTTGTTTTTCAGGTATTTTCATATTGATCTGAACTGAAAATACTGTATGAACTGCTAGTGAATTATAATATGAACTGAATATAACTACAATAGAATATAAAGTATACATTTAATTGATTCTTTGTACATGTCATTGATTTTGTTCACAATGATGTGGTATCCATACTTGTTGCACATTAATGACCCTGGACCACAAAACCAGTCATAATGGTCATTTTTTTTTTCAAAATTGAGATGTATACATCATCTGAAAGCTTAATAAATAATCTGTATATTGATGCATGGTTTGTTGGCATAGAACAACATTTGGCAGAGATACAACTGTTTGAAGATCCAGAATCTGAGGCTGCAAAAAATCTTAATATTGAGAAAATCGCCTTTAAAGTTGTCTAAGTGATGTCCTTAAAAATGCATATTACTCATCAAATATTACGTTTTGATATTTACAGTAGGACATTTAAAACATATCTTAATGGAACATGATCTTTACTTAATATTCTAATGATTTTTGGCATAAGAAAAATGTATAATTTTGAGCCATACAATGTATTGGCCATTGCTACAAATATACCTGTGCTGCTTATGATTGGTTTTGTGATACAGGGTCACATTTTATTTTGATTTAATTGATAATTTCAATGTTCCAGTCTTGACTCAACTTTTCTAGTCTAGCTTTTAGGAACGTTGTTTTTAAAAATGTTTTTATAATCTTAGAAAAACAGTGAGGGTGTTTATATAATGAGTTAATTGAATGTTCTAATAATGTTTTTAATAGTATTCTTATAACCAAAAAATAACGTTTCTATAACCAATCAAGAATGTTAATACAACGTCTAAAAAACTGGACGACTTAAACGTTCTAAGAACATTCAAGCAATGTTTTTTATAACTTAATGGGAACGTTGGGAAAAAACGTTCTTAGAACATTAATATAACAAAAAACAAACGTTTTGAATAACGTTATTATAACAAAACAATAACGTTAAAACGTCTAAAAAAACTGGACGTTTTGAACGTTCTAAGAACATTCAAACATAACGTTTTTATAACGTTACGGGAAAGTTTTTATAACATAAAAGTGTTAGCTGGGAACACATTCTCTGTCCTGAGACTCTCTCAAGACCAACCACACATCAAAGAAGAATGCAGAGTAAGTAAAAAATAATAATAATAAAAACATCTGTCAATTTCAGTCATTACTGAGGTATCACTTAAGAGCCTTTGAGCCAGATTTACTAAACAGGCCAAATTAGCATTAGAGTGCAACTCCATAAAAGCGCAGATGAGAGGGAAAAGTCAGCGTGTGATTTACTGACAATGCACACATTACAGAACAGATGCAGCCAGATCATTTCCATAATGACCAGAGCAATCTACCAAGAGCAGCGTAAATTAACGCCTGCTTTAAGACATGCCCTTTTTTGGGCATTAAAAATGGAGCAAATACCAGTAATTTGACGAGCGAAAACGTTATTAAATCGCATTGCATGATTCATTTTAATACTCTCCTACCATAAATTTTGCGTCTGAAATGAAAGCTCCTAGAAATGCATATTCAATAAGGCCGGGCGCAAAAAACAACTGTCACACCTTTTCAGCGCTAATTCTTTACTGCCTCTTCTCTAGTTAATCCTGACAGTACTATTTTAACGCCAAAAGACGGTCTGCGCTGGCGCAAGCTGTTAGTAAATCTAGCACATAGTGTATCAGTTCCATGCACTGTCATGGTAGCAAATGCAATTTACCAACTTCACCTTTCTCAGCTCCAGTTGTTCCACAGTGAGCCTGTCCAAGACCAAGAGCATGCTTGGGGTGAACACCCATCTAACTTTCAAGGTAAAAGAATATTCACATGTAGTAAACACATACATTGCAAATTAATAACACTAGGTAACATAACTTTTTTCTGTACAATCCATCAGAGGACACAATCTCTGAACTGAGGCCCTCTAGTACCCACCAGGCAAGAACAAATAGTAAGTAAATTTGTATTTTTTAATGGGCAGTTAGTTACTTCAGCGGAGAGTGAATTATTATCTATGCACATCTAGCTGTGGATTAATCACAAGTAAATGCATTAATTACTTAACTAACATGAAAATAATTATCAATACATTTATTGTAGTATGTACCTGTATATTCTAATGGTAAAGTGTTACCATTTTCAACTTTAGATTAGGTCATGGAATATTGGAAGATTTCATTACTTAACTTTTTCAAACCAAATTATTTTGGACAATAATTACATTGGTATTAGGAGTTCCTTAAAATGTTTATAAATACATTAAGCCTATCCACAAAGCAAAACACAAATCAAATCACTTTTGTCACATCACCACAGCACAAGTGCCTTGGTGAGTGAAATTCTTGAGAGCGTGCTCCAGACTGTGCAAAAAAACAACTATTTACATATAGATAGTACATACTTACAGACTGTACAAAAAAACACATACATATACTCAGTACACACAACCTATCTGCTATCACTGGATACCATACAATGCACATCCACGACATTGCATATGTATAATCTGTTGCACCTTTGCACAACTATCTGTTGCACAACTAATCTGTTGTATAATGTATAATCTGTTGCACCTTCACATATTACTATGTATAGATGTGTACATAATGTAGAATGTGTACATACGGTGTATAATGTATAACATAGCCTGGTATGCCATCCGGGCCCACAGCTTTACGGATGTTCACCCGTTTGAAGGATCGGCTTACATCCACGACAAAAAGCGAGAGTGGACTCACCTCTTCTGCAGCAGCCGCGGGAGCGCTCTCTGTATGGGCGGTGTTGTCAGCCTAGAAACGAGCATAAAAAGTGTTGAGCTCGTCCGGTAGAGAGGCGGCAATGTTCACAGTAGCTGGTTTATTCCCTTTAAAACCTGTGATGTTGTTGATGCCCTGCCACATGCTTCTTGCATTATTGTTGTTGAATTGTTCTTTGTTTTTATATTGTTGTTTGGCGGCTTTGATGGATCTCCTGAGATCGTAACTGGCTTGTTTTCGATTGTCAGTGTTTCCGGATTTAAAGGCAGATGTCCGCGCTGACAAGGCTGATCGAACATTGCTGTTAATCCACAGTTTTTGGTTGGGATAGATGCAAATTGTTTTTGTTGGGACTACGTCCTCTATACACTTCCTGATAAAACACGTTACAGAATCCGCCTCTATGTCGTCATCAGACGCTGCCCGGAACATGTCCCAGTCCACGTGATCAAAACAGTCCTGTAGTATAGCGTCCGATTGGTCCGACCAGCATTGGATTGTCCTGAGGGCGGGTGCTTCTCGTTTCAGTTTCTGCCTATAAGCAGGCAGGAGCAGAACGGAAGAGTGATCCGATTTGCTGAAAGGTGGGCGGGGGAGGGATTTGTATGCGTAATACATGGGGAGTAGCAGTGGTCCAGTACACGATCACCACGCGTGTTGATGGTGATGTGTTGAAAGTATTTTGGAGCTATTGTTCTGAAGTTGGCTTTATTAAAGTCCCCCGTAACAACAAACGCTGCATCTGGGTGCGCGGTTTCCTGCTCACTTATATTCCCATACAGTTCCTTGAGTGCCTGGTCTGTGTTGGCTTGAGGGGTAATGTAAACAGCCGTGATTATGATCGCTGTAAATTCCCTTGGTAGCCACAACCACTTTTGTCACGGATTCTGCGACTCTAAAGTGAGAAATGTTTATGGTTAATAAGTTGTTAATAAAGCATTATCTAACTCAATACATATGAGCTAATTAAACAATAACACATTATTAATTACAGTGACAATGAATGAAGAACTCACTATTTATATGCAGTATTAATGTATTAATTACAGCTTATGAACTACTACCAATTAACCAATGGTTTGAAAATTATTTAGAAGTGCTTTGTTAGTGTATACGTATTATAAAGTATTACCAATAAGTAAAAAAAATAAAAAAATAAAATCAGGTAGATCGCTAATAGCTAATCAATTACTATTTTTTTTTCAGGACTATACAAACTACTATACTATATGGTATTAATGTAAATAATGTTTGTATATAATTCATTATAATTCACAGATCCTGATAACCCACTAATAATGACTAAAGTTTTAACAAATCCTTCTAAAGAAATTAGTGACCCAATAATCACGGAGCAGTATTGTAAAGTGTTACCAAAATTCGTTCTGCACAAATCACATAAATTTCATGTTTTTGGTTCAAAAAGACTAAATTCGCAAAATTAAATTACTTTGGGGCACTAATCATTTTGTAGCTACAAAAACAGTAAAAATGTCATTTCCATTTCTATTGTACTCAGAAAACTGAGAGGACCCATGGTTTGATGCTTCTGACCACAATATGGAAGCACTGACCACGAGGCTACCGGCCTGCTTTGTTTTTGTTTTGTTTCATTTTTTTTATTCAGTTTTACTTTCCCTAAATTTAGTTATTTTTTTTTACTTTTCTGGATCCTGTGATTTACAGTTTAATCATGGAAACTACGTGCAATCAAATGGATTTAGTTACAAGTTTTTAAACATTAAAATAAAATAGTTTTAGGCTGATGATACACAAGAGCAACTTTTTTGAGATATGTTGCTTGGGCACTTTCCCGTTGAGAATGTATAACACATTTCAATTTGGCTTATTTAGATCAGTCGTGGGCCCTGTGTCTCACTTGGTTGCCTGTTGACAGCAACGTTGCCCAAAAAGTTGCCCCGTGTATCATCCGCCCAAGGTTTTAAGCATGTAAGCATTTCTTTAGCAACATCATTTTTATGATGTGTTAGTTTTATCACATTTAAGAGCTTTTTGTGCTTGCAGGGGCTTCTGGTGTGAGACGATGGAGCTGCATCCCTAATCAGTGTACACGTACGTTAAATTGAAATACTAAATTTGTAAAATTATACATTTTATAGTTTAATAAAAATTCTCTCCCAGATAAACCTACTGTGTTGCAGCTGTTGAGAGGGCAATTCTGGAGGCACTCAACGAACTGGACATGAAAATCAATCATCTAACTTCAGTGGTTCAGTCCCTTGCAGCTAACAGTCGTTCTAATGCTCCAGTGCTGGTGGTGGACAGTGAGGATGATGTCTTTCCTCTCAAAACCATGGAGGAACTAGACAAACTGGAAAGACAATTATCAGAAAAAGCAATGATGCAAAAGATGGTAAAAATCACTGACCTGTGTAAGTTTAACAGTTGTAGTGAAGTAAATAATGTTTATTATATACCCGGTTTCACAGTCAAGTCTTAAGGCTAGTCCCAGACTAAAATGCAAGTGTGAGCTGTCTTAACTGAAAATAACTTGCAATGACATACCTTACAATATGTCAGTGCCATTGTTTTGTCTCAAGATGCACACTGCATTTTTATAAAAGCAAAACGTCTCGGGTTACTCGCGTAACCCTTGTTCTCTGAATAGGGAACGAGACGCTGCGTTGAACGCATCGGGAACGCCCACTGCGTGACCGATGTCTGAACCCATATAGAATCACGCCAATTCATTGGCTGATGGCGCGACGCCGTCTCTGACGCAATCACGTCGTCAGCTCATACTGGCGAACGCGCCATCCACTCCTCAGATTTCTCTGCCGAAAATAACCCTGTCGGCAGCGTGAGGAGCTTGGCAGCGAATGCAGTGTCTCATTCCCTATTCAGAGAACAAGGGTTACGCGAGTAAGCCGAGACGTTCTCTTTCATAGGTGAACTCAACGATGCGTTGAACGCATCGGGAACGATATACCAAACACGCCAAGCTGAAGCGCTGCCTATCTGGTCCAATAATGAACCAACAACATACGGTCGGTTCAAACAGACAAGACTTGAGAACCTGGAGCCGTATCAACTTCAAGGTTGTACAACTTGACAAAGGTGTGCGGAGAGGACCATCCTGCCGCAACACAAATATCCTCCAGGGGTACCCCTCTAAAAAGAGCTTGAGAGGAGGCTACGCCCCTAGTAGAATGCGCCCGAAGACTAAGAGGTGAAGGGAGTTTCCGCGCCTCATAAGCCAGCGAAATGGCGCCTCTCACCCAGTGAGAAATCCTCTGCTTTGACGTGGCAAGCCCGCGGCGACCAGCACCAAAACAGACCAATAACTGGGAGGATTTTCTCCAAACCTTGGAGCGATCCACATACAGCTTCAATGCCCTGACCGGGCAGAGCATGTGGAGTCTCTCATCCTCACTTGAAGCAAAGGGAGGAGGATGGAAAGAGTGAAGCGTGACCACCTGAGATCGAAACGATGTGGACAAGACCTTGGGAATGTAACCCGGCCTAGGCCGCAGGGTAACTTTGACTAGACCCGGGGCAAAGTCCATACACGTCTCACTAACAGAGAAAGCCTGCAAATCTCCAACTCTTTTTAGTGACGTAAGCGCCAGCAAAAGAGCAACCTTAAGAGTCAGTATCAGCTCCGAAGCTGACTCTAAGGGCTCGAAAGGGGCCGTCACTAGACCTTCGAGGACGACTGACAAGTCCCAAGAAGGAACTGCCGTGGGGCAAACCGGCCTAAGGCGTCTGACCCCACGCATAAAGTCGGAGACCATCCGATGTCTCCCCAAGGGGATCTCATCCAGCTCTCTCCGAGCTGCAATGGCCGCTACGTAAACCCTAAGGGTAGTAGCAGCCGCCCCCGCTTTCAGCCTTTCTTGCAAAAACTCCAGCACTGGACCAACAGGGCAGTTAACTGGGTCAATTCCACGAGTCAAACACCAGGATTCAAAGACGCCCCACTTGGAAGAGTACAGCTTCCTAGTAGCGGGGGCTCTGGCACTGGCTATGGTTTCCTGAACTTCGGCAGGCAAAACATCAATCACAGTCGTTGGCCCTGTATGGGCCATACCCACAACTTCCAGGGCTCTGGTTGAGGATGCCAGATCTTGCCCTGAAGCTGGGACAGTAAGTCCCGCCTGATCGGAATCTCCCAAGGAGACCGATACAAGAGGGGAGTTAGCTCCGAGAGCCAGGTCTGGGAGGGCCAGAATGGGGCTATGAGAAGGAGACGGGCACCGCTCACCTTCACTCTGCAAAGTACTGCCGGAATCAGCTTTATTGGCGGAAACACGTACAGACTGACATTCGGCCATGGGTGGGCGAACGCATCTATGCCCAGAGTCGTCGGGAAACTCAGGGAGAACCAGAGCGGGCACTGGGATGACTCTTGAGAAGCAAAGAGGTCCACCTCCGCTTTGCCAAACAGATCCCAGATCTGGGATACCGGCTGACGGTTCAACATCCATTCCCCCGGCCTGAGCTTCTGTCTCGACAGAAAATCGGCCGCAAGGTTCAGTATTCCCGGAACGTGAACCGCCCTCAAAGAGAGGAACTTGTCTTGGGACCAAAGGAGAAGATGGCGCGCAAGCCTGTCCAGGGTGTGTGACCGTGAAACTACTTGACGGTTTATGTGGGACACAACCGCCATATTGTCCGTCCTGACTGTGATATGATACCCCCCGAGAATGGGGAGAAAATACTTCAAAGCCAGGAAGACAGCCCTGAGTTCCAGGCACTTTATATGCCAAGAGAGGAACTCTTCCTTCCACTCCCCGCTCGCCGGTCTGCCTTCGAAGACCACGTCCTCATGTGAAGCAACCCTAGGGGCAACACAGGGGAGGCCGCTGCCATGAGGCCCAACAGCCTGCGGCAGGTACCTACAGAGACATGATGGCCTAGCTTGAAGCGGGCCAGACATGCTGTAAGATCGGGTATCCGGGCAGGAGCCAAACGGGCCTGCATCTGAACAGAATCCAAACGAACCCCCAGAAACACGGTTCGCTGAGATGGGAGGAGCACACTCTTCTTGGCGTTCATCCTGAGGCCAAGAGAATGGATGTGGCCGAGAACAATATCCCTGTGACGACTCACTAGCTCCCTGGAGTGAGCCAGAATGAGCCAATCGTCCAGATAGTTCAGTACACGAATGCCCTGGAGCCTCAAAGGGGCCAGTGCAGCATCTCTGCATTTCGTAAACGTTCTCGGCGTCAAAGCCAGGCCGAAGGGCAGGACCTTGTATTGGTAAGCCTTCCCTCCAAAGGCAAACCGAAGGAACCTCCTGTGTCTTTGAACGACCTGGATGTGAAAATACGCATCCTTTAGGTCGATGGTGACAAACCAGTCCCCCTCCTGGACCTGAGACATGATGGTTTTTATTGTCAGCAACTTGAACTTCCCTTTGTAGAGGGAAAAATTCAAACACCGTTAGAATAGGCCTCAAACCGCCGTCCCTCTTTGGAACGAGGAAGTAGCGGCTGAAGAACCCCCATTCGACTGCGATACTTCCTCTATTGCTCCTTTCTGTAGGAGGGAGGAAAGTTCCTGTTGTAGAACAGAGGCCTTGGAGGCGCTGTTTACTACTGTCAGGTGAACCCCGTCGAAGCGGGGGGGATTTCTCCCAAACTGAAGAGTGTAGCCGGACCGAATTGTGCGGAGAACCCACAGCGATACCCCCGGTAGACGCTCCCATTCGTGAAGGAAGTGCGATAGAGGAAGCAGAGTGTCGTGTAAGGGAAGACATACCTGAGACGGGGTGTTGAGAAGGCCTGGAAGCAGCGGCACCCTCCACCGTGAAGGAGAGCCCTCGGCGTCCTTGTTCAGGATGATGGAGAGAGAAGTGCTGGACTGATGGGTGGCCGGCACGGGTTCCGTACACTGCAGGAGAGAAACAGCTGTGTCTCCTAACATGCGGCCCGCTGGCGGCGAATGGACGAGCTGTAACCCCAACTGCCAGCCCGAGTAAAAATGGGGGTGAACTAGATCTGCACACCAAGCCTCGAAGGGTGGCTGTGACAGATTTAAGGGAGAAGAGTGCGTTCGGGGTGGGCAGAAACGCTTCCGCGGTCTGACCTCGCCCCGTAACGGTGAAACGGCTCTCCTCATTCCGACCCGAAGGTCAGGAACGACCCGGATTAGCCGAAGCGGCAGGCCTGTTGGGCCGCTTCAAGTTAACCCGCTTGCGTGGTTGTTGGCGGGGAAAAGACCGGCCACGGGCTCCCCAAACCATAGTGGGGGAAGGGCGCGTTGCGTGGGCTCCACCGCCAGAGGGCTCCTTTGACACAGAGGAGGAGGGAGTAGAATAGTCCCTCGATCCCCTCGGCATGAATTGCTTGAGAGCAGCCGACTGCGTTTTGGCTGAGCGGAACTTATCCACTACAGCGCTAACCGCCTCCCCAAATAACCCAGATTGTGAAATGGGTGTATCTATCAAAAACACCTTCTCCCTCTCACGGATCTCGGTCAAATTGAGCCACAGATGGCGTTCTGCGGCCACCGAAGCCGCCATAGAGCGCCCCACGGCACGTGTGGTGTGCTTGGTGGCTCTCAGATCCAAGTCAGTGGCTCTGCGTAGCTCCTTCACGGCTTCAGAGGTCAAGCCGGTCCCTTCGTCCATCTCCTTCAGGACGTCCGCCTGGTAGGCCTGAAGGATGGCCATTGTGTGGAGGGCCATACCTGCCTGCCCGGCCACGATGTAGGACTTCCCGATAAGAGCGGAAGTGGTCCTACACGGCTTCCAGGAAGGAGCCAAAGAGGGTGAAAGATGGGAGGCCAAAGTATCCTCGACCACCGACCGACCGCTCGTCGAGTTTCGAAGCTCGGGACTCGCGGGGCTCATCGGGCCAATCCAGCGCGAGCTTCTCGGTGGCGCGCGAAAGCACGTCCACAAGCTCAGAGTAGGCCGCTGAAGGCCGCGCCTCCTGGCCGCTAGGCGGGAGCGCATCTGCTAAAGCAGGCCCGAAATCAGGCCTCACAAGAGGCCGCGAACTCACGAGGGGCCGCGGAGGTGCTCGATGCGCGACGGGGAAAAATTTAGGATTCCCTCTCGCAATCCTCAAGCCGAGAGCGGAGGGTTATGAGACGGAAATCCTCGCAAATCTTGCATTTCGAGGTCCCGTAAACCGCGTCACGTGCATGCGAAAACCCCAAGCACTTAATGCACTTACTGTGTGGGTCTTCGCGAGCGATGAAACGCGTGCACGGCGGTTGACAGAGGCGAAACTCCATGGCACTTCACCGCGAGGAGAACAAAGTTCCACTGAGGCAGTCGTCGAAGTGCAGATGGATGATCGCAGAAGATAAGTTGGGCCAGAAAATCGCAACAACGAAGGGTAATGTGACAGCTTCGTGAAGGCAGAGAAATCTGAGGAGTGGATGGCGCGTTCGCCAGTATGAGCTGACGACGTGATTGCGTCAGAGACGGCGTCGCGCCATCAGCCAATGAATTGGCGTGATTCTATATGGGTTCAGACATCGGTCACGCAGTGGGCGTTCCCGATGCATTCAACGCAGCGTTGAGTTCACCTATGAAAGAGAACTAAGACCTTTAGTCCTGATTTAAACTAATCCCTGTCCAGAGCTGGGTAGTAAATTATTACATGTAATCTGGATTGCATAATCAGATTCCAAAAATGAAGTATTTGTAATTAGATTAAATTACGTTTTATAATACTCGTAATCAGACTACAGTTACTTTTTTATGGATTACATGATTATTTACATAATAGCAATAGATTATTCAGAATAAAGTTTTTCCCCAATTCCTCTATTTCATCTTTTAAATTGTCCTTTCTAAAATAGCCTGCTGCTAATATACATTCAGAAAGGCTTCAGGTTTTGTGGACATTCACACAGAGATCAGTCATTAGTCAGGTGGCAACACAGCGTTTGACCACTGAATTAACAAAAATTATTTCAGGTTTAAGAACATTGCATCTATTGATGATGAACATTCATTTTTATTTGAATCATTACCCTGTAGGTTGTTTAACCATGTGTTTATATGTCTTTGGACGGCTTTTGTCTTTCAAACAGTAAAATACACAAATTCAAAAACTTTTCTGTCATTTGATCCTCTTTCACCTAATATATTTACTTGAAGTACTCCTGAGATTTTAAAATAAATATTTTAATTAAGCATCACTTTTGTATGTTCATTGGTTCTCTGACATTGGTTATGGTAACATGAAATGCAGGTAAACAAATAAAATATTGATATTCTTAGTACATTTTTTTAATTGATTTTAAAATGCTTTAATTTTAATATTTGTAACATTATACACACACACACACACATATATGTATTTATTAATTACCGCGACTTGATTAAACCACAGAAACACCAATTTGTCAAAATTAAGGTAATACTTTATCTGTTCGATTTACTTTATATAAAATCAAATATATATTTGGCTGACCACCACACATATTAATTACAATGAATCAGGTTTCGTACCTCAGTTTTCCGCGGCGATGTCTTCCACGTGTTAATCATCTTTGGGAGCACGTGCGCAGTGGTAATGAGTAGTCGTCTCCAAAAGAGTCGATTCCATGAATCGAACAGCCCAGTTTTCGAAGTAGACATAATATACAATTATTAATATTCGACTCAGGCTATGTCTCCACTAATTTGGGAGTCACAGTAAAATAACCTGAAACCGATTACATGAGAGAAAATAGCATGTAGCGAAGTTTACATTTTTTATGACTGAAGCAGAATTTCAGCACCACTGGAAATAAACAGTGACCAATCAAATTGAAAGTTAACCAGCATTAACTGCACATCAATTCTCTATATTAATTAAAATGTATTAACATAGACTGATCATTCTCAGGTAGTAACTCGGCCCTCTGGATCATATGAACAATTGAATAGACGTATGAGACGAAATAATTGTCTTATTTTACATTATTTTGCACAGTTAATGCATGGATTTGTTTGGGTCGGCATGCACTTTATCTATACAAGCACGAAAAATGACAAATTTGAGATAATTTAATTGATACTGACCCATAGACATTATGTCTTCAATAAAGGACGGATGTTGCAAACATTTTTTATGCTTTGCTTATGTATATCATTGTCCACATTCATAAGAACCCAGTTAAATAAAACCTATTTTGCAGATTTAAGTAACCAACCAGTGAAAAAATTTGTATTTGTTAAATTTATTCTAGTTTTACCTTTTTAACATACAGGAGCAGCTATGAAGAATCCTGTGCTTCCCTCGACAACCGAAGCAGAGGCTAAAAAACATAAGTATTATCTCCGCTTGGCCCCAGGGAGAACGCCGTCTTAATCAACTTGCTTTTTTGTTGTTTGTTTCTTTGTTTCAGGATTAAAATAATAATAATAATAAAACAAATGACTGCTTATTTTCATTCACTGTTAATAAAGTGATACAAATCATTCAACAGCTGTTGTGTTCTTTCATTCTGACTGGAAAATACTTGAGTTTAGTTATCATACTTATCATATAGGCTTATGTGTAGACGCAAGTATAATCGGTGCAACTGTTATCAATAGCAGTAAATATGAAGAAACGCCTAAAACATCTAATTATGAACGACATCAATGCTATGTAAAACAGATGTCTCATAAACGTAACATAACGTCTACAATACGTCCACCAGATGTCCTTGGAATGTCGAGAAAGGACGTCTATGCGACATATTCCAGATGAGCAAATGCCCTTAAAAATATGTCTCCCGGATGCAAATGCACATTTCGCACAGACATCCCCGCGACATACGTGTGTTATCTGGGAAGCTATTTCTTTTTATTACTCAAATTATTCTTATTGTATTTTTTAGTGGTCAAATAAGTCACTCATATGATGTCTAAGATTCTGTCTATAATAATTTTATAATTGAAAAACATACAGTGGTTTGTATAATGACTAAAATAGTTTAATAGTTCGTAGAACTCCAATAATTTGGTAAATAAATATATTTTCTCAAACGTGGGGGGGGGTCTATATATATAGTCTCAGGAAAATCAAATTGTCCATGGTATCTTTTTCAGATTTGAAATATAAACTCATGAGACATGTGACTTTCAACTCATTACTTTTCTGGATTGCTCCAGGAATTATTTCATGTATTTTTATGTAAAATATATATTTTTTTTGTATTCAGTGTGGTACACTTTTTTCAAGGCACTTCAGTCTCTATAACTTTATCTTTTTTTAGCATTATCAACTCTGGATGATGGATAGTAAAGCCCAAAGGGTCTTCTTTGAAAAGACACCAAAATTGTGTGTGTGTAGCACACTGAAATTAGCACCTGTTATAATTTTAAGTTTGGTATGTCTTTTTCAACAATCCCAAAATCTCAAAATGGGGAGTGCTGGTTAGCAGGTTTTCAAATGTGTTGTGTATAAGCAAAGCTAGCAGGCTAATCAGGTAGATGTATGATATGCTAGTAGGTAAGATAACAAAAAAAGAGTAAGAACTAGAAATGCTTGATTTCACAACCTATAGCATCAGTTATGAACTATGCAAATTAATATATGAACTATGCAATTTAAAATATGTTCATTATAATGTATTTTTAATTGTGTAAATTATAATGTGATCTTCCTGGAATTGTAATCAGGCTCTAAAAATAACACCCATTAAAAGTCCATTGAACCAATAGGATCACTCGGGGTCCTAATAGAGACCCGATTCTGGGTGGGGACGTGATTTCTCATGATACTGGCTGAACAAACAGTATCTGTGCACTGGATCAGTGCTTTCTCTGTGACAGCACTTTCTTAATATTAAACTAATCAAACAGCAACAACAAGGAAATCACTCACTGCTCTTCACTGAATAGCTTTTGGAACTTAAATAAAAAATAATCTTTAATTTATACAGTCAAATATGCAAACCTACTTTTTCACCAAAATTGGCTCAGATCATCTTCAGACCATGCTGTGAAAAAGTTAAGGAATTCAAGATGATTTGCCAAACTGATCTTGAATAACGCGTAAGCGAATTCTATGAAAAGCATGAAAAATGGATAAGCCATTAAATTATATTACCAGTAGTTGTACATGATTTTTCTCCCATTTTTACTAAAATCATCTTAAAATGGCTCAAATTACCCATTGATGCAGTTGGTTTGATTCTTGCTTCTGTGGTGCTTGGCCCCTTAATTGCTGCTTGCAGCTATATTTCTTATTATTATTCTTCCATTTCTTCCGCTATTTTGACACATTGATAGAGGACAGACTCAACATTAACTATAGTAAGTTTGGAGTCTCTATCTCAAACTCTCTAGCATCACCACTTGTCCAAATTTTCACTCATGTTTGGGCTAATAATTTTTAAACCCTAATGACTATCCATTATGACTATGCCTCCCTTAGTCATAACGTGAAGGCTGAGGTTCCTTTTACAGATGTTTAATGCACTTATGGACATGGCCATCAATGCCAACACCAACACCGTAAAACTAAATAAACAGGACGAATGTAACAAACATCAGTCACACATTCAATTACAAGGAAAACCCGCACACGATTTTAAACTCTTAAATGAACAAAAATACACCCACATACCACTTTTGCCTGCTTGTAAGCTAAGAGAGGGGGCTATATCTTCAAGTTTCTTGGACGGATGACTTGTAATCGTACAGAGAAACACCTTAAACCTTTCAACGATAACATTGTTCCATCTATTCATGCAGACGACAAAACAGGAAGTGATATACAAAGGCAAGATGGGAATAAAATAAAACACAACCAAAAACTATTTTTCAATCTTGCAATGTCACTCAAGTAAACAATAAATCAGTACAGAAGTCACAATAAACATTATCAAATAACCAAAATATAAAGTTATATAAATTAAACTAATGATACCGAGATAAGCGAGTGTCTAAGTACACAAGCGCCATCTAGTGTAAACAAACATATATTCAGGAAGCTTTGTGATTGTAAATACAATTACATGCAGGTATTTTTATATGTATGTGGCCTACACAATAATAATCGTTCCCCTTCATGGGAACTCGAACTGCGTCCCCTAGGGGTCGCTACGGGGAACGCCTCCAGCGTGACTCGTGTCTGAAGATACATATGTAAAAACACCACCTGTTGGCCGGCGACAGCCCATGACGTCACTACCGGCGTGTCACAATATAAGTGCCGCCGGGAGCATACATCATCAGCTTTTTCGTCTTCACTGACTGGTCTGTTTGAAGAAACGTGCATTCTGGTAGGAATACAGTTTTCCTTTATTTATCATGGCGAGCACTAGCAAGGCGTTTGAGATTGTGCGTGGATCCGTGTCCTTGTTATTTGACACCCGATGACACACACGATCGTTGCGTCTTTTGTTTGGGCGAAGAGCACGCACGCGATGTCTTTGAGGGGGCAATCTGCGTGCACTGTGGGAAAGCTCCGTTCTCGTCTGTCCCTCTTTTCGAGGAAAGAGGGGCAGCCGTCTGCTTCCCGCGATTCGGTACCCACCGCTGCCGAGGCACGGAGGCGATTGAAATCGCGGGGTTCGCAGTTGGATATGGCCGATGAGTTAGAGAAGGACCGCCCCTTTTCGCGTGCGTCGGCCGAGAACGAGAGTGAGCTGCTGGATTGTGATGATGCGATCTTTCTGACATCATCAGATTCAGCGGTTAGTGCTCTGCTGGGTTATGCCCAGGAAGAGCAGGAGATGTTTGAGGGTGAGGAAGTTGAGACTGAACCCTCTCAATCCTCCTGCACTGCATATGAATGAGTTTTGGAGGTTATGGATCATAAAAATAAATCTTTCTGGCCGTAAATCCCCAGCTCAAGCGAGCCTTCCTTTCTTCATAAATCTCGATGTGGAGGTTGAGAAGGAGTGGAAAAAGCTATTTTTTCTCGTATTCATAGGTTTCAGCATACTAGTTATGCTGACATTGAGGTGCGTGAAAATGGCTATGAGGGGATGCCCCCTGTGCAAGAGATGATAGCCAGCTTATCTCGCTGTGGGCGAGACATCCTCTCTCAAGGCTCCCTCCTTGCCATCTAAGCCCCTGAATCTTGCTTAAATGGCAGGGCATATGCAGCAGCAGGTCAGATCGTCGCTTCGTTGCACACTATGGCGGTGCTTCAGGCGTACCAGATTGATCTGCTGAAAGACCTGGATAAGGCTTCTGTAAAGTCCAGGTATGAGCCCGAACAACCAGGGGTCCTAGCCCATCTCGGTCTGGGGATCAGAGATGGGCTCAGAAGGCTAGTCTCGCGACTCATGCCCCTCCCCCGCCTGCGGGTAGGGTTAAAGAGAGGCATGGGTCAGAGAGAGGCAAAACCTGAGGGAGGTGCTCCGGATGAAGCGTCCTATATGACACTTTCGTCCGGACCAGAGTAAGACATCTACTCCTTTCCCTTAGGGGGGCATCTGCCCTCTTGATCCTCTCTAATTCCCCTATAACCAATGGATGAGTATGATCCATTTCTAAAGGCTATCGGCTATCGCAGTGATTACATCACTCGTCGATACCAGATCCAAGCTAGTAGCGCTCCCTGTGGGTTGAGCTAGCATCGCTCCCCTCACCATAGAGGGTCACCTATGAGCATGCCGCTCCCTTCGGAGCGTCTAAGTCTCCACTCGCCAGAGCTCGTTGTTGGTCGAGCTAGCATTGCTCCCCTCAACTAGAGGGTCACCTATGAGCGTGCCGCTCCCTTCTGAGCGTTTGAGTTCTCCTCTTATTCTGAAGAATGTGTTCTCCGCTCCCCAGAGCTCTGCGATTGGTCGCTCTCCTGTTGGTCGAGCTAGCCTTGCTCCCCTCACCTTAGAGGGTTATTATGAGCATGCCGCTCCCTTCAGAACATCTAAGTTTCCTCTCATCTGAGGAAGGAGTCCTCCGCTCTCCAGAGCTCGCTGTCGGTAAGAGCTAGCGTTGCTCCCCTCTCCTAGAGGGTCATTTATGAGCATGCTGCTCCCTTCTGAGCGTCTGAGTTCCCTCTCATTCTGAGTGTCTGAGTTTATCCGCTCCCCAGAGCTCTGTGATCGGTCGCTCTCCTTGTTGGTCGAGCTAGCATTGCTCCCCTCACTACTGAGGGTCATTTTTAGAGCATGCCGCTCCCTTCTAGGCGTGAGGAATGGTTTCTCCGCTCTCCAGAGCTCCTTATGGGTAGAGCTAGCACTGCTCCCCTCACACAGAGGGTCACTTATGAGCATACCGCTCCCCTATGGGCGTCTGAGTTCCCTCTCATTTTGGGGAATGAGTGTTCCGCCCTCCAGAGCTTGCTGTCGGTAGAGCTAACTTTGCTCCCCTCACCTAGAGGGTCACCTATGAGCATACCGCTCCCGTCTGAGCGTCTGAGTTTCCTCTCATTCTGAGGAATGAGTTCTCCGCCCTCCAGAGCTCGTGCTGGTCGAGCTAGCTCTGCTCCCCTCATTTAGAGGGTCATCTATGAGCAGGCCGCTCCCTTCTGAGCGTCTGAGTTCCCCTCTCATTCTGACGAATGAGTTCTCCGCTCTCCAGAGCTCTGTGATAGGTCGCTCTCCGTGTTGGTCGAGCTAGCATGGCTCCCCTCACCATAGAGGGTCACTTATGAGCATGCCGCTCCCTTCTGGGCGTCTGAGTCCCCTCACGTTAAGGGATGAGTCCTCCGCTCTTAGAGCTCCTCATTGGTAGAGCTAGCACGGCTCCCCTCACCAACGAGGGTCACCTATGAGCGTGCCGCTCCTGTCTGAGCGTCTGAGTTCCCTCTCATTTCGAGGGGGGTTTTCTCCGCTCCCCAGAGCTCGCTGTCGGTAGAGCTAGCATTTCTCCCCTCACCATAGAGGGTCGTTTATGAGCATGCCGCTCCCTTCTGAGCGTCTGAGTTCCCCCTTACTCTGAAGGGTGAATAGTTCTCCGCCCCGGAGCCATAGAACGTTACCCATCTAGATAAGTGCACACGCTAAGATCTTTGGGCACTTCTGAAAAATCCACTCAGTGGTAAGATCGCACATCAAGTGTTTTTGCGTTCTTTCAAAAAATCCATGTTATGGTAAGTGCGCACGCTAGGCTTTGGGCACTTTTTAAAATCCACTCAAGTGGTAAGTTCGCACGTCAAAGATTCTGCGTTCTTTCTAAAAATCCCGTAAGGGTAGGGTTACGCGCACAGCTTCGTGCCCTCTTCTGAGCTGGTTAAAGCCCCGGCTTGTGCCTTGGGCCCCGCTCCTTTTGTCCCATATGGGTTGGGTTCCAAAAAAGGGTGTCGCTACCAAAGGGTCTGTTGAGACAGTCCCTCAGCAAGCTTGTGCAGAGCAAGCGGTAGCTTCTGAGTGACCGGCCAGGACCTAGTTATTACCACTAGGTGCTTGGCCATATTCCCTTAAAGGAATCGTTCTGATTCCAGACCTTTGAGCTCTACCCTGGGTCCGGTAGTTCCGGCACCCAGCAGGTAAGGATTTTAGGGTATGTAGCTCAGGCTTCTGGCCGTAGGGGATAATGTCACTGACAGCCATCAACCGTCCCGGGGGCAACTCCCTTAGCCTGGTAGAGTTGGCTTAGTGCTCGCCTTTTTTGCGAAATTGGCTTGCACTCCCCTCAGCATGGCGGCGTGGGTATAGCGTTCCCCGTAGCGACCCCTAGGGGACGCAGTTCGAGTTCCCATGAAGGGGAACGTCTCAGGTTACGTATGTAACCATGGTTCCCCGAGTGGGGAACGAGACACTGCGTCCCCTAGGCTTTGGGCCATGCTTCGGACGCAAGCTTCAGACGAAGAAGCTGATGATGTATGCTCCCGGCGGCACTTATATTGTGACACGCCGGTAGTGACGTCATGGGCTGTCGCCGGCCAACAGGTGGTGTTTTTACATATGTATCTTCAGACACGAGTCACGCTGGAGGCGTTCCCCGTAGCGACCCCTAGGGGACGCAGTGTCTCGTTCCCCACTCGGGGAACCATGGTTACATACGTAACCTGAGACGTTTACATTGTAATCCTTTAATATTTGGCATGTTTGTGTGCTGCTGTAAGTGTCACAGTTTCTATTTGTTGTGCCTTAGACTGTACACTTGATGGCACTCTCATTTCCACTGTTGCATGCCATGAACTCTGTTTCCCATAGTCCTTTGCCGTGTATTTTCTGTTATGATTATCATCAGTTGTAAGTAATTTACTCATTAACTCATCACTATTTAAACCATGCTCACTTAGTCTTTTGTTGCTGCAGTATTGGATCTGTTACGTTGTGTTTCTGTTACCCTGTCTTTTTGGATTGCTTTTTGCCAATGATTTTGCCTGTTGCTTTGTTTTTGGATTATTGTTTGAACCGCAATTAAATCTTGTTTTCCTGGAGTCATTCAGTGACATTAAGTCCCTGTGTGTGTAAATGATGCATTCACGTGCTATCGGAACAATCGCATATTCAACAACGAGAGATTAATCTACTCTAACATATGCTGATAACGGTATATAACTGTCTTAAATTATTCCCTTAATATTTCTCTTGTGGCTCGTAAATGGAAACACATGAGAAGAAACGCATTTCGTGTTATACAGGTTGCTGTTGAAAATCATGAAACGGTGCTCTGAATTTTCATTGATGACTGCAGTGTTAATAATAATTATAGGCCCATAATTCTTTGTATGAATTAATAGACCTGTTTTAAAAAATCTTTTTAAAAACAGTTTCAATGAGGAGTAAACTAATAGCCTATTTTATTATCCTTCCATAATAATAATTAATAATTTGTTACATTTATATAGTGCTTTTCTGGGTACTCAAAGCACTTTACATAGAAGGGGGGGATCTCCTCAACCACCACCAATGTGCAGCATCCACCTAGATGAACCTCAGATTATTCTGCGCATCATGTGGTGATGCACTATGAAATTATCGCAGGGCAATAATTTAATGTAATTTATTAATAAAAGTAATCTAATAAGAATAATAGGCCTAGCAATAAGAAGAATGTAACAGGCCTACATTAATTAGAAATGCTAAATCCTCTTAATATTGCCAATTTTTGATGCTTATCTCTGGTTATAATCGACACATGATACCATGCAAATCAGCACGGGGAGGTAATCCGTAATGAGTGCCCATGTGGAAATAGTTTTATGAATTGTAAAAAAAAAAAAAAAGTAGTTCCCTTTCGAGGGAACTCCGTAGCGTAAAACACGATTTGGGAACGCTTTGCGGGATAAGTCTTTAAGCACATGTGAAATTAATCCAAGGTGTATTTGGGACGTCAGAGCGGGTGACGTCACGAACCAGGAGGCTATAAAGCCTGCCCAAACAAAGCTGTCACTAGCTTTTTGTGTCTTCACAAGCGCTCTGTGTGAATCTGTCTGTCTTATTTGGTGTTGTCTGTCAATATTCATTGCAGTACTTATGGCGAGCAAGCAACAAGATGAGACAAGATGGTGCCGAGTATGGCAGCCGTGTTGCGAGCTCCGGGAAAACTTTGCAGTTTTTCGTATGTTTTATTAGTTTTTTTGTTGTTTTACGTGTTAGATGTTGTTAGTATGATAGAGACACGCTTTTAAACATTGGTTCCTCTGTCGCGCAAGGCAAACCGGAATTTAAGTTCTTGAATGCTGGTGGATTGTTCACAGACACGGCATCAGAGCCCTTTGTCTGGGCCGCGCGACCGAGGAAACGCCACCGAAAAAGAGGAAAGAGAGCTGGCGTCCTCATCAGACTGAGACGCCGTGCTTTCCGACCTCCTCTCCCAACCATTTTGCTGGCTAACGTTCAGTCACTGGATAACAAACTCTGCGAACGCGCATCTCATACCAACAAGAAACAAGGGACTGCTGTGTTATTTGCCTCACAGAAACCTGGATGTCTGCAATGGTTCCAGACTCAGCCATCGAGCTCACAGGCTTCTCCGTGCACCGCTCGGATAGAACAAAAGAGCTCACAGGGAAAAGCAGAGGTGGGGGTGTTTGTTTGTATATCAACAACTCGTGGTGTGATGAAAGGAACATATGGCGCTTTTCCACTGCATGGTACGGTACGATTCGGCACGGCTCGGTACGGTATGGCTCAGTTCGGGTCGGTTTGCGTTTCCACTGCAGTTTAGTACCGCTATAGAGTGGGCAGGATTATTCACGCGTCGTTATAATTGCGTCGCCTCTACTGCAATTTACAATGTATCCCTTGTTTTTTTTTATTTATGTGATGGTTTTTATAATCGTGGCATTAATCATTTGTCTTTTTCAAGAGGTTCATTACGTGCTCATACAATAATACATATTTAATATAGTCTGAAGGTACACTTATTTGATCAGGTTGTTTTTAATTGAAGCAAAACACATATACAAAGGTAAAAATATAAACAGAAGACACACTCTGAAAATATAGCAAGTTCAAAAGTATATTCCTTCGGCGTCGCGCCATCAAGCTCTCACTGGATTCGCTCTTCGGCTATCAACGAGAGGAACGTCTATACTTACTCAACAGACAACGACACTGCTATTTTGTGGTTGATACGAAAAGGTGCGTTTGTTCAAACAAAAGCTGCGTCTGCTCCTTCGCTGGCTGTGCTGATTTAAATCTAGCGGGTCTATGGGTCTCATGTCGGTCTCAAGTTCAGTGACGCAGTAATGACGATTCTCTCCGGCCAATCAGTGATCAGTAGAGTTTACACGTCACGTTTTGGTAACGGTACGGATCGTTTGGAACCCCGGCCGAGGTGGTACTAAAAAACTACCAGGTACCAGGTACAGTACCCAGTGGAAAACCCCCCAAAAGTGAACCGCACTGAACCATACCGTGCCGTACCATGCAGTGGAAAAGCGCCAATACACACTATTAAATCCTTCTGCTCCCCTGATCTGGAATTTCATATGCTTCTGTGTCGACCATTCTGGCTACCGAGGGAATTTACAGCGATCATAATCACGGCTGTTTATATTCCCCCTCAAGCCAACACAGACCAGGCACTCAAGGAACTGTATGGGAATATAAGTGAGCAGGAAACAGCGCACCCAGATGCGGTGTTTGTTGTTACGGGAGACTTTAATAAAGCCAACTTCAGAACAATAGCTACAAAATACTTTCAACACATCACCATCAACACGCGTGGAGATCGTATACTGGGCCACTGCTACTCCCCCTTCCGGGACGCATACAAGTCCCTTCCCCCTTCCCCGCCCACCTTTCGGCAAATCGGATCACTCTTCCGTTCTGCTTCTGCCTGCTTATAGGCAGAAACTGAAACGTGAAGCACCCGCCCTTAGGACAGTCCAATGCTGGTCGGACCAATCGGACGCTATACTACAGGACTGTTTTGATCACGTGGACTGGGACATGTTCCGGGCAGCGTCTGATGACGACATAGAGGCGTATTCAGATACGGTTACGTGTTTTATCAGGAAGTGTATAGAGGATGTAGTTCTTACATCCCTGGGGCCCACAATATAGGAGCAGACATCCTGTCGAGACAGGAGCTGAGGCCCGGGGAATGGAGGCTCCACCCCGAGGTGGTGGAGCTGATATGAAAGGAGTTCGGCCAGGCACAGTGGATCTGTTTGTGTCTCGAGAGACGTCTCGCTGTCCACTCTGGTTCTCCCTCACGCATCCAGCTCCTCTCGGACTGGATGCGATGACACAGACGTGGCCGAGGCTTCGTCTGTATGCATTTCCCCCGATCGCTCTGCTCCCAGGTGTACTGGAGAGAGTTTGCCGGGACCGGGTCCCACTACTTCTTATTGCCCCGCGGTGGCCGGGCAGAGTATGGTTCCCAAATCTATTATCCCTTCTCGACGGGCCTCCTCTGGAGCTCCCCGTCAGGAGGGACCTTCTGTCCCAAGCGGGGGGCTCGATATTTCACCCCAATCCAGAACTATGTAAACTGTGTGCTTGGCCTCTGAGGGGGCCCAGCTCATAGACTCAGGTCTCTCAACCGAGGTTGTTGAGACCATTCTTCACTCCAGAGCTCCATCCACGAGGAAACTTTATACCTTGAAGTGGAACGTTTTCACTTCTTGGTGTAGTGACCATCAGCTGGACCCAGTTAACTGCCCAGTTGGTACAGTGCTGGAGTTTCTGCAAGATCGGTTCACTGCAGGGCAATCCCCGTCCACTCTGAAGGTTTATGTGGCAGCCATAAGTGCTTACCACATTCCTGTGGGTGGAATGTCTATGTGCCGACATGGGACTTGGCCATTGTCCTGCAAGGCCTTTCCCTGGCTCCCTTTGAGCCTTTAGATGAGGTGCCGGCCAAGTTTTTGACCTTAAAAGCGTTGTTTCTCCTTGCAATCTCATCCCTTAAAAGGATAGGAGATCTACAAGCACTGTCGTTTGCACCCTCGTGCCTGGAATTTTTCACCTGGCATGGTTAATGCATTTCTTCATCCCAGACCAGGTTACGTTCCTAACAGTGGCGGCTGCTGATCTTTTAAAGAGGGGAAGCTCATTTTCGGCCTAAATCATAAAAATTGTCCATTTATTTATATGTAAATTCTGCCCTACGTTCCTTTTCAAGAAAATGCTCTGTAACCCTGTCGTACCAACTAGGCGTCTTTTCCAGTGACTTGACCAGTGTCCTCTCAATGGCCAGCAGAGCTAGGCTGCTTAAACGGCCTTGGCCCATTGTGTTACGGGTGTAGGACTTGAGCCGCTTTAAACAGGAGAAGCTCCTTTCTACACCTGCTGTGCAGTTTGCTAGCTGGCTAGTTCAGATTATATGAATTAATGAACAAACGATCTAATATATATATATATATATATTTAACTCAATGGGAGGAAATGTGGGAATTATGTTAAACTGAAACAATGAATGTGGTGTGAAATTGTGTGAAATATACGATGAAGGTTGCAGCAGTTTGTCTTTCGACTACACATGCAAAATCCGCGATGGGACTGAGTTGGAAATGGAGACACAGAGTGATACGCGTCATAATCTGAAGACCACGCCCACGCCCACACCAACCGTCTCTTTGCATTGCGAGAAGCTGCCGCCTCCTTGTCATTTATTTATAACAAAAAAAAAAAAAAATGTCTAAAAGCTGATATGTGACAATGTGTATAGCAAACAAGCTAAAAAAAACCAATAAATACGTTTTTATAAGCTGTCGACCCCAAAAAACGAGCGTTTTAGGACATAAAAGTGGATTAAAAAGAGATGACAGACCCTCCAATCATCACGCAGACGCTCGGAGTCCGGGCCAGCCCACTCCTCCATTCATCCCAGAGACGCTGAGCGTTCGTGGGCGGGACATAATCGCAGCATTATCCAATGACCGTCTTGTTTCTAAGCACTGAAAAAAACTGTTTAAAGCAGCCCCATTGAAGTCAATGGACGCTGGGCTTCAACAGAGTAATGCACTGTACGCTACGGGAATGAATGAGAAGGAAATCGAGTCAGCCGACCTAAGTAGCTGATTCTGAACGAAATTGTTTTCGTTCGAGATGAACGTGTTTAACGCATTTTTAGTCAATAAAATGTTAACATAATAGTACATATATTTGACCATTCATTTTTTGACAATTATAGGGGAAGCTGAGCTTCCCTTGCAGTCTTAAAGAAATCGCGGCTGGTTCCTAAAGTCCCCGCTAATGTGGCGAGGTCGATTATGCTGCAAGCCTTCTGTCCTCCTCCTTTTCAAAATGCGGACCAGGAAAGGCACAATTTGCTTTACCCAGTACGGGCATTAGATGCTTACGTCCACAGAGCTGCCCTGTGGCGCAAGAATGAACAGCTGTTCGTATGCTTTGGACCTCCTAACAAGGGGTCCCCTGCATCTATGCAAAGGATGAGCAAGTGGGTGGTCGAGGCCATTTCACTTGCTTATGAGTCGGCCGGTCAACCTTCGCCTATGGCTGTCCGGTTCCACTCGACCAGGAGTATGGCGGCCTCCAAGGCCCTAATATCAGGAGTTGCTCTCCAAGAGGTTTGTGATGCGGCAGGCTGGTCCTCACCGCACACATTCATCAGATTTTATTCTTTGGACCTGGACTCTACCCCAGGTTCCCAGTTGCTCTCGTCCTAGTGCTGCTCGCTTGATTTCACACAGGACAGGCACTCGTCGCTATGATGTTGTACTGACGTTCCCAAAGCATGTTTTACACAACAGAGTTCCCTTGAAAGGGAACGTTCAGTAACGACTGTAACCTCGGTTCCCTGAAGAGGGAACGAACGTTGTGTTCCCGGCCATATCTCCTTCGTGCCTGTAAGCAACTTGCCTGTAAGTGACTTTTTAAGCTTCGTTTGGGCAGGCTTTATAGCCTCCTGGTTCGTGACGTCACCCGCTCTGACGTCCCAATTACACCTTGGATTGATTTCACATGTGCTTCAAGACTTATCACGCAAAGCGTTCCCAAAGCATGTTTTACGCAACAGAGTTCCCTCTTCAGGGAACCGAGGTTACAGTTGTAACAATATTTTTATTGATTTGAAATAAGAAAAAATCCCAACTTTCTCTTTTCTTTCATAAATTATATTACTTTGTGTCATATTTGGCAGTTGGCATTAGTAGGCTATATTACTAATAACAGTGGAATAGGAGAAGTTTAATAATACCACAGAAACAAGTAAAATATGCCTTTTTCGAAACTGCTGTATATAAAAAACTCATAGCTAAAGTTTAAGACAGTGGTTCTCAACCTTTTTTCCACCGGGCTGCACTATGGTCCAAGTGCAAGTCTCACGGGCCGCACGCATGTCATTTACATATTACGTCATCAATACAACCAGATTTATAATATTATTTATAGTCTAAATATTATGATATCTAAACGATTACATTTATTGAAATAAATAATTCTATGCTGTCGGGAGCTGACCAATTATGTGAAATTCTGCTCGAAAAGAGTAACAGCACAATGAAGTTGCAATTGTAAGTTACAGTCTGTAAGTCACGCACGGAAGCGTGACTTGACACGCGACATTGCAGAAAGTCTGCGTTCACAAATGTAGCCTATGTTAATCCAAATATGCAAACCATTTTCGAATTTCATAATTTGAGGTTCTCTCCAGAGATGTTTGCCAAATTTCTGTAATTAAGGATGATTGCTGCATAGTAGCCTAGGTGTTTCTTTTTACCTGAATATCTTCAGTGTGAGTGGCGGAGCACACCGAAAGTCGATGCCGAAAGTCCAGCACTCTCTTCACTGCTGATGCTGCGACTATTCTTGTTTGAATGCGCTCCTTCGCTGGCATTTTCCACATTTAATTTTCTCCCTTAACAAATGTGCCCATTCTGATGCTCAATTTTACAGAACTAACGGCTGCTGATGACTATTTGAATTTAATTCTGCCAAAGTGCGAGCTTGTAAGTGTTCTTTAAATGCGTAACATTAATTACGTGAGTACATAGGTCTGCTCATGTCTGAAAATTATATATGAAAAACAAAATTATTTTACATAAAAGCATTATAGCTTATATTTGTTTCTAACATTTTTAAATTAATGTTAAAACAAAAATTTATTGTAAAACTGAAAGTTATTTTTCTAATTATGTTCAGCATGATGGGCCGCGTGCGGGTTTAGAACCACTGGTTTAAGCGTTCATTACTTTCAATTTAATTAGTTTTTTAGCACCCCCTCTGAACTGTTAAGCCCCCCTTTAGCACCCCCAACAAAAAAATCCTGGAGCCGCAGTTGGGAAATGTAGTGGAGTAAAAGTTGGCTGAAATATAAAAACTCAAGTAAAGAACACATACTCCAAAAAAATACTTAAGTACTGTAACAAAGTATTATTACTTCGTTACAATACACCACTGCGATTAACAATTTAAATTTCACCTCACACAAACCAACTGCATTCCGCCAGAGAGGAATGCGGCTGCAACACATCGTCATTTGGATTACTTTTGACATTTTTGAAATAAATAAAAGATTTTCATGGCACTTATCTGCATGATTTTCTTATTCTGTACAGGAATAATTATGGTTAAGTTTAGTGGCAAGAGTGGGATTAGCAACTATAAAAAAAAATATTTTTGATGCTATACTGTTACTAAAATGGTGTGGGCATAGGTTAAGGTGTCTAAAATGTAAATCACTTATTGATAAACTGATAAAAATGCATATTCGCTATAAAATGGGTAGGTTTAGATTTGGGGGTAAGTTATAAGGGGTCTAAAAATGTAAATCGCTCATTGATAAAAGGATAAAAATGCATTGATACGAATATCTTGATGACATAAAAGATGCGTAAATATTTAATGTTTTTAGCTAAAAATACATAGCAATATGTACATTTTACATGTTTAAAAACATCTAAATTGTACATTTCAGCATCAGTAAAAATGTAAGTTTTGTGCTTGTAAATGTTACATATTAATACCTATGTATAAATATTGAGACCAGTCTGGTTTAAAAGCTTTTATTTTATTTGTACCATTTAAGTTTCACATTTCAGTTAGTAGCACTCAAAGAGAGCAAAACAGACATGGCATCAATATAAGCAAAGGTTTGGGTTCAATAAGAAAGAAAGAAATAACGTTGTGATTCAAGTGAAAAACATCTAAGCCTATTTCTCACTGTCAATTTAGACATAAAAGAAAAGAAAAAAACATTAAACAAGGAAAAATAATATTTTTCTCAGTTGATTATCTAGACTCTGAAGCAAAGTATATTCCAGTGGAAGATAAGGGGGTTTTAATGAATTATCTCTTTAGTTAAATGTTGTCTTTCCATAAGAGAGTTAAAAAAAACAATAAATATTTACATTTATACATATGGTATCTTATTTTCATAAATGTCCATTAGTTTTAGTTTAAGGTTTATCCTCCACGAAACAGATTGTTTAATCTATCCAGCTCTTTGCAGTTCTCCATGGTCATGAGCTCAGCCTTTCGCTGTAGTCTTTCATCTCGGTAGACCTTAGCAGCATACAGTAAGTCTGTTTCTGAAAGGGATGACATGATGTACAAAATATTACTATATATATATATATATATAATATTCTTTAAACCCATTCCAATAAAGATCTGTAAGGCTTATTTGGATTTATATGTTTATTTGAAACATGGTTTTAAACTAATTTTTCAATAGGACCTTAGAGCATACTTAAGCATATCCTGTTAATGTATGTAAATAAACCCATAATAGAACAAAAATAGAACACTAAGATGGTGAAGATAAAGATAAAATAAAATGAAATAATGGTACATACTTGTCTGTCTTTCCTTCCAGCAGTTGTTTCGCACATTAGAAACATAATCCTCTTCTACACTCTTCTCAATTTTTAGCAAAGCTGAGCTCTTATATTCTGAATTGAAATCTCTGGTGACAAAATAGTCCACATGCAGGTTCTCTGTTTGTCTTTTCACAGTCTGTCCTGTGGACCTGGATGTGAAGGAGCAGAGATAACATCTATTACACAGATGTGTTAACATCTATTTTTAAGCACAGCATTTAAAAGCTCTAGAACCCTATTATATTAATAAGAATTTATTTTGTAATATTATTATTTATGGCTCAAGCTTAAATAACAATAATAAGAAGAAAGGAACACTTAAAAGGCACAGTATAACACAGTCAGTAAAACACCAGGGATATCATTCAGTTAGAAAGCATACGTGATGTATCATTTTCACCTGCTTTAGTGCAAATGAAAGTGACAACAGGTACACTGGAAAGACAACAGCCAGACAACCCCCCAAAAGGGGGTTCCAATATGTGCCGATGCAAGGTGGTTTGCATTGTCTCCCATCACTGTTTCAAGAGCATAGAGATACTGGGAGATAGGCTGTAGAAAGGCAACAAACCAGCAGCTAGGCTGCGACGAGGAACAAGAGGAGCACTGCCAGAGCCCTCCAAAAGGACCTACAGCAGGCTACTGGTGTGCATGTTTTTGACCAAACTGTCAGAAACAGACTCCACGAGGGTGGCATAGGGGCCTGACATCCTTTAGTGCAGGGGATTTTAACCTTTTAGGATATGCACCCCACCCTCTAGATTTGTTTAATTTCACTCGAGCATGCCAACTCTGCTCTAACAGTGACTTGATTAGCTGTGGGACTAATCAGATTGCACACAGCACTTTGATCTGCTGGTGTGTTCACATGTAAGGATCAGCGCCCCTCGTCTAATGAGTGGTATGATCTTTTTAGGTGGATTTAAAGAATGCTGTCACTGATTATTATCACTGGTAGCTTCAGACTTGGATGCCATCTGGGCCACAGCCACGCTGAGGCTGCGCTGCTCTTACTGCAAAAGCATGAGTCTCACAAAGCACTTAGATCAGCTGGTGTGTTTAGACATGAAGATCAGTGCACCTCATCTAACAAGTGGTTCAATCTTTTTAGGCAAATCAGAGTAGAATGCTGTCACTGATGATTCCAGATCATTGACAGCTTCAGATTTTAGGGGCTGGGCATGCTCTAGAGAGGATCCTGACACCATTTTCCCCAATGATTTATTATGGGCTGGCAGAGAGCGAACTGATTTGCATTCTCACCAGGCTGTGGATAATCTCAGCTTAGCTTGGCCCGCTATAGAAGCCTGCCCATTGCCGTTTAGACGAATGATGCCTGCTGGGCTGTCATCAATGAGTCTCCTGCTAGAGACCGGTGCCATTTTCTCCCAAAAGTTCATGATGTACTTATACAGGTGTGGCACACTCCTACACCATGCATGTTCACTTTTATAATTCTGCCATTCTCATCTCTGTTGACGCTGCTGAAGTAAGAAGGTATGGCAAGCTACCCCCTCAAGAGAGGCGGTTGCTCCACACCTCTACTCACCATCTGCCCGGCAGATTTTCAAACAGCTTCATTGCAGCTCAGAAGTTGAACAGTGAGTCGTTCCCAAGAAACCTACGCACTTTACAATGTAGCCCATGTTCCCTCCCATGCCTGGTGCCTGGGCCGGTTTTATATCAGGGTAACCCACTGCTGCATCAGAGCCATGGCCCTTTGGAAAACTTCTTGTCTATTTCAATCAGGCGTCCACTTGGGACTGACCTGCAGAAGGAAGGTAGTTACGACTGATGCCTCCAACCTTATGTCAGTTATGAAATTGACAAAATTATGTCAGTATATCATAGGGCTGGGCGATAATTCCATAACGATATTTATCGCAAAATAATTTTCCTCGATAAAACGATGTGAAGAGTTCAATAAATGTTCGATATAATGTTTATGCGCCAAAAGCGGAACGAAGCCGTGCGACTCATTTAATTCACGTTACACGGACAGCGCTGTGAGATCCAGTCAGTTTGAAACGCTTGAATTAATCGAAGAACACAAGCTGAACAGGCAAAACACTGTGTGCAATGAGACGGTCAGAAGGCTTTTCAATCTGCACATCACCATTATTTACCATTGATTTACTGTAGTAACACTCACTGCAACATGGTATTGTGGCAAAAAAATTTGGGGTATTCACATTTAATTTTATTACAAGAGTAATGGTATAAAATTATAGTACGTATGTGTGGTTAAGGCAGCTAAAAAAAAACCTTGGTCAGAATAAATTTTACCATATAAAACTAAGGTTGCTACAATTTTTTACAGATGTTACTTATTTTGATAATTAACAAAAATGTACCTCTACATCCTAACTCAAGCTACTGTCAAATGCGCATTTCTAAGATACAAGAAAAGTTATATAATTATTATTAATATTATGAGGCAACCCAAACCTGTTTCTTGATTTGAAATATCACTCATTAGAGCAGGGGTCACCAACATTTTTGTGAATGAGGGCTCCCTGAAGGGATAAACACTTGATAAAACGATATGAACGTCAGCATAATGTCAGCAGCCATATCACCCTGTAGCCCAAGACCGGTTTCCAAATGAAGCTAAGCAGGGCTGAGCCTGGTCAGTACCTGGATGAGAGACCTCTTGAGAAAACTAGGTTGCTGTTGGAAGAGGTGTTAGTAAGACCAGCAGGGGGTGCTCACCCTGTGGTATGTGTGGGTCCTAACGCCCCAGTATAGTGACGGGGACACTATACTGTGAAAAGCACCATCCTTCGGATGAGACGTTAAACCGAGGTCCTGACTCTCTGTGGTCATTAAAAATCCCAGGATGTCAACCTGGGAACATCTTGGCCAAATTCGCCCACTTGCCTCTGACCATCATGGCCTCCTAATCATCCCCATACACTGATTGGCTTCATCACTCTCTGGTTGGCTTCGTCTCCTCTCCACCAATAAGCTGGTGTGTGGTGGGCGTTCTGGCACACTATGGCTGCCGTTGCATCATCCAGGTGGATGCTGCACACTGGAGGTGGGTGAGAAGATATCCCCCTTACTATGTAAAGCGCTTTGAGTGCCTAGAAAAGTAACAATGTAAATGCTATATAAATGTAACAAATTATTATTAATTATAAAATAGTCTCAAGGGCTACTTGTTTGATATACTCCAAATAAATAAATGATACATTTGATAAATGATACATACACACAGTGATAGGATGTTAGATTAATCCATATTGAGTAAAAATGTCCTGAGCTTATCATCATTATTAACAATTTTTTATCATAATCTCGATATGATGACGTTTATCGTCCGGCGTTATTCAGGCTATTTATAGAACGTGCTTGGCCTGCAACTCAGAGACTCCACGGGCACCACTTTGATGACCCCTGCATTAGATCATGCAGAAACTAAGAAATATTTTTTTTTCTATTTAGATAGTTATTATGTTAAGGAAAATTAATGGTCTGGTTTCTACAACTTTCTCTTTGGAGCAAAAATCTGGCTTTAAATTTGAAAGAAATAAATATTTGACATTTATCGTGATAATTATCGATATCGACTGATATTAAAACAATTATCATGATACTTTTTTGGGCCATATCGCCCAGCCCTAGAACAGGTGCATCTCAATAATTTAGAATGTCGTGGAAAAGTTAATTTATTTCAGTAATTCAACTCAAATTGTGAAACTTGTGTAGTAAATAAATTCAATGCACACAGACTGAAGTAGTTTATGTCTTTGGTTCTTTTAATTGTGATGATTTTGGCTCACATTTAACAAAAACCCACCAATTCACTATCTCAACAAATTAGAATACTTCATAAGACCAATACAAAAAAAAAACATTTTTATTGAATTGTTGGCCTTCTGTAAAGTATGTTAATTTACTGTAAATGTACTCAATACTTGGTAGGGGCTCCTTTTGCTTTAATTACTGCCTCAATTCAGCATGGCATGGAGGTGATCAATTTGTGGCACTGCTGAGGTGGTATGGAAGCCCAGGTTTCTTTGACAGTGGCCTTCAACTCATCTGCATTTTTTTGGTCTCTTGTTTCTCATTTTCCTCTTGACAATACCCCATAGATTCTCTATGGGGTTCAGGTCTGGTGAGTTTGCTAGCCAGTCAAGCAGATCAACATTTAACTAGAGCTGCAGCTAACGATTATTTTTTATTGTTGACTAATCTATTGATTATTTTTTTGATTAGTCGACTAATCTATACATATTTTTTCAATTATTACATTTATTATTTTCTCATCAGTTGATGAACTCTTTAGTTAAACTATCAATAAATAATAACAGTAAATTATGCTATTAATCTTTTGCTTTATTAAAAAATTATCATACTTAATACTTTACAAAAAAAAACTACAACAAAAGGAAAGAAAGAAACAAAATAACAATAAATAAAGATAATAACAGTAAAAGAGAGAAAAATAAATAACAATAGATAAATAAAATAAGACAAGAGAAAAATAAATACAAAATAAGAAAAGAGAAAAAGAATAACAATAAATAATTAAAGCTGCAAGCAGCGATGGAAGGGACCTCGCACCCAGCACCGCCAACCGGTGGCTTCAGAAAGACAGGGAACGGTGAGCAATATGCATTTAAAAAGGTAAATATAGAGGAACGTGTCATAGTCCTTTATACGTGTCAAACCTGCTGCCAGCTGGTGGCGCTATGTCCATAACTGAACATTAACATGTAGATGTCTTCAGTCTAGCACTTTTATCAAACATATGAAGTTTGGTGCAGATTGAACATAGTATGTTTGAGTTAGTGTAAAGCCTGACACATCCTGTTGTCAACAGGTGGCGCTATGATTACATCTGAATATTGGCCTTTAGATGTCTTCAGGCCTGGAATCTTACCAAATATGTGAAGTTTGGTGCAGATTGGACATTGCATCTTTAAGTTGGTGTAAAACAAGTAATTTCCTGTAGCCACCAGGTGGCGCTATGTCTATAACTAAACATTGGCATGTAGATGTCTTCAGACCAATACTTTTATCAAACATATGAAGTTTGGTGCAGATTGAACATGGTATGTTTGAGTTAGTGTAAAGCATGATATATCCTGTTGCCAGCAGGTGGCGCTCTAATTATAATGAAATATTCGTATTTAGATGTGTTCAGGCCTGGATTCTTATCGAACGTGTGAAGTCTGGGGCAGATCGGACATTGTATGGCTGAGTTACAACAACTTTTATTCCCATGGCGAGACATCGAAATTTGTGATGCCGCCATGGACACGCCCTTTAACGAAAACTCTAGATCTTCGCAATTTAACATCACAAGGGCCTTTAGGTTAGACTGACCTAAATATTATGTTTATGTCATTAAATCTGTAGGAGGAGTTAGTTACAGAGTAAAACATGTCACTTCCTGTTTCCAGCAGGTGGCGCTATGACTATAACTGAATATGGCCACTTAGATCTCTTCAGGTCAGGATTCTTATCAAACGTGTGAAGTTTGGTGTAGATCGGACATAGCATGCCTGAGATATAACAACTTCCTGTTTCATGGCGAAACATCAAAATTTGACAGGACGCCACGGACACGCCCTCCGATGAAAACTCTAGATCTTCGCAATTTAACGTCACAAAGGGCTTTAGATTACACTGACCAATTTTGGTGTTCATCTGAATAAATCTCTGGGAGGAGTTCGTTAAAGTATGACACCTGAAAATGGCAAAAATGACACAAAATATGACGAGAAAATTCAAAATAGCCGACTTCCTGTTGGATTTCTGATTTCGTACCTGGAGACTTTTTTGTAGGTATTGTTAAGTTACATAAGTGTACCGATTTTCGTACATGTACATGAAACGTAGCTCGAGGCGCACTCCGCTGAATATTTATAGGTGGCGCTGTCGAGCCATTTTGCCACACCTACTTCTGAAACCCATATCAGACGTAAATTTTCACCAGTTCTGATGCGTGTGCAAAGTTTCCTGACTTTTCGAGCATGTTTAGGCCCTCTAAAATGCGATTAAGTTTGGAGAAGAAGAAGAAGAAGAAGAAGAAGAAGAAGAAGAAGAAGAAGAAGAATAAACGGAGCAGATTCAATAGGGTCCTCGCACCATCGGTGCTCGATCCCTAATTAAAGCTGCAAGCAGCGATGGAAGGGACCTCGCACCCAGCACCGCCAACCGGTGGCTTCAGAAAGAAAGGGAACGGTGAGCAATATGCATTTAAAAAGGTAAATATAGAGGAACGTGACATAGTCATTTATATGTGTCAAACCTGCTGCCAGCTGGTGGCGCTATGTCCATAACTGAACATTAACATGTAGATGTCTTCTTCCAGTACTTTTAAAAAACATATGAAGTTTGGTGCAGATTGGACATTGCATGTTTAAGTTAGTGTAAAACAAGTAATTTCCTGTTGCCAGCAGGTGGCGCTATGTCTATAAATAAAAATTGGCATAGAGATGTCTACAGGCCATGGCTCTTATCAAAAGTGTGAAGTTTGGGACAGATCGGACATTTTATGGCTGAGTTACAACAACATTTATTCCCATGGCGAGACATCGAAATGTGTCACGCCGCCATTGACACGCCCATTAGCGAAAACTCAAGCTCTTTGCAATTCAAAATCACAAAGGCCTTTAGATTAGACTGACCTATATATTATGTTGATGTCATTAAATCTCTAGGAGGAGTTAGTTACAGAGTAAAACATATCACTTCCTGTTGCCAGCAGGTGGCGCTAGGAATTTATATGAATATTGTCAATTAGATCTTTTCAGGTCAGGAGTCTTGTCAAACATGTGAAGTTTGGTAAAGATTGGACATTGCATGTTTAAGTTAGTGTAAAACAAGTAATTTCCTGTTGCCAGCAGGTGGCACTCTGATTATAATGGAATATTCGTATTTAGATGTGTTCAGGCCTGGATTCTTATCGAACATGTGAAGTCTGGGGCAGATCGAACATTGTATGGCTGAGTTACAACAACTTTTATTCCCATGGCGAGACATCGAAATTTGACAGGACGCCACGGACACGCCCTCCGATGAAAACTCTAGATCTTCGCAATTTAACATCACAAAGGCCTTTAGGTTAGACTGACCTAAATATTATGTTGATGTCATTAAATCTGTAGGAGGAGTTAGTTACAGAGTAAAACATGTCACTTCCTGTTGCCAGCAGGTGGCGCTATTACTATAACTGAATATGGTCATGTAGATCTCTTCATATCAGGAGTCTTATCAAACATGTGAAGTTTGGTGCAGATCGGACATAGCATGCCTGAGTTATAAATCTTGAAAATTGCCCCAAAATATTAAAGGTTTACATTTGTCAAAGGGTTAACAAGAAAAAAAAATAAAACTCTGGTTGTTTCGTTTTTTGTTTCTTTAAGGCAGGCTTTCCTAACCAAATTCCTGAAATTCTTTTTGCCAAAATATTGAAAAAAAATAAAGAGGCCCGCCACGGTAGGAATTAAAAGAAGAAATTATCAACCGGCAATGTTTAACTAAAATTGGGTATTTATAAAAATTCCGGAAATTGCGTACATTGGGGTTTGAATTCCGATTTCGCCTATAATAAAGCTTTAAAAATTTTTGGTTAAATCTCGGAATAGCTGGTAAGGATTTGGTCTAATCTTGAAAATTGCGCCCAAAATATTAAAGGTTTACATTTGTAAAGGGTTAACAAGAAAAAAAAATAAAACTCTGGTTGTTTCGTTTTTTGTTTCTTTAACGGCAGGCTTTCCTAATTGCGTTAAGGGATGTAATTTCCGAATTGCGCCCCAAATATTAAAGCTTTAACAATTTAAGGTTAAATCTCGGTAAGTTGGTAAAATTGGTCAATCTTGAAAATTGCGCCCAAATATTAAAGGTTTACATTTGTCAAAGGGTTAACAAAGAAAAAAAAAATAAAACTCTGGTTTTTCTTTTTTGTTATCTTTAACATTGGCTTTCCTAACCAATTTCTAATTCTTTTTGCCAAATATTGGAAAAAAATAAAGAGGCCCGCCACGGTAGGAATTAAAAGAAGAAATTATCAACCGGCAATGTTTAACTAAAATTGGGTATTTATAAAAATTCCGGAAATTGCGTACATTGGGGTTTGAATTCCGATTTCGCCTATAATAAAGCTTTAAAAATTTTTGGTTAAATCTCGGTTATTAGTCAAATTGTGTTTATAAATTCGCGGTAGATTTTTCGTTAAGGGGTTGATAATTTTCCGAATTGCCAGCCTGAAAGTGCAGATTGGACATTGCATGTTTAAGTTAGTGTAAAACAAGTAATTTCCTGTTGCCAGCAGGTGGCGCTATGTCTATAAATAAAATTGGCAAGAGATGTCTACAGGCCATGGCTCTTATCAAAAGTGTGAAGTTTGGGACAGATCGGACATTTTATGGCTGAGTACACACTTTATTCCCATGGCGAGACTCGATTTGTCACGCCGCCATGACACGCCCATTAGCGAAAACTCAAGCTCTTTGCAATTCAAAATCACAAAGGCCTTTAGATTAGACTGACCTATATATTATGTTGATGTCATTAAATCTCTAGGAGGAGTTAGTTACAGAGTAAAACATATCACTTCCTGTTGCCAGCAGGTGGCGCTAGGAATTTATATGAATATTGTCAATTAGATCTTTTCAGGTCAGGAGTCTTGTCAAACGTGAAGTTTGGTAAAGATTGGACATTGCATGTTTAAGTTAGTGTAAAACAAGTAATTTCCTGTTGCCAGCAGGTGGCACTCTGATTATAATGGAATATTCGTATTTAGATGTGTTCAGGCCTGGATTCTTATCGAACATGTGAAGTCTTGATTAAGATCACAAATTGTATGGCTGAGTTACAACAACTTTTATTCCCATGGCGAGACATCGAAATTTGACAGGACGCCACGGACACGCCCTCCAATGAAAACTCTAGATCTTCGAATTTAACATCACAAAGGCCTTTAGGTTAGACTGACCTAAATATTATGTTGATGTCATTAAATCTGTAGGAGGAGTTAGTTACAGATAAAATGCATTTTCCGTCCATGTAGGTGAAACGTAGCTCGAGGGCTCCCTGAATGAGTATCGTCTTATCAGGATTTTGCCACACCTACTTCTGAAACCTTGGTAGACGGAATTTCCACCAGTTCTGATGTGTGCAAAATTTCCTGACTTTTCGAGCATGTTTAGGCCCTCAAAAATGCGATTAAGTTTGGAAAAGAATAATAATAATAATTAAAGCTGCAAGCAGCGATGGAAGGGACCTCGCACCCGGCACCGCCAACCGGTGGCTTCAGAATGACAGGGAACAGTGAGCAATATGCATTTAAAAAGGTAAATATAGAGGAATACGTCAAAGTCATTTATAAGTTCCAAACCTGCTGCCAGCTGGTGGCGCTATGTCCATAACTGAACATTGGCATTTAGATGTCTTCAAACCAGTACTATTATCAAACATATGAAATTTGGGGCAGATTGAACATTGCATGTTTAAGTTAGTGTAAAACAAGCAATTTCCTGTAGCCAGCAGGTGGCGCTATGTCTATAACTAAACATTAGCACGTAGATGTCTTCAGGCCATGGCTCTTATCAACCATGTGAAGTTTGGGGCAGATCGGACATTTTATGGCTGAGTAACAACAGCTTCTATTCCCATGGCGAGATATCGAATTTTGTCACGCTGCCATGGACACGCCCATTAGCTCAAGCTCTTCGCAAATTAACATCACAAAGGCCTTTAGATTAGACTGAACTAAAAATTATGTTGATGTCATTACATTTCTAGGAGGAGTTAGTTGCAGAGTAAAACATATCACTTCCTGTTGCCAGCAGGTGGCGCTATGAAATTATATGAATGTGGTCACCTAGATCTCTTCAGGTCAGGAGTCTTATCAAACATGGGAATTTTGGTGCACATCGGACATTGCATGCCTGAGTTATAACAACTTCCTGTTTCATGGCGAAACATCGAAATTTGACAGGACGCCACGGACACGCCCTCCAATGAAAACTCTAGATCTTCGCAATTTAACGTCTCAAAGGGCTTTAGATTGCAATGACCAATTTTGGTGTTCATGCGAATAAATCTCTGGGAGGAGTTCGTTAAAGTATGACACCTGCAAATGGCAAAAATGTCACTAAATATGACGAGAAAATTCAAAATAACCGACTTCCTGTTGGGTTTCGGATTTCGTTCCAGGAGACTTTTTTGTAGGTATTGTTATGTTACATGAGTGTACCGATTTTCATACATGTACGTGAAACGTAGCCTGAGGGCTCTCCGCTGAATCAGTATAGGTGGCGCTGTCGAGCCATTTTGCCACACCTACTTCTGAAACACATATTCAGATGTGTTCAGGCCTGGATTCTTATCGAACATGTGAAGTCTGGGGCAGATCGAACATTGTATGGCTGAGTTACAACAACATTTATTCCCATGGCGAGACATCGAAATTTGACAGGACGCCACGGACACGCCCTCCCATGAAAACTCTAGATCTTCGCAATTTAACATCACAAAGGCCTTTAGATTAAACTGACCTAAATATTATGTTGATGTCATTAAATCTCTAGGAGGAGTTAGTTACAGAGTAAAACATGTCACTTCCTGTTGCCAGCAGGTGGCGCTATTACTATAACTGAATATGGTCACTTAGATCTCTTCAGGTCAGGATTCTAATCAAACATGTGAAGTTTGGTGTAGATCGGACATTGCATGCCTGAGATATAACAACTTCCTGTTTCATGGCGAAACATCGAAATTTGACAGGACGCCACGGACACGCCCTCCGATGAAAACTCTAGATCTTCGCAATTTAACGTCACAAAGGGCTTTAGATTACAATGACCAATTTTGGTGTTCATCCGAATAAATCTCTGGGAGGAGTTCGTTAAAGTATGACACCTGAAAATGGCAAAAATGACACAAAATATGACGAGAAAATTCAAAATAACCGACTTCCTGTTGGGTTTCTGATTTTGTACCTAGAGACTTTTTTGTAGGTATTGTTAAGTTACATGAGTGTACCGATTTTCGTACATGTACGTGAAACGTAGCTCGATGAGCACTCCGCTGAATATTTATAGGTGGCGCTGTCGAGCCATTTTGCCACACCTACTTCTGAAACCCATATCAGACGTAAATTTTCACCAGTTCTGACGCGTGTGCAAAGTTTCCTGACTTTTCGAGCATGTTTAGGCCCTCTAAAATGCGATTAAGTTTGGAGAGGAAGAAGAATAATAATAATAATTAAAGCTGCAAGCAGCGATGGAAGGGACCTCGCACCCGGCACCGCCAACCGGTGGCTTCAGAATGACAGGGAACAGTGAGCAATATGCATTTAAAAAGGTAAATATAGAGGAATACGTCAAAGTCATTTATAAGTTCCAAACCTGCTGCCAGCTGGTGGCGCTATGTCCATAACTGAACATTGGCATTTAGATGTCTTCAAACCAGTACTATTATCAAACATATGAAATTTGGGGCAGATTGAACATTGCATGTTTAAGTTAGTGTAAAACAAGCAATTTCCTGTAGCCAGCAGGTGGCGCTATGTCTATAACTAAACATTAGCACGTAGATGTCTTCAGGCCATGGCTCTTATCAACCATGTGAAGTTTGGGGCAGATCGGACATTTTATGGCTGAGTAACAACAGCTTCTATTCCCATGGCGAGATATCGAATTTTGTCACGCTGCCATGGACACGCCCATTAGCTCAAGCTCTTCGCAAATTAACATCACAAAGGCCTTTAGATTAGACTGAACTAAAAATTATGTTGATGTCATTACATTTCTAGGAGGAGTTAGTTGCAGAGTAAAACATATCACTTCCTGTTGCCAGCAGGTGGCGCTATGCATTTATATGAATATGATCACTTAGATCTCTTCAAGTCAGGAGTCTTACCAAATATGTGAAGTTTGGTGCAGATTGGACATTGCATGTTTAAGTTAGTGTAAATCAAGTCATTTCCTGTGGCCAGCAGGTGGCGCTCTGATTATAATGGAATATTCATATTTATATGTGTTCAGACCTGGATTCTTATCGAACGTGTGAAGTCTGGGGCAGATCGGTTATTGCATGGTGAATTACAACAACTTTTATTCCCATGGCGAGACATCGAAATTTGTGATGCCGCCAAGGACACGCCCATTAGCGAAAACTCGTGCAGATTGGACATTGCATGTTTAAGTTAGTGTAAAACAAGTAATTTCCTGTTGCCAGCAGGTGGCGCTATGTCTATAAATAAAAATTGGCACAGAGATGTCTACAGGCCATGGCTCTTATCAAAAGTGTGAAGTTTGGGACAGATCGGACATTTTATGGCTGAGTAACGACAGCTTCTATTCCCATGGCGAGACTTCGAATTTTGTCACGCCGCCATAGACACGCCCATTAGCGAAAACTCAAGCTCTTTGCAATTCAAAATCACAAAGGCCTTTAGATTAGACTGACCTATATATTATGTTGATGTCATTAAATCTCTAGGAGGAGTTAGTTACAGAGTAAAACATATCACTTCCTGTTGCCAGCAGGTGGCGCTAGGAATTTATATGAATATTGTCAATTAGATCTTTTCAGGTCAGGAGTCTTGTCAAACGTGAAGTTTGGTAAAGATTGGACATTGCATGTTTAAGTTAGTGTAAAACAAGTAATTTCCTGTTGCCAGCAGGTGGCACTCTGATTATAATGGAATATTCGTATTTAGATGTGTTCAGGCCTGGATTCTTATCGAACATGTGAAGTCTGGGGCAGATCGAACATTGTATGGCTGAGTTACAACAACTTTTATTCCCATGGCGAGACATCGAAATTTGACAGGACGCCACGGACACGCCCTCCCATGAAAACTCTAGATCTTCGCAATTTAACATCACAAAGGCCTTTAGGTTAGACTGACCTAAATATTATGTTGATGTCATTAAATCTGTAGGAGGAGTTAGTTACAGAGTAAAACATGTCACTTCCTGTTGCCAGCAGGTGGCGCTATTACTATAACTGAATATGGTCATGTAGATCTCTTCATATCAGGAGTCTTATCAAACATGTGAAGTTTGGTGCAGATCGGACATTGCATGCCTGAGATATAACAACTTCCTGTTTCATGGCGAAACATCGAAATTTGACAGGACGCCACGGACACGCCCTCCGATGAAAACTCTAGATCTTCGCAATTTAACGTCACAAAGGGCTTTAGATTACAATGACCAATTTTGGTGTTCATCCGAATAAATCTCTGGGAGGAGTTCGTTAAAGTATGACACCTGAAAATGGCAAAAATGACACAAAATATGACGAGAAAATTCAAAATAACCGACTTCCTGTTGGGTTTCTGATTTTGTACCTAGAGACTTTTTTGTAGGTATTGTTAAGTTACATGAGTGTACCGATTTTCGTACATGTACGTGAAACGTAGCTCGATGAGCACTCCGCTGAATATTTATAGGTGGCGCTGTCGAGCCATTTTGCCACACCTACTTCTGAAACCCATATCAGACGTAAATTTTCACCAGTTCTGACGCGTGTGCAAAGTTTCCTGACTTTTCGAGCATGTTTAGGCCCTCTAAAATGCGATTAAGTTTGGAGAGGAAGAAGAATAATAATAATAATAATAATAATAAACGGAGCAGATTCAATAGGGTCCTCGCACCATCGGTGCTCGGTCCCTAATAATAATAATAATAAACGGAGCAGATTCAATAGGGTCCTCGCACCATCGGTGCTCGGTCCCTAATAAACAACACAGATACAATAGGGTCCTCGCACCATCGGTGCTCGGTCCCTAATAAACAGAGCAGATTCAATAGGGTCCTCGCACCATCGGTGCTCGGTCCCTAATAAACGGAGCAGATTCAATAGGGTCCTCGCACCATCGGTGCTCGGTCCCTAATTAAAGCTGCAAGCAGCGATGGAAGGGACCTCGTCCGGCTCACCGCCAACCGGTGGCTTCAGAAAGACAGGGAACAGTGAGCAATATGCATTTAAAAAGGTAAATATAGAGGAATATGTCAAAGTCATTTATATGTACTAAACCTGCTGCCAGCTGGTGGCGCAACATCCATAACTGAACATTGGCATGTAGATGTCTTCATCCAGTACTTTTAAAAAACATATGAAGTTTGGTGCAGATTGGACATTGCATGTTTAAGTTAGTGTAAAACAAGACATTTCCTGTTGCCAGCAGGTGGCGCTATATATTTAACTGAACATTGGCATGTAGATGTCTTCATCCAGAACTTTTAAAAAACATATGAAGTTTGGTGCAGATTGGACATTGCATGTTTAAGTTAGTGTAAAACAAGTAATTTCCTGTTGCCAGCAGGTGGCGCTATGTCTATAAATAAAAATTGGCACAGAGATGTCTACAGGCCATGGCTCTTATCAAAAGTGTGAAGTTTGGGACAGATCGGACATTTTATGGCTGAGTTACAACAACATTTATTCCCATGGCGAGACATCGAAATGTGTCACGCCGCCATTGACACGCCCATTAGCGAAAACTCAAGCTCTTTGCAATTCAAAATCACAAAGGCCTTTAGATTAGACTGACCTATATATTATGTTGATGTCATTAAATCTCTAGGAGGAGTTAGTTACAGAGTAAAACATATCACTTCCTGTTGCCAGCAGGTGGCGCTAGGAATTTATATGAATATTGTCAATTAGATCTTTTCAGGTCAGGAGTCTTGTCAAACATGTGAAGTTTGGTAAAGATTGGACATTGCATGTTTAAGTTAGTGTAAAACAAGTAATTTCCTGTTGCCAGCAGGTGGCACTCTGATTATAATGGAATATTCGTATTTAGATGTGTTCAGGCCTGGATTCTTATCGAACATGTGAAGTCTGGGGCAGATCAAACATTGTATGGCTGAGTTACAACAACTTTTATTCCCATGGCGAGACATCGAAATTTGACAGGACGCCACGGACACGCCCTCCGATGAAAACTCTAGATCTTCGCAATTTAACATCACAAAGGCCTTTAGGTTAGACTGACCTAAATATTATGTTGATGTCATTAAATCTGTAGGAGGAGTTAGTTACAGAGTAAAACATGTCACTTCCTGTTGCCAGCAGGTGGCGCTATTACTATAACTGAATATGGTCATGTAGATCTCTTCATATCAGGAGTCTTATCAAACATGTGAAGTTTGGTGCAGATCGGACATAGCATGCCTGAGTTATAACAACTTCCTGTTTCATGGCGAAACATCTAAATTTGACAGGATGCCACGGACACGCCCTCCAATGAAAACTCTAGATCTTCGCAATTTAACGTCACAAAGTGCTTTAGATTACAATGACCAATTTTGGTGTTCATCCGAATAAATCTCTGGGAGGAGTTCGTTAAAGTATGACACCTGCAAATGGCAAAAATGTCACTAAATATGACGAGAAAATTCAAAATAACCGACTTCCTGTTGGGTTTCGGATTTCGTTCCAGGAGACTTTTTTGTAGGTATTGTTATGTTACATGAGTGTGCCGATTTTCGTACATGTACGTGAAACGTAGCTCGAGGGCTCTCCGCTGAATGAGTATAGGTGGCGCTGTCGAGCCATTTTGCCACACCTACTTCTGAAACCCATATAAGACGTAAATTTCCACCAGTTCTGATGCGTGTGCAAAATTTCCTGACTTTTCGAGCATGTTTAGGCCCTCAAAAATGCGATTAAGTTTGGAAAAGAATAATAATAATAATAAACAACACAGATACAATAGGGTCCTCGCACCATCGGTGCTCGGTCCCTAATAAACAGAGCAGATTCAATAGGGTCCTCGCACCATCGGTGCTCGGTCCCTAATAAACAGAGCAGATTCAATAGGGTCCTCGCACCATCGGTGCTCGGTCCCTAATAAACGGAGCAGATTCAATAGGGTCCTCGCACCATCGGTGCTCGGTCCCTAATTAAAGCTGCAAGCAGCGATGGAAGGGACCTCGTCCGGCTCACCGCCAACCGGTGGCTTCAGAAAGACAGGGAACAGTGAGCAATATGCATTTAAAAAGGTAAATATAGAGGAATATGTCAAAGTCATTTATATGTACTAAACCTGCTGCCAGCTGGTGGCGCAACATCCATAACTGAACATTGGCATGTAGATGTCTTCATCCAGTACTTTTAAAAAACATATGAAGTTTGGTGCAGATTGGACATTGCATGTTTAAGTTAGTGTAAAACAAGACATTTCCTGTTGCCAGCAGGTGGCGCTATATATTTAACTGAACATTGGCATGTAGATGTCTTCATCCAGAACTTTTAAAAAACATATGAAGTTTGGTGCAGATTGGACATTGCATGTTTAAGTTAGTGTAAAACAAGTAATTTCCTGTTGCCAGCAGGTGGCGCTATGTCTATAAATAAAAATTGGCACAGAGATGTCTACAGGCCATGGCTCTTATCAAAAGTGTGAAGTTTGGGACAGATCGGACATTTTATGGCTGAGTAACGACAGCTTCTATTCCCATGGCGAGACTTCGAATTTTGTCACGCCGCCATAGACACGCCCATTAGCGAAAACTCAAGCTCTTTGCAATTCAAAATCACAAAGGCCTTTAGATTAGACTGACCTATATATTATGTTGATGTCATTAAATCTCTAGGAGGAGTTAGTTACAGAGTAAAACATATCACTTCCTGTTGCCAGCAGGTGGCGCTAGGAATTTATATGAATATTGTCAATTAGATCTTTTCAGGTCAGGAGTCTTGTCAAACATGTGAAGTTTGGTAAAGATTGGACATTGCATGTTTAAGTTAGTGTAAAACAAGTAATTTCCTGTTGCCAGCAGGTGGCACTCTGATTATAATGGAATATTCGTATTTAGATGTGTTCAGGCCTGGATTCTTATCGAACATGTGAAGTCTGGGGCAGATCGAACATTGTATGGCTGAGTTACAACAACTTTTATTCCCATGGCGAGACATCGAAATTTGACAGGACGCCACGGACACGCCCTCCCATGAAAACTCTAGATCTTCGCAATTTAACATCACAAAGGCCTTTAGGTTAGACTGACCTAAATATTATGTTGATGTCATTAAATCTGTAGGAGGAGTTAGTTACAGAGTAAAACATGTCACTTCCTGTTGCCAGCAGGTGGCGCTATTACTATAACTGAATATGGTCATGTAGATCTCTTCATATCAGGAGTCTTATCAAACATGTGAAGTTTGGTGCAGATCGGACATAGCATGCCTGAGTTATAACAACTTCCTGTTTCATGGCGAAACATCGAAATTTGACAGGACGCCACGGACACACCCTCCGATGAAAACTCTAGATCTTCGCAATTTAACGTCACAAAGGGCTTTAGATTGCAATGACCAATTTTGGTGTTCATCCGAATAAATCTCTGGGAGGAGTTTGTTAAAGTATGACACCTGCAAATGGCCAAAATGTCACTAAATATGACGAGAAAATTCAAAATAACCGACTTCCTGTTGGGTTTCGGATTTCGTTCCAGGAGACTTTTTTGTAGGTATTGTTATGTTACATGAGTGTGCCGATTTTCGTACATGTACGTGAAACGTAGCTCGAGGGCTCTCCGCTGAATGAGTATAGGTGGCGCTGTCGAGCCATTTTGCCACACCTACTTCTGAAACCCATATTCAGATGTGTTCAGGCCTGGATTCTTATCGAACATGTGAAGTCTGGGGCAGATCGAACATTGTATGGCTGAGTTACAACAACTTTTATTACCATGGCGAGACATCGAAATTTGACAGGACGCCACGGACACGCCCTCCCTTGAAAACTCTAGATCTTCGCAATTTAACATCACAAAGGCCTTTATGTTAGACTGACCTAAATATTATGTTGATGTCATTAAATCTGTAGGAGGAGTTAGTTACAGAGTAAAACATGTCACTTCCTGTTGCCAGCAGGTGGCGCTATTACTATAACTGAATATGGTCATGTAGATCTCTTCATATCAGGAGTCTTATCAAACATGTGAAGTTTGGTGCAGATCGGACATAGCATGCATGCCTGAGTTATAACAACTTCCTGTTTCATGGCGAAACATCAAAATTTGACAGGACGCCACGGACACACCCTCCGATGAAAACTCTAGATCTTCGCAATTTAATGTCACAAAGGGCTTTAGATTGCAATGACCAATTTTGGTGTTCATCCGAATAAATCTCTGGGAGGAGTTCGTTAAAGTATGACACCTGCAAATGGCAAAAATGTCACTAAATATGACGAGAAAATTCAAAATAACCGACTTCCTGTTGGGTTTCGGATTTCGTTCCAGGAGACTTTTTTGTAGATATTGTTATGTTACATGAGTGTACCGATTTTCATACATGTACGTGAAACGTAGCCCGAGGGCTCTCCGCTGAATGAGTATAGGTGGCGCTGTCGAGCCATTTTGCCACACCTACTTCTGAAACCCATATCAGACGTAAATTTCCACCAGTTCTGATGCGTGTGCAAAATTTCCTGACTTTTTCGAGCATGTTTAGGCCCTCAAAAATGCGATTAAGTTTGGAAAAGAATAATAATAATAATAAACAACACAGATACAATAGGGTCCTCGCACCATCGGTGCTCGGTCCCTAATAAACAACACAGATACAATAGGGTCCTCGCACCATCGGTGCTCGGTCCCTAATAAACAAAGCAGATTCAATAGGGTCCTCGCACCATCGGTGCTCGGTCCCTAATAAACGGAGCAGATTCAATAGGGTCCTCGCACCATCGGTGCTCGGTCCCTAATAATAATAAACGGAGCAGATTCAATAGGGTCCTCTGCACAATCGGTGCTCGGTCCCTAATAATAAACGGAGCAGATTCAATAGGGTCCTCGCACCATCGGTGCTCGGTCCCTAACTAGAAAGAAAGAAAGAAAGAAAGAGAATTACAGGGCAGTGATGCAGTCGATAGAAATACACATTATTCACAGTTCTGTTTGTGACTGACAGCAGTTGCTTACAGGTGAGAGACTTGAAAGATTTTATTTATTCAGCAGATTAAAACATCTGCTTGAATACATATCTGTATATGAATGAACAGCTGAAGTCACAACTGCATCGACAGAATCAAAAATGGCGTCACAACACCGGGAAGTTTTATCACAGCTGACAGCGCATTTTTAAATAAATGAGCTCAGTCGAGGCTTGTCCTGTCTATCACACAGTTAAACAACTAACAATGACTTTAATGCTTTGTCAGCGAATGCAGAGAGCGCGTTTGGTGCGCGCGTCTCTGAGCTCGAGCGATCGCACACACAGCCGCACACACACACACACAGCAATGACGGCAGCTCCGGTTTAAGACGAGCGGGAATCATTTCTCCTTCCATCTCTGTGGGTGCATTAAACCTGTTTATGATTATATAGGCAACTCGATGTCCCATGCTGTTTCGGTCATTCAGCGCAGCTTTGCATGCAGATGTGAATCCCGACAATGTAAAGGCGTCAGTTCGGCTATATATATGCGGTTTTGACGGTCGTATAATATTATAACGCTCTATGAACGCTCTACGAAGTGAAGATGCCATACTAGCCTTTACCTTCTACTCTAGAGTCTTGTTTGTGTTAAACATGTCATAAAAAATAGTCTTAAGTAGGGATAACTGCAGGCTCGCGCAATGGGCGTGGCTAAAGGTATGATGCCTCCATGCACTAAATGCTAATTGACGTATTTTTATAATCGATGTAATCGATGACGTCGACGAATCGCTGCAGCCCTACATTTAACCAACTTTTGGTGCTTTTGGCAGTGTGGGCAGGTACCAAATCCTGCTGGAAAATATAATCAGCATTTTTAAAAACGGGTGCCAAGACGTTGGTTTTCAAAAAACACAACGGACCAACACCAGCAGAGGACATTGCACCCCAAATCATCACAGACTGTGGAAACTTAACACTGGACTTCAAGCAACTTGAGCTATGAGCTTCTCCACCCTTCCTCCAGACTCTAGGACCTTGGTTTCCAAATGAAATACAAAACTTGCTCTCATCTGAAAAGAGCACTTTGGACCAGTGGGCAACAGTCCAGTTCTTCTTCTCCTTAGCCCAGGTAAGACGCCTCTGATGACAACTGTAGCCAAATTCCTTGACACGTGTGTGTGTGTGGTGGCTCTTGATGCCTTGACACCAGCCTCAGTCCATTCCTTGTGAAGTTCACCCAAATTCTTGAATCGATTTTGCTTGACAATCCTCACAAGGCTGCAGTTCTCTCGGTTGGTTTTTGCGCATCTTTTTCTTCCACACTTTTTCCTTCCACTCAACTTTCCGTTAACATGCTTGGATACAGCACTCTGTGAACAGCCAGCTTCTTTAGCAATGAATGTTTGTGGCTTACCCTCCTTGTGAAGGGTGTCAATGATTGTCTTCTGGACAACTGTCAGATCAGCAGTCTTCCTTATGATTGTGTAGCCTAGTGAACCAAACTGAGAGACCATTTTGAAGGCTCGGGAAACATTTGCAGGTATTTTGAGTTGATTAGCTGATTGGCATGTCACCATATTCTAATTTGTTGAGATTTGTTGAGTGAATTGGTGTTTTTTTTTGTTAAATGTGAGCCAAAATCATCACAATTAAAAGAACCAAAGACGTAAACTACTTAAGTCTGTGTGCAATTAATTAATTTAATACACAAGTTTCACAATTTGAGTTGAATTACTGAAATAAATTAACTTTTCCACGACATTCTAATTTATTGAGATGCACCTGTATATCATCATAAACACAGCTGTTTTTTGTCTTAAGTGAACATAAATAGATGAGAAAGAAACTGCATGTGTGGCAGTATTTATAGATCCGTGTGCGTTCGTTGTTAAGGAGACAGCAGCCTAATAAATGTGCTGCCTGTCACTGAAGTTAATCAAAGAACAAAAGAAAAATATAGCTGCAAGCAGCGATGGCAGGACCACGCCATCAGTGCAAAAGCCACCCCGGTGGCATCAGGAAAACTGTGTACAGCGGGCAAATGCATTTACATTAACCCTCTATCACTCTGGTTTTAAGGGATACAGCAATGTGTAGGGCCTTATCGAACGGTCACACAAAATTACACTTCAGTACAAAGCAGTCCTTATAGTAAATTAAGAAATCTTCTTTCAGTCATCTGTGGTCATAAAAGGGAATAAATGATCACACAATTGTCTGATTAAGCTTCTTGCCATGCTCTGCTTACCTCCCACAAGACCCATAAAATAAACAGTACAAAAAAGCATTGTATCTGGACGTGTTTCAGCACGGACACTCCCGGAACCCTTTTAACTGTGTAACGCATAAGTCACTGATTTAATCTACAAAAGGACAGATATACGTGATGCAAATGCTCAACAAATCTCCACAGGAAATTACTTTCTAACCCCCAGGATGTCGTCCCCTCTACATTCCAGAGGACACTCGCTCTGTCTCTGCTACGTTTCCCAAATCACCCTCGTTGTGTCTTCTTGAGCAGACAAAGAATCGAATCTAGCTGCTGAGAGAGACTTGCTCTGCACATGTTGCACATAAGTGTATTGTCCTTTTCAAAGTGACTCCAATCATATGTCAAGCAATTCAAAACCATCATGGCAAACAGTGTACATCTGAAGTGTCTCTGATGGAAATAATGCATTATTTATCGGCTTAAAGATATCGGCAAAATTTTCTTATCGGCCGATACCGATATGGTGGCCAATATATCGTGTTATCCCTAGTTAATTCTCAGCACATAGAGACCCTTTCACCAAGATATCACACTATAGAGACTGTGTCTGTTCCCCGAACTATAAAATACAAAAAAACATCCAAACCAGTTTATGAGTAACAACTTAATTGATGTTCAACAAATGAAAAATTTACAAAACACAGAGAAACAAATTATAAAGCTTGGCTTATTGAATACTGTATCAGGTCCCTTTCTACGAAAGCGCTTTTTGTAACTGATATGATCACTGATCATAAACTAGATGTGCTCTCTTTGACAGCAACCTGTCTAAAACCAGATTTATTCATTTTAAATGAGTCTACCCCCCAAGATTACGGTTAGAAAAATGAGCCACGTTCAAAAGGGGGAGTTGTTGCTACAATTTATAGGAATATTCTCAGTATTTCTCAGAAGACAGGCTTTAAGTATAACTCCTTTAAAGTAATGGTGCTTCATATACCATTATCTAGAGAAAAAAATATTAATGATAAATCCCCCATGATGTATGTACTGGCAACTGTATACGGGCCACAAGGGCACCATACAGACGTTATTAAAAAAATTGCTGATTTTCTATCAGAGTTAGTTCTGGCTGTAGATAAAGTCTTAATTGTGGATGATTTTAATATCCACATTGATAATGAAAAAGATGCATTAGGATCAGCATTCATAGACATTTTGAAGTCTATCGGGGTTAGACAACACATGTAAGGACCAAACTCATTGTCAAAATCATACCTTAGATTTAATACTGTCACATGGAATTGATGTTAATGGTGTTGATTTTCTGCAGCAAAGCGATGATATATCAGATCATTATCTAGTCTTGAAAATCTTGATGTAACAGAAACTATGGACTCTCTTTTCTAGCACTTTAGATATGGTTGCTCCTTTACACCTAAGAAAGATTAAGGAAAAGAGTCTAACACCGTGGTATAATGAGCACACTCGTGCCCTAAAGAGAGCAGCCCGGAAAATGGAGCGCAGCTGGAGGAAAACAAAACTAGAGGTACTTCGTATGGCTTGGCGGGAAAGTACCATATCCTACAGAAAAGCATTAAAAACTGCTAGATCTGATTACTTTTAGTCTCTTTTAGAAGAAAACAAACATAACTCCAGGTATTTATTCAATACAGTGTTAATTTTCTTTTTTTTTTCAATACGCCAAAATTAACAAAAAATAAAGCTTCAACAGGTGTTGACATTTCCCAACAGCACAGCGATTAAAAAATCGATACTATTAGAGATCAAATTGTAACCATGCAGCCGTCAGCTACAGTATCACATCAAATAGTGCAGTATAGATCCCCTGAGGAACAATTCCACTCATTCTCTACTATCGGAGAGGAAGAATTGTATAAACTTGTTAAATCAGCTAAACCAACAACAAGTATGTTAGACACTATTCCATCTAAACTACTAAAAGAGGTGCTTCCAGAAGTCATAGATCCTCTTTTGGCTATTATTAATTTGTCATTGTCACTAGGATATGTCCCCAACACCTTTAAATTGGCTGTTATTAGGCCTCTCATTAAAAAAACACAACTTGACCTCAAAGATCTAGTTAACTACAGACCGATCTCGAATCTCTCTTTTCTTTTAAAAATACTAGAAAAGGTAGTATCCTCACAATTATATTCCTTCTTAGAGAAAAATTATATCTGTGAGGATTTCCAGTCAGGATTTAGACCATCTCATAGTACTGAGACTGCTCTCATTAGAGTGACAAATGACCTTCTCTTATAATCCGATCATGGTTGTATCTCTCTATTAGTGCTACTGGATCTTAGCGCTGCATTCGACATGATCAATCACAACATTCTTTTGAACAGACTAGAAAACTTTGTTGGCATTTGTGGAAGTGCACTAGCATGGTTCAAATTGTATTTATCTGACTGCCATCAACTCGTAGCAGTGAATGAAGAGGTATCATATCGATCACAAGTGCGTTATGGAGTACCTCAAGGCTCAGTACTAGGAACCTAGATGTGCTATTTGATAGCAATCTCTCCTTTGACAGCCACGTTTCTAGCATTTGTAAAACTGAATTTTTTCATCTTAAAAATATATCTAAACTGAGACCTATGCTCTTAATGTCAAATGCAGAAATGTTAATTCATGCAATTATGACCTCAAGGTTAGATTATTGTAATGCTTTATTGGGTGGATGTTCTGCACGCTTAATAAACAAACTAAAGATGATTCAAAATGGAGCAGCTAGAGTCCTTACTAGAACCAGGTTCTGTCTTACTAGAATCAGCCTGGTTCTGTCAACACTGCACTGGCTTCCTATTAAAGATCGTATAGATTTTAAAATCTTTTTTTTATCAATATATTTATTATTTTCACATCAACAATTTACAGATTGAGTTCAGTTTACAAGTGGACAATCTTTTTAGACAGAAAATTATCCTCATTAGACAGAACACATAATTGGACATTATTGCGAGGCACTGAGCTGGTATGTAAAATAAGAGAAGAGGCACATAGGACGAAAGTTCTCTAAGCCATAAAATATGACTTGGCGGTTCTTCTGATTTCCATTGTATAGCTATACATTTCTTTGCTGCTATCAGAGCCATCTCAACTAAACGTAAATTCTTCCTTTGATCAAATTGAAGAATTGATTCATCCCCCAATAACATAAATCTCGGGTCAGATGGAAGCCTAACATTAACAATTTTGTCAATAGTTTGTATTATATATCTCCAATAATTTTCAAGTTCAGAACAACTCCAAAACATATGCAATAATGTACCAACCTCTGTTTTACACCTAGGGCAACATTCTGAATATGAAATACTGATCTTGTGCAATCTTTCAGGTGTATAATATACCCTATGTATAATATTGAACTGCATTAATGTATGCCTACTATTAAATTAAAACGATGAAGCACTTTCACATATAAGTTCCCAAGTATCTTGTTCAAAGTTACATTCCAGATTAGGGCTGTGCGATATGACGATATATATCGGATGGACAAAATAAAAAGTCTATCGTTTCATATTATGTTCTATCGTTTATATCGTGGTGTCGCAAAATACATTGTTTCCGGTATCACCTTTTCATCATTTGAGTGACTGCAATCTTTATACGCCGCCCACCACGGGGCGTGAAGGAGAGACAGAAGACCAGCCAGGACGAAACGAGGATCTCGTTTCTTAAATGACGGACTACATCTGTAACGTTAGCATGGTCACGCGTTTTTAAGCACTGCAGTTTTAAAACAACCGATTTTAAGCCGTTGAAACACAAACTTGTGGTGGTAGTAGATAGATAGATATTTTTTATAATATTTATATCATACAGTATTTTTACACTTTGGTATCTACTCTGGATAGATAGATTGATAGATATTTTTTATAACATTTATATTATACAGTCTTTTTACACTTTGGTATCTACTCCAGATAGATAGATAGATATTTTTATAGTGTTTATATTATACAGTATTTTTATACTTTGCATCTACTCCATATAGATAGATAGATATTTTTTTTAATAATATTTATATCAGTGGTTCTCAAACTTTTTACACCAAGTACCACCTCAGAAAAAATGTGGCTTTCCAAGTACCACCATTATGACCAACATTAAAATGCAGTATAAATGGCTGCCCACTGCTCCGGGTGTGTGTTCACGGTGTGTGTGTGTGTGTTCACTGCTGTGTGTGTGTGCACTTTGGATGGGTTAAATGCAGAGCACAAATTCTGAGTATGTCACGTCACTTTCACTTTCAGTAGCACTATACACAGTAAAAAAAAACGAGTCCGTTTTAATCCTTATAAGGATATTTATTATTGTCAGCCTCTTAAAATATAGTAAATACACAGTTTGAACATGAACACTGCACCGTGCTTACTTCCACGTAAATAAAAAACGTAATTATTAAATTAAAATATATTGTACCTAAAAGTGAAATAAAAACTGTACTGTACTTAAATGTAAAAGTACTTGATTAAAAAAAAACACAGGCTGTATATGTAGCTGCAAGTAACAACAATCAGGCCACGTTTCCACCAAAGCCAGCTGAAAACACCCAGGTGTGAGCGCTTGAGAGGGCAGCGTATTTTCGAGACGCTGCGGTTGCTATGATATGGAATATCCGCTCAAGTAATATGGCAGACGCATCGCGAATGAAATGTTTCTCCAAGCATTATTTTTCATAACAATATTATTGTACTCCGGCAATTCCATCTGGTAAAGACATAAATACTCAGAGACAAGCAATATGAACTTCTCCATTGCTGTTCAGTCGTAGTATAAGCAGGGTGTGACGGTATTAGTCCCGCCCAAGGGCGTAACCATGGTATAGATATTGGGGGGGTCCAAATGTGAGCCCTTCCCCAGATATATTTTTTTAAGTGCATTTCCCACAATTCACAATTTTCATATAGTGATAAAGATTTGCTCATCTAGAACATAGTTTTGAGGAATACATTGACCATTTGAATTAACATTGAAAGAACAGTCTGCAATTTCTCTGACATAGCAGCAAATAGGATGGCTTCCAATGAGGAAAACTTACATACCTAAAGCATTTTGGTTTAAATATTGTGTGTTTCATGTGAATTAAATCATATCAATCATGAAATCAGACTTACAACTACACTATGCCTACCCCCCTCCCCCCCCACACACATACACAGTTACTGTCCCTCTCTCTGTCTCTCTGTGCTGCCTGCATTATGACCATATACCTTTATTGTTCTTGAAGAATAATGACTGACCTAAATGGTCATTTAAATTTGTATATTGTGCTCTTATTACTAGTTTACTGATGACGTGGTTAAAAATAATGTTATTATGTTGTTTAGAGGCTCATATTGCAATGCTTTACCTGTTCATCTTCTGAGCAGGTCTCTGTTTGTCTCCCTCCATCATGTCTGTCACTCTCCCTCTCTCTGTGCTGCCTGCATTATGACCAGATACTATTATTGTACTAGAAGAACAATGACTGACCCTAATGATCATTTTAATTTGATGCATTGAATATTCTGTTTTTATTGGTGCGAGTGTTATTTGCTTTGACTTTACCAAGCCTGTTAAGTGCCAAGTGAATTTTAAAAACATCAGTCAATATCTATCTCTCTCTCACACACACACACGACACACGGGGGGGGTCGGAAAAAATAACTGCACACACTGATGACAGAGTAAATGGACCCCTTTTAAAAGTTTTTCCCCCACCAGAATTAAGCTTTCGAATCCACGGCAACGGATCAGATAGGTTTCCATTCAAATCAATGTGTCAACTTAAATCCGTTCAGTCGCGGATCAGATCGTAAAAACAAACAGGCCAGGCCATCAACGAATGAATAGAGGCTTATCAATCGAGTGGGAAGTGCGGGAACTCCTTGGTCTGTGACTCCAGCAGTTCATTATTCAGCCTATTTTCAGGGTATCATGCTAGAAACCTTGCTATAATACTGAGCCATTTAAACGTGATATTTTTTCACATTTATTCAAAAATTTCCGCGGTATTTTTGACCATGGCATTACTTTTTAGGTGTCTACTTGCTTACCGTCTGAAAAAAAAGGCGAATGTCCGCCTGTTCGTCCTGCTTCTTTCTTTTAGCTCCTACCTCCATTTCATTTAAGCACCAGTGACAGTCGGACTGAGCGGTTTTTTCAAACGATGCCGCAAGCCGGCGTTTACGGGCTCAACCAAGTGTACAATCGAGGGGGGGTGGTCACACAGTTTTGTTTCCCTTGTTTTTCATGTCCCCCCCAAAGTATATGGTGGTTACGCCCATGGTCCCGCCCCTCCTCCACTGTGATTGGTTAGCTGACTAAAAAGTGACAGTGATGAGTGCTAACATTCTTAAATTCTCGGTGCCAAGAAAAAAACGCCCGAGTGCTCAGCATGAAAAAGACGCTCCCATTTAAAACAATTAAAAAAAATCGCTTTGGTGGACACCTGGCTTGATTTATATTTAATTCTGAGATTCCTCTGCGTACCACTAGACGAAGCTCACGTACTAGTGGTACGCGTACCACACTTTGAGAACCACTGATTTATATCATACAGTATTTTTACACTTTGGTATCTACTCTGGATAGATAGACAGACAGACAGACAGACAGACAGACAGACAGACAGACAGACAGACAGGCAGATAGATAGATATTTTTTATAACATTTATATTACAGATTTTGGGGGACTGAGGTGGAAGGAGTCAGACGTGTTTCTGAAGCGGGAGCTGAGGAAGTTGGAGTTTGTGGAGCAACAGCAGCCACACCATGGTCACTGCTGCTGGAGCCACTAGGCTTCTTTACAGGCACCAAAAATCTATGCATTGCATTTACACGCAAATACTATGACTTTTTAACACTCTTTATCGCTTGCGTGACTGTCACTGAAGCCGCCCGCTTCGTGAGTGTAAACCGCACTGTTGCTTTCAGCCAATCAAAATACTGCAATTTTACTGGTGTTATTTTGTGATTGGTCGGGGCATTCTACAGCCCTTACTCGAACTTCTCAACACAGAGCCCGCCTCAGATTGCTTTTAATCAATACACAAATCGTAAAAATGAGTCACGCTGTCTTTACCTACATTCTGATTGGGTGGGCAAGACAGACGTTCGGGTGAGCTTAGCCCACCCCTGCCCATGCCTAGAGCCAGCCCTGCTGGTAATTCTTTTTTTATGAATTGCCTCCATATACATTGAAAGCAAAGGGTCGGCTAATAAAAAAAAAAAAAGGTTTTATAAAAATCCACCGAGAAACCATCCAAACCAGGTGTTTTACCCCCCGCCAGTGCAGCAACTGCCAATTGAATCTCTTCTTTCGAAATTTATTTTTCAAGTTCTTCTCTATCATTATCACATAAGACTGGTATATCCAATTTTTGGACTGCAATTGCTGAAACAGCTGAGCGTCCTTAGTCTTGGAATGTTGTCTTTCCATTGTTGAAATTTATTTTTCAATAATTGTGATTGTTTTTGATACCACTTCCCCAAACGAAGTGTGAAACTTTGAACCCCCATGACTGATTATGCACCGCAACATACAGTCGAACTTGACTTCCTCTACCTTATCCTAACTATCTAACTCCCGTGCAATTCCTGACAATCGCAACAAATAATTATATTATGTATTTTCAAACAAACGTATTATTTACTTCGAACATTCCTAATAATATACCAAAAATTCACACCTTTTCGTAAACAATTCAACAAAAAGAAAATCACATTCTTCTCACATTTTTGGGTATAAAGTCCAATTTTGACAGAATTAAGTCATTAATGTTCATCCCAGAAAGAAAGAAGAAAGAAGAATCACCCTGCTTACTTCGATACGAGTGTTCTTACATACTTTATGGGTGATTGCTTTAGTATATTTTACAAACAAACCACGGAGTTCGTTTATATGCCATTTCCTAACTGGTGTCTTATCCGGCAATCAAGTGTGGATGACATTGTCGAAGAGAAGTCTCTGCCGATGCTTTGGAGTTGAAGGATCTTTGTCCCTCCGGTAGCTGAATCCTCAGTGTCGCGGGATGAAGCATCGCATAGGACACGTCGTTGTTGCGTAGCTGTCTTTTTAGTGCGCTGAATTCTTGTCACCTTCTGAACAATGTTGATGACATGTCCCGAAATATCATGATAGTGGAGTTGCCATAGGTGAGCTTGCCCCTTTCTCTGGCCGCATTGAGGATCTTAAGTGTGTCTCCATACCGAAGTAGTCGAATCAGAATGGCCCGTGGTTTGCCATTCTCCGCTGGTCGTCGTTGCAAGGTGCGGTGAGCTCTTTCAATTTCGGAAACCTCGTCTTCCTGTCCCAGGATCTTAGGTAGCCATTCCTTTAAAAAAACCACAGCATTTCTACATTCCACTCCCTCTGTAAAGCTGACCAGGCGTAAATTCTGACGACGAGATTGATTCTCAAGTTCATCAATTTGATCTTTTAGCTGTTTAATTTCGTCGTCAACAGCCAATTTGACATCCGCGACATCTTTGTGAAGGCCCGTTATCGCCTCTTCTGCCTCCAACTGCTTAGTTTCTACATCCACCATTCTCGAATTTATTGACTGTAATTCGTTTCCCATTTTCTCCAAGGATTCTGCAAACTTACTCAGGCGTCCGTCGATAAACTCCTGAATTCTGACGAAACCTTTTTCCATTTCTGCATGGAACCATTGTTTCCTGAGTTAATTCTTTTTTATTATCCGTCTTCTTTGAATTCGGCATATTTATCAGAATGTTCGAGGTTATTATTTTATATAACGCACTTTCGTCGTAATAAATGTCTTTAGGGAGGGTTATTTAAATGAAATGAATCGGGAGCTCCGTGTCACTCTAGCGCCGCCATAACCGTAAGTCCAGATTTTTAAATCGTATTAATTCATTATAAAGCCCAGAATGGTTTAGCTCCTCAGTACTTGAGCGAGCTCTTATCCCATTATAGTCCTCCACGTCCACTCCGTTCTCAAAACTCTGGCCATTTGATAATACCTAGAATATCAAAATCAACGGCGGGTAGCAGATCCTTTTTCTATTTAGCGCCTAAACTCTGGAACAATCTACCCAACAATGTTTGGGAGGCAGACACACTCTCAGTTTAAATCTAGATTAAAGACCCATCTCTCCAACCTGGCATACACATAGCACACTAATACACTTCTAATATTCAAATTCGTTAAAGGATTGTTAAGCTGCATTAATTAGGTCAACCGGAACCAGGAACACTTCCCATAAAACATGATGCACTTGTTACATCGTAAGAAGATAGACATCTACACTAATATTAGTCTGTTTATTTTTTATTTAGAAGTCACCATAACCACCCGATCCGGTCCTTATCCAGCCCAGATGGTCACTGCAGTCACCAGATACAGTCCGTATCCAGATCAGATGATGGATCAGCACCTAGAGACATCCTCTACAGCCCCTACAGCCCTGAACGTCAGCGAAGTCTAGGACACCTAAATGAGCCAGAGACAGATCCCCAGTGAGGACCTCGTCACCTAGACAGCCATCGGGAAAAGACCACTGGAACCAGTTGAGCCCTTACAATCTGACTTTGCTGCAGTTGGAACAAACTGCTGGTTCATCTGGCCAGAGGGAGTGACACTTCAGAGACACACAGAGCTTAGTTGGGGACACTTCATTCCCAGCGATATCATCGACTTGATTGCACAGATACTATTTAAACTGAACTGAGATGGATGATGCCATCACAAAATTTTATAATAAAAATTGAACTGAAAATTGAGAGTTAAATCTTGTCATTTACTTTCATCGCTGTTAGAGCAAATATAGCCACGATGGACATGCTCAATGTCTTTCATATGCTTAGAGTGATTATTTAGAATCTATGCCTTAACCATGTAGTAGATAAAATTAGTCTATGTATTATACATAGTGATTATTTTTAATCTATGCCTTAACCATGTAGTAGATAAAATTAGTCTATGTACTTTGTGTATGCCAAATACCTGATGTTTGATGTTGAACAAAAGTTGTTGTCTTAAGCAATAATTTGGTATGGATGAAAGCTTACATTTAGCATCATTATATGATTACAACACGTATATAAATCTGTTAGGATATTTTCTTCAATTTGATTGGAATAAGCCTCTAGTGGGTGGACAGAATCCAGCCTGTAAAAACACGCTGCTTGCAAAACTTTTGGCTTCGTCTCATCGATTGCGCTCCAACAGTGCTCACAGCCGTAAACATCAGGCAAGAATTCAAACACTCCGTCAAACTGCTTACTGAAGAAACCTTCAAAGCCTGAAGCCACGCAAGAACTCGGAAGAACTTCAAAGTGTCACCACTCATCACATCACAAAGAAACCAACCACTCACAAGAAGGCTTCCCCAGTGACTAGGACAACATCAGCAGCCAATAAGCTGCCTCGGAGTTCCCTCAATGAGGAAAACAACAAATCAGCGATCGACTCAACTTGAAAAGCAAGTAACAAACAAATCTACATATCTCACTGAGCAGGTTGGATGAATCTTTAAAAGTAAAGATAGAAAAGTTCTCTGCTTGTGACTTCCTCAGTTTGAATTTAGAAAATTCTTGGAAAATGAGCAGTAGAACCTTAAACTTTCTTCAAACCGCAATAACCTCTGAACTGTGTGTGTGTATATGTGTGCTTAGATAAGCTAGTTCATGTATCATCGTAATATAACAGTTAGCAAATAAACCTTGTTTCATTTATAAAGATTCCTTGTCTCACGTGTTGTGTAATATTCAAGTCAAACTTTGCCCAGAGCCTGTACTACCTGTGCTCAAAATTAATCCAACCAATTCTGTAAACATAATTGCTAAGATATACTAATTTTAATGTTCACTGGACGAGTCGTTAATAATAATGACGTGTTGACAAATTTAAAATGCTTTTCAACGGCGCTTTGTTGCAGAGCGGCGCGTCCGGTGTAGACACGGTGTTACTCGCCTATCAGGAAGAAACAAAGCAACCTTGGGGTCCGATCGCAGGCCTTTCACTCCTGGAGTTCTCTCGAGCACTTGAAAGCTGATCCAATATTTACATGGGTCCTACTTCTTGCCTTATCGTTCTGCAGACATTTCCCTCTTTTGTTTTTTATTCACAATCTCTATCATTCTGTTGCTCTGCCCGGCTGTTCACTGAACGCTCTTTCCTCTATATCATGAGTAGACACGCCCCTTACTGCTGATTAGCTACAAGTTTGTTTTGGTACTCAGCCCCGACTCAGTTTTCTAAAGCGTTTTTGAAAAATTACATACCCCACCTTTAAAATGAACAATATTTATATAGCATTTATGAATCTTAGTTAATATTATATTTCTAAATGTACTATTACATTATTAATAAAATTGTATATTTAATGTATAATCTATAATATAGATGTCTGTAACTCCCCTGAACATTTTAAATTTATGAAACTAAGTATGTTTTCCTATGTAAAAAAGTTTTGAAGAGTTTGGATAATGCACTTTAAAGATATAAGTCAGTCACATCTATGAGATGATGTAAATTCAGATGAATGGCATGTCATAGGATGTCATACGTTAGTATCAAATTATTATTAGCAGCACACAAATCTAAAAGTCCACTTGTATGTATCTTTAGGTCTTTTATGTTGTAATAAACATAAGTATTAACCTAATTATATATAATTAAGCTGTCAGTGCCCTACAATTTTTACGACTTTTTTGTCCCTAAAAACTGACAGAAAAAGGATAAGGCCTAAGAGATTTAATAAGCTGTAATTCAGACAAAATCACACAGATATAAATGAATAGACCTTTAAACCAGAAAGAGTTTAAATTGACCCCTCTCTCTCTCACAAACCCACCCCCACACTAAACACACACACACATAGAGATAGAGTGAGATCAGATGTCTGATAGTTTTTTATTTTCTGTTAGATTTTAGGACATTATAAATTAATGAAACTAAGCACGTTTCCTCAGAATGACTTGTTCTTTATATATTAAACGTTTTGAAGAGATTGGATAATGCACTTTTCCTTTTTATTGTTATTTTAATAAATCGCCATGGCATCACCGTTCAAGATAACTAAAATCCATTCACAATTTAAGTTTGTCAATGTTTTGCAATCATGTTGAGTTTGGTGTGAATACCATGATTTTCTAGTATGCATTAATTCATAGTCATATTTTTCAAACAGTCCACATTCAAACAAATTACCCAACTTCCTCTTGGTCGTAGCTAATGACTGTATATGAGAAAGTTGTCCGGCTTGATGAGAGCAATATGTGTACTGAGTTTGGTGACTGTAGTGTAATGAAACTATGAAGCTATTATTTCATCTTCAGGGAATCATTTATTAAAGATTCAATACTGCTTTGATTGAAGTGATATTAATCTTTAACTTATGATTTATACTTTATTAACGACTCGTCCAGCGACCATTAACATCAGTATAGCTTTAACAATTTCCTTTAGTTTGCTTCGTGGCCAACAATAAGACAAATAAAGGGCTTTATCCAATTTGAGCTAGGTAACAATCTTGAGCAAATAGTTTGAACTTGAAAATCACATCCACAAGACATAATTCTTTATCAATGGTTTATTTGCTAACTGCTATTCGACAATACGTGGACTAAACTAAATAAAACACATAAACAACACAAACATACATACACACACACACATACAGAGTTTTGAGGTTAGAAGAAAGTTCTAACAGCAGAGACTTTGCTGTCTTTTTGCATACAGATCAATTAATCAGTTCAGTAAGAATAGAGATTTTGTTTGGTCTATTTGCTTTCAGCTGAGTTGCTTGTCGCAGATCTTTCCGTTCCACGTGTTTCCTTCGGATGGCTGAAGGAATCCCGGCGGCTGATTTCGTAGTTGCGTGACGTCACTGGGGAAACCCTCTTGCGATTGGCGGCTGCCTGGTTTCTTTGTGAGACGGAAGATGCTGTTGAGCTGCTTGCTTTTTAAGTTGTTAAGGCTTTGACAAAGTTTCGAATTCTTTTAGATGGTCAGCTTCAGTCTGATGGGAAGGCAGTCGTCCAGCGCAACCAGTGAAGCTGAAGCCGAAGCTTCCGGTTCGTCAGCGAGCAAGCAAGTAAAAGCAGACAGATCTAAGAGCTGTAGTGTTCATTTTTAAACAGCTAGATTTGGGTCCACCCACGGGTGGCTGTCCCAATCAGATTGTTCTTGTGGGGCGGAGCCCCGTCCACACGGCTTCTTTTGCCGCGCCTACATCATCTGATATTTCCCTTGCCAAAATCCCACATTTACAACGTCTTTAAGCCGGTAAATATTATTAGCGTCGATAATGGACAAACTGAGAAGAAATGCCAAGTTGCCTGCTTCCGGTTCTACATATATGGGAATAGCGCTACCAGGGAAGGGGCGAGATGAGTTTGGATGGGACTAGCGGGGCCCGCAGTGGCTGAAGTTAGGACATTTTGGACAAGGCTAAGAGGTATCAAGTAGTAGAACTCATGGCTAAGTTTTTGATCAAGGAACTTACTTCGCGTAGCATGTTGGTCATGATTTGGCGGGTTGCCTCGATCGGTTGACAATGGTTCTCACAACGAGTTCCGATGACTTTATTGAAGGGAGTCAATCTCAATTTCAGCACCTGGATTTAAAGATTGGTTAAGGAAGTTCCCGGATGAGGGGACTAGAGGGAAAGGAGATCATAGTGAGGGAGGAAAAGGGAAAACACAAAGTGAGACACGAGAAAAAAATAAAATAAATAATTATAATTATAATAAAAATGAAAAACAAAAACAAAACAAAGAGACACAAGGACACCGAATGAGGTGAGGCATGTGTGGAGTAACTCCTCTCTACTAGAGATTGGTTCTAGCAGTGCAGCGGAGGAGAGAGTACGTGTTGCGTCTAAGCAAGGTTGCTATATGTTTTCCTAAAACGACAGTACTTATTATGTTTGTGTGGTGTAGAGCATATGGTTGTCGGTCTGTGTCAGTGGGTTTGATTTTCCCCCTTTTCCTGTCGACTGGAGCCCTGGTGCCTCTTCATCTGGTTTCGATGGACCCATCAAAGGACTGGCTCGCTGCGCCCTTGTCTGATTTTGATTCGATAGGCAACAGGTGAGAACAATCTTGTCTACAATCTCATGGGGTCCTGTCCAGTGAGGTAGGAACTTCTTTGACAGGCGATAGGGAGAGTTCTGCCTTGGTCGGGCGAAGCTGTAGTACCACACTTTGTCTCCGACATTGAGCTCATGGTGAGAGGCCTTTCGGTCGTAGTAGGCTTTTCAACCTTCCGCGCTTCATTGTAGTTGCTGTTTCGCGAATGCGAAAATCATTCTCAGGTGCTGATGCAACTCTTTCAGGTACTGTTGAGTGTTATAGGCGGTGACGAGTTTCAGGTCACCAGGTTGGTACAGCAGGTGTAGCGTTAGCGTCATGTTTCTCCCTGTCATCAATGTGAACGGGGGTATTCCGGTAGACTGGTGAGGGGTGGTTCGAGCAGCCATCAGTACCAAAGGAAGTTTAATATCCTAATCCTTTTGATTGGTGGCTACATACTTCTTCAACATGCTGACCACTGTCCTGTTAGCCCGTTCAACTTGACTGGAGGAAATTGGGAGATGGCTTATATGGAGCTTGGCCTGTATACCCAGGAGTTTCCACACTTCCTGCATGATTTCGGCGGTGAAGTGGGTTCCCAGTCTATTTGTAGGTCTGACCATGGGACGGTCATTCCTTTCCTTTGCAGTGGTGCTCGGTGGTTTAGATTTGCCTTTTTTGAACTGGCAACACACCAGGCATCCTTTAACGTATTCTGCTACGTCTTGTTGCATGCCAGGCCAGTATGCTACTTGCTTGAGTGTTTCTTAGGTGGCCTTGACACCGTGGTGTCAAGTTAAATGGCAGCTGAAGCTTAGACGGGCATAGTTCTATTCGGTACAGATGAGGAGTTCTTTAATGTTGTGGGATGCAGCCAGTTGTAGGATGATGAGGATGGCTGCTATTTCTGCATATTGCGATGATTGAGGGCCTAATTTGAGTTGTTGCGGTGGGCACGGGTTGTTATTGAGCCAGAATACACCCGCTCCAGCTTGTAAATTGCCCTTGCGATTGTAGGAGCAGCCATCGACATATGCTGTGGGCATTCCTTCACAGACATTCTCCTCGAAGTACCTGTGATTTGGCATTTGCGGTTGTGGCGGTTCTTTCGGTTCTGCTGAGGTGTACAGCGTGTGTCCGTTAAACAGTTTTGGCAGCAATCTTACAGATTTGTAGTTTTGGGCATATCTTGCCTCAACGTCCCATACTTGGAGTGTCATTAGCCAGGTAGCTATGCGTGCGTTGGTCACCACGCCATCTCTGATTCGTTGACTGTTGAGGAAGGTGACTGGCTGGTGACAAGTCTCAGTGATGACTTTCTGTGCACCGATGTAATTAGAGAAATGCTGGATGGCCCACACAGTGCAAAGTAAAGCTTTTTCGCAGTTTGAATACTTGCATTCTGGGGGAAGCAGCGTTTTGCTGGCATAAGCGACCACTCGCTTGTCTTTATCATGGAGCTGGTATAGGCCTGCGCTGAGGCACTGATGCGAGAATCCAGCGTCCAGATAGAATCATTTTCCTGGGTCCGGGTAGGCAAGGCACGGAGCAGAGCGCAGGCACTGTTTGAGCTGGCTCATAGCTGTGTCCTGGGCTTTCGTCCAAACAAAGTGTTCATCCATTTTCAGGAGGGAAGTTAGTGGTTGTGCAATGTCAGTGAAGTTTTCGATGAACTGTCGTGAGTAATTGCACACTCCCAGAAAGCTTTGCAGCTCAAAGATGTTAGTTGGTGTCTTTATGCTTTGGATTGCTTGGGCACGGTTAAATTGTGACTCGATGCCGTTTCTTCTGACAAGCAGTCCGACATAGTTCACTTTGGTTTTGCACCATTGTCCTTTGTGAAGGGCGATTTTAGCTCCTGATGTTGTCAGCTGGTTTAGTACGTGATCGATTTCCTTGAGGTGGTCTTCCACACTTGAGCTTTTCATTAAGACATCGTCAATAGATGAGGTTGCCTCGCACTCTGGCGTCAGGGCATGCCTTGTTAAGGAAAATGTTGAATTCTGCTGGTGAGTTGGTATAGCCAAAGTGACCCCCTTTTCCAGCATGGAGTCAACAATTTATTGTACTGGCTCATATGACGCTATTGGAATCTTGTACTGTCGCAAAAATATAGGTGGCGCATTTGGGTTTGTCGGGATGCACACCGTGTGGATGTTGGTCAGTCCACAATCCAGGGAATCCTTTGCGAAGGAATCCTTGTACTTGTGCAGAACCTCTTGGCAATCCAAGTCCTTGGCAATCCACTTCATTGTGGAGGGCATCCGCCTCACTTAAGATCTGTTGAATTTGTGCATTGAATCCGGCGTAGGGTTCTTCTGCAGTTAAGTCATTGGAGGGGCTTTGGGCCCCGATGGTCACCTGTGTGGGTGATTCTGTCGCAGGCTGTGTTGAGACAGCGTAGACAACGAGGTGAGTGTCATCTGTTAGTTTTGAATGGCAAATGCTTTCTCTGGACACTGGCAGAATTGAGGTGATGGCGATGATTTGCAACGCTGCAAAAGCTGCAAACGCTGCAAAAGCAGAGCTGTAAAAAGTCATCAAAGACTCGAATCACCCCGGTAACCATCTTTTCCGTTTACTGCCATCTGGCAAGCGCTTCAGGAGCATGATGGCAAAGACTGAAAGACTAAGGAGGAGCTTCTTCCCTCAGGCTCCTAAACACAAACTCTGTTTAATAAATATAAATATAAAAAAAAAAAAAAAAGCCGTTTGCACATCCCTCTCATCCCTCCTGTTTATAGTACTATTTATTAAGTCCCATATACTGTTTTTGCACATCCTACTTGTTTGCACATCTTACTGTTTTGCACTTTTCTTTATTCTACTGCACATTTTACTTTTTATTTCTTTTTTTTACCTATATATATGCTCTTGTGTGGTGTTACTTTTATATAATTTTTTATTCTTTGCACTGTCCACTGAGCGGACCTGATTTGACCTACATTTCACTTTTGATTATACCCTGTATAATTTATTATGTGACAAATAAAGAAACCTTGAACCTTGATTTCATGATGTTTTGTGAATGTTACGGTGTCATTTCATTGGTCTGACGTTAGTTGGGCTGGTATGGGGCCTATGACAGGTACCGTTAGTTGAAAGTCATGGAACGTCTGGTTGATGAGGCATCCTAGGTGACTGGCTTTGGGAACGTGGATGTCTTGGGCCATACATTTGTTGAACAACACATACAGAGCACGAGATGACACTTCAATGAGGTGTGGCTTCCAGGGTCAGTCCGAGTAGTAGGCAGGTTCTGGAAGGTTGGAAGAAGCTTAGTTTACTGTTGAGAGTTTGACCAGGTCGCATGTTGAGGCGGACGCTGACACTCTTGCTGTAGGCAGGTATTGTGGCTTCTTGCTCCGTGATCATAGCGCATGCGTATGGCATGGTTTGACCGGATTGGAGGTTCTTGAGGTTGACTGACGTTGTCAGTTGGTGTGACAGGGGAGTCCATATGATGTCGTTTACGGTGTCAATGCAAGCATTGAGCCAGACCATGATATCCGCTCCAATGTAGATGTCATGCGGCAGGTCTCGGATAACGAGAAAGTAGTGACTCAGATGTCTGTTGTTCCATTGTATGTCCAGATTGCAGATGATCTTGGAGGTTGTCATGTTTGTCGACCAGGGACTGAGAGGGAAGCGGCTGTGCTTAGCGACATGTGGTAGACTCTGATGTCTTTGCTTCAGTGTTCTGAATAGCTTCAGGCTAATGGCTGGGTTCTCTGCCCACAGGGCTAGTGCCGTGTCGGACACTGATGTGCCTTGGACATCTATCGCAGTCATGATTTGCAGGGGGCCTGTGTTTGATTCAGGCTCCTGCATTGAGCAGAGGAGAGGGTCCTTGCTGTTTGTGCTCGGTCCAGATCCTGGCTTTGCTACTGCATCATCGATCAGTGACTTAGGGGCGATGTCTGTGACTTGACACTGCGACTCGTTGGAGTCTAATGACTGGCAGGGGAGAGGCTCACGGACTTGTATCCAAATCTTTAGGTGCTTGAAGTCTATTGAGGTTTGAAGCGAATAAGCAGGTCTTTCCCAATGAGGAGTGGATACGTGTTGAGTGTTGAAACGTATACTGGATGGACGAGGTCCATGGGTCCCACTGTGAGATTAATTGGGGCCACATGTTTTAGTTGTAGGCCCGTGTGGGAGTATGCTTGGAGATTTAGTTTGCACCTTTGGAGCTTGAGGGTTCTGTTAGTCCTCTACGTTCTTTCTTGGACTTCCTTGAGAAGTTCTGTAGACATTAGAGTAATGTTGGCTCCCGTATCGAGAAGGGCTTCGACTCTGAGGTGTCGTTTGTTGATGATGGAGAGGTAAAACTTTCTTGCGGTACCTTTCTCAATGAGATCACCTAGGAGTTGAGGGACTGGAGTTTGAGAGGAAACGTTTAGGATGTCAGGACTGATCTGGTGTTCTACGGAGGAGTGGCAAACGACCAAGACAGCACTTTCAGGAACTTGAGGGGTTTCGGGAACTTTCAGGAACTTTCGTCAGCAGGTGTTTGTTGGACACTGCCGTCTCCAGGGCAGCCACTAAGCCTTGATCGGACTCAGGATCGGCAAACTCTTTAATGAGGGCTTTTTGAAGCAGTTGATAATCAGTCTTTGTATTAGCAGGCTGCCTGTCAAGGAAGCTGCGAACTTCAAGACTGGATGTCGTTCGGAGTAAATAGAGTTTATCTTTGTCCCATTGTAAGGTCCCATTTGCAGATGTAAATCGATATCTTGAAGATAAGCTTGGACATTTTGGCTATTTGGCACGCTGGGGTTGAATTTGCCAATGTTCCTGGCAAGCTTGTCGAGGTCTTTTAGGTCCAAAACGTGCGAAAATCTGCGGCTGGCTGCAGCAGATTCTTTGTTGTGAGGTATAGTTCTTCAGAGGGCGCTGGTGAATGTTTCAACACCACCTTTTGCCTTCTCCAGTAGCTGCTCTGCATACTGTAGCTTGTCAGCACGATCAGCGTAGTCTTCGTTGATTTGCTCCATTTCGTGGCTAGTAGCTGCTAGTCTCTTTTAGCCTGTTGATCTCCTCCTCAGCACCTTGTTCCACCTCATCAGTCCCTTCCTGTCGTTCCTGAGCTTCAAGTTTCAGCTGCTCTATGCGTCATTGTGCGCTTGTCATCTCCTGCTGGCGTTGTGCAGCGTGCTTGTCGCTCAACTTGAGGGTGGCGATGAGTGTGTGACTTAAGGAGCAGTTGATCTTGGCTAATTCTTTGTAACTGTAGCTTTGCCTTGGGTCTTGTCCCATGAGGCTTTTTAGGTTGTCATCCAGCTGGTCCTGTGTCTGATGTTTGAGTGTTTCAGCAGCCTTAGGGAGGAGGCTGTCTGTCGCAATACTTAGCCATGTTTCCAGATCCTCCCAGTGACCAACATGTTCTGTTTTGTGAGACATGTTCTAGCGGGGTGAGGGAGATCTCGAACCGAACTGACACAGACCTTGAATGGGAAACAAAGCAAAACAAAACAAAACAAAACAGGGGTGTAAATGTGCAAAGTATAGTGTATGCTAGTGTTGAGTGTGATTCTCTGCGTCTGTGATCCTCTGGTGGGGTGCTTCTAATTTGTAGTCTCTGTGGAGAAATGATTGAGCGCACATAAAGGTAGCACAGCTGGGAGACAGAGAAAGAAAAGGACACTAACAGAATAAGAAAATAAAAATAATTTAATGAATGAATGAATGATGAATGATTTTCTCTTCATGAATGATGAGAATTTCCTCTTGTCGCTCTTTTTTTTAAGTCAAGTCTGATTTAGAAGGACGTTTCTAGTCAGAGGATTGTAAACGGGTTTTCTCTTTCGTAATAGGACTGTGATTGCTATTCAAATTTTTCTCCTGGATGGAGGAAAAAAATAGCAATGACAGTACTAGGGATGCAACGATTATAGATTTTGTTGGTACGATTATAGTCTGAGGAATAATCACGGTTTCACGATTATTACGATTATTATGCATTTATTCATTTCACAACATTACATAAACAATCTTTAGATATTAAAGTGTTATTTGTTGCTGCCTTTTGAAACAGAAATAACACCACACAAATTAATAATAATAATACTAAAGAAAAAAAGTCAATTTCTCCTATTGTAATTAAAAAAGATGACCTCTGTTCTGTAAACATCCATGTCAGCATTTCCCTTTTGAATATAAAAATGGAAAAAGATCACAAAAGTATTTGGTGTTTTCATTTTGTATATTCTTTCTACATTTCTTTTGGACCTGAGTTACAGAACTAGGAAAGATGGTGAAAAAAGGCTTATAACAATTAACATTGTGATTTATCATCCCTGTTATAGTAATTATTATTAATGTTAATAATTATTATTAATATTACAAATATTAACTATTTATCCCACAGAGTACACTGTTACTAATGAGGGGAATAAACTGAACTATTATTGTAATCAACTGTAATTTATACTTATTCATTTTAATAATCTTTATTCATCTGATTTTATATATGGCCTGAGAAAGTCATGTCTATTATTTTGGTTTGTGAGATCGAGATCTGCCCACACAAACATTTAGGAGTACAGAAACTTGTTGCCAAAGCCCAGCGACTTTCATTAATAAAATAGCTTAGACACTAGATCGCTACATTATATTAATCAGCAAAGAGGGGGTAAAATGACTGTTTAAATAACTCAACTCAAATCTTCATTGTTTGTGGTGACGCGCAGATGCAGGTGGGCTAATTCTCACACGCAACGGTCACCTTTCTCTCTCTCTCTTTCTGTGTGTCTGGCTGTCTCTTTCTCTCTCTCTCTCTCACCGCACTATGTCATCTCTGTCTGAAGTGGACATTATGCTAGAGCTAACGAACTTCGCGTCAGGTGATCCTTGCCTTCACGTCGTGCATTTCACAACGAGAACAGGTTGGCTAGCCGTGCATTATCCCTTATGTATACTCTTTAACAGCAATTTTTACGGCAATATTTAAATGACGATCTGGACATTCTTGGCGCACCCAAAATGGTCTCACACTATCTACTTTAGACATTCTCTGGTGGAAATAAAGGATCACTGTTTGGATCCTCTGTCATAGTTAATCTAGTGTGTGTAGTATCCTCCGTGTCTCTGATAAGCATGACATTTTAAACTGGTGCACCACTCGTGTAACTTTGTTTTCATTTTATGCAAGCTGCAACAGTCGATACACTTAGGGGGTTGGTTTTGCTGTTTTACAGGGTAAAACAAACTGACCTAAGTTTTTAGGAAAACTTAATTTCCTGTTGGGATTTTTCTAATTGGAAGGTTAACGTCCTGATACCCTAAGCTTGGTGAGAAATGACATTGCCTCCGTGGTGCCCAGCAGCAAGGTCCCCCCCGTTCGAGCGCACCAGGTGAGCTCCTGTAAGGGTCTTGCCGAACACTCTGTCCCCACCGTATTACAGTGAGCCTCTCAAACGGTCATGGCTTTGGCACAACCGGGCTGGGACTCGGGTGAGGCACGTCAATGACTGCTGGCCTGAAGAGAGGCGGGGCTAAATCTCGGGGCTATCCGTCAGCGCGGACCCGAAGTCCTACATATCTCGTCAATAGTTGCCTGGGGTGGTATATCCGCACCTTCACCCAATCAGGCTGTTGACTCGATTGCTAGGCCTGCTGCATGCCATCACTTTGCAATACTAGAACAGAGGTATTCGTTTCCCCTCAGCCCGCACTGGGTTACGCTGGAACAGGTGACTCCGCTTGCTGTGACCCACGATGGAGGCAATGCAACTTCACCAACCCATCACTAGGGGGAGCGCTATCTACTCTCAGGCTTAAGTAAAGGGTACCTTATTTAAAATTTTGCTGAGTTAATCAGATCACCTAAGGAGATGAAGTACGGCTAACAGGTAGAGCCAAACTTGTGTTGCGACTGAAATTAGAAATTGTGGTTTCTAATTAAAATGTAATGATGTTATCATTAAAATGGATAGGATCGATTAGGATTATAATTACAAGAGCAATTTACAATTGAGTTGATAATCCAATATTGTTGAAATATGTAAACAGGAAGTGTAATTAATTATTAAATGTAATTAGAATTTTAGATTCGTAATTAATTATGAAATCACTAATTTCGAATCCCTAGCCTAACAAGTTACTCATTCCTCCTTGTGTCATTAACATCATCAGACCAAATTAATCTGTGCCACCCTAATTACTTGTGAATGAAATAAAACATTTATGGTCCTCTTGATAACGATTAAGATCTTAATGTTGTTGTCACATTATAAGAGCTCTTATGATTAATCAATGGCTGTTGTAGCTACGTGGAAGCAGAAACTGAAATAATTGTATTAAATTAAATTCATTTCAAATTTGTTATTAATTATAACATTAAATTAACAATTTCAAATTCCTAACAATAGCACTTATCCACTAATGTCTTTAAAATCAGGAGAGCAGTTATAATTGAATTAATCACCGTATTATCAAGGTAATGAGGTAGTACCGAATTATTTTCTAATAAAACCACCAGCTATTAAACTAATACCCGCTAAAAATAAAGACCTTAAACAAATGTTTATTAAAACCACCTGTGAGGTTACTGGACACTGAGGATTAGTTATAATCATACAGCCAGTTTATTAACACTACATTTGTTACAGTCCTTTACAATGGGAGAAGAGATAGAGAGAGAGAAGAATCCTGAATAAGGGGGAAAGATAAATAAATGCGTTAGCAAGTCTCAGTGTGAGTCAAAGTTCAAAAGTAACTGGTTCAGTCACTTACATTTCACAACACACTGCATTCAACCCACATTCAAAACTCTCTAAATGCTACGTGCTAATCGCTAGACTTAAATGCTAAGAGCCTTGCATATGCTTCAATGCAAGCTCCTTAGCTTCAGTTAGCTTAGCTTTGTGCTAATGCTATTTGTTTACAACAGTTCAAAATGGCGCGAGGACTGAGCCTAGGCACAAACAAATGCTCCGGAAATGGTTTCCGAAGACTTCCTGGTTGAGCTTGTCACTATGGACACACCAGGATGTAATTTATGTTTCAGTACATAAACGGAGCCGTAAGTGTGTTTCACACTTCAAAATCAACAAGCACTATTTAGATTATTATCTATTTATAGTACTGACAATCTCGCTCGTTTAGGGCGAGATAAATTAATCTACGGATTAATTATTATAAATTCTTGAGGCCTCAGCAGACCTTATGCTGATATTTGCCTGTTTAGACAACCAGAACACATAGAAAATAAGATCTTATCTATAGAATCTATAGATCTATAGAGAACATAGATCTTATACCCCTACCCACAGACCACGTTGGCCACTCCTTTCTCTGAGTGCCGCGGGTCTTGATTTCACTCATTTGGAGAATCAAAAGTGGCCGAGAATCAATTAATTAGCTAAGTTAATGTTCTCAAGCCGGGAGATTTTTTTAATATAGGTGAGTTTGGAAGTGGAATGTGCACAAACCAATCACACTACTAGGCCTTTTAAAGAGATAAATTAGGTTATCCGCTCATTGTCTCTCCTGCGCTTTTAGAGCGACTTACTCTTGCCTTAATAGACAAATATTTTTAATTTACTGCAGTTCATTTCTTCTTAACAACAACTTTCATTTGAAATGAAAGAAAAAGTATTTCATTCAAAACGCACCATGTGCCACAAACAAGAATACAGTATCACAAACAAATGTTGTTTCTCAGTATGTAATCTATTTTTTCCGGATAAAATAGAACAATAAATGTTATGAATTCTTATGAATGTTTTATCAATTTTCAAGCTAATCTAATGCCCACTGAATCCTCCACCAATTTATGTAATAAAAACTATGAAGCTATTATTTCAGCTTCGGGGAATCATTTATTAAAGATTCAATATTGCTTTGATTGAAGTGATATTAATCTTTAACTTATGATTTATACTTTATTAACGACTCGTCCAGCGACCATTAACATCAGTATAGCTTTAACAACTTAGTTTATCTTGCTTCGTGGCCAAGGATAAGACAAAATAAAGGGCTTTATCCAATTTAAACTAGCTAACGTAATCTTGGGCAAATAGTTTGAACTTGAAAATCACATCCACAAGACATCATTCTTTATCAATGAAACAAGGTTTATTTTTTCTAACTGCTATTCGACAATACGTGGACTAAACTTAATAAAACACAAACAACACAATAAACATACACACACACACATACAGAGTTTTGAGGTTAGAAGAAAGTTTAAGCTAGCACTCGTTCTATCTTGTAACTTTACGAGAGGAAGACCACAGCAGAAACTTTGCTGTCTTTTTGCATACGGATCAATTCATCAGTTCAGTAAGAATAGAGATTTTGTTTGGTCTACTTGTCGCAGATCTTTCCATTCCACGTGTTTCCTTCGGATGGCTGAAGGAATACCGGCGGCTGATTTCGTTGTTGTGTGACGTCACTGGGGAAACCATCTTGCGATTGGCAGCTGCCTGGTTTCTTTGTGAGACGGAAGACGCTGTTGAGCTGCTTGCTTTTTAAGTTGTTACGGCTTTGACGAAGTTTCGAATTCTTTTAGATGGTCAGCTTCAGCCTGATGGTAAGGCGGTCATCCAGCACGACCAGTGAAGATGAAGCCGAAGCTTCCGGTTTGTCAGTGAGCGAGCAAGTAAAAGCAGACAGATCTAAGAGCTGTAGTGTTCATTTTTAAACAGCTAGATTTGGGCTGTCCCAATCAGATTGTTCTTGTGGGGCAGAGCCCCGCCCACACGGCTTCTTTTGCCGCGCCTACATCATCTGATATTTAATTCATCACATGAAAGATATACTTACAGACCTCTATACGTGCTGTAATCATACATTATGATGCTAAAGTTTAACTGTCATCCACACCAACTTATTGCTGACAATGACAGCTTCTGTTAGAGACTAAACATCCCACATTTGACACACAAAGTACATCTACTAATTGTATCTACTACACAGGTTAAGAAAATACCATCGGTTCCATTACACAGCAAGCTTATAAAAGACAGAGTACAACATTAATATATATTGTTTCTTGAGTACATTGTTTTAATAGCAACGAGTTTCCTCTTAGAAATCCTCTATGTAGGTTTGAGTTTCTTTGTCTGTTCCAGAACGAAAGAGCGCGCGCTCCTTGGAGCTGCTCGAGGAGGGAAAGGAGGGGTTCTGAGGTCATGCGAAAGTCACGTCTTTCGGGATCTGGGAAACGTCAGTCAACGTATATCCCTTGTTGGTTGATTAAATCGTAAATTTAGGCATTAACCGATCAGGGGATCCCGGGAGTGTCTCTAGACGCTGTCCTATTCTCAAGATAAGAAGTTAGAAATTAATGTTTCTGGGAGTAAAGTTCAACTACTATGTACTTACATTGAAATTAATAATTTGATACAATGCACTTATTGTGTACATACATGTTTTTACATTGTACTTATATATTTAAAAATACCTAAATGTAATTACATCTGCAACTAAATGTATAATTACTCTGTTGACCCATCCCTTACACTTTAACCCACCCTTAAACCTACCCATACAACCAAACCTGTGACTAACCTTAACCATATCCCACCTCAATAGCAGCACAAGTGTTTTGAAATACGATATGACCACAATAAGTACATTTTACTTATTTTTTTTATGTAAGTGCATAGTAGTTAAGGCCACCTAATATAAAGTGTGACCTGGAAAAACTATCCCCGTGTTTTGTCAAAAGGTGGTGCTATAGAGTGCTTCCTCCACACTCATTTCTGAGCTTTTGCTAGTGTCTAACTATAATTAATACTGATGTGTGTGTTGAGCATGTAAATTATAAGCATGTTATCTGCCTCAAAAACACAGGAAACAAATAGTCACATGCATGTGATTGGCTTCATACAGCAAACAAACCGCTGAAGTTTCATCAAAATCAGGCAATGTGTGCAACAGTTATTAGACACATCCTGCTTCTTATTTCTCGCCATAATTGTGTTGCCACGCCACGGCCAAACCATTCCAGATATCAAAAATCCCTTCACAATTTAGCATCCCCAATGTCTTGAGGTTATGCTGACCGAGGTTGTTGGCCATCGGTTGGAAATCCTTGGAGGATTATATCAAATTCCAGAACATGCACTTTTTACACATCCCTGAATAACCAACATAGGCAGAGCCTATGACATGCAGTGCGAAAGTTGTTCAGCTCAATGCGATCTATATGTGTACCAAGTTTCATGTGAATACGTGCAAGTATGTGTGAGATATACATCAAGTTTTCTGACTGTGTTCCTGGGGGTGCCCAGGTCCCAGTCTCAGAGGCGTCCTAATGACAGCAGATTCTAACGTGTGTGCCAATTTTCAAGAGTTTTTGAGCACGTTAAGGACCCCCCCCCCCAAAAAAAACTGGATAGTCGGGGGAAAAATCCTTAGGGGATCAATCATTTACTGATCTTGACTGAATATCTTTCCTAACTTTAATGAGGATTAATCTATATTTTATTTATGAAAAAAAAAAAAAAGTGAAACTTTTTATTTCAATTTCTTTACCTGAAATGTATTCAGTTGTATTTATTAATGCTATTGCTAATTTATTTATTTGTTCCAATCTTATTACTGACTGTTTAGTTGTCGTTAACAATTTAAATGTTTAAAATTTATATAAGTCTAGGTGTTCTTGTTGTGCTGTTTTTTTGGGGGGGTAAAACCATAGGCAAAAGTTCCTAAGTGTAAAGGGCCTGAGTGTTCTGTAGGATGCTTGCTCATGTTATTCAGCTGCATTTTACAACAATAAAGAAAATAATTTTTTTTACCAGATTCAGTCCAACACTTATTCACATTTCTTTGTTCCCCAATATATTGTTTTCACTAATTTTAATTTGATAAAATTACTGTGCACTCATTATTTTTCTAGAGTAACTTTTGCAACTGAATTATCCACTAACCTAGTTTATAAAAGTATTTTTGTCAGATTATATTTACATATTCATTCATTTGTTGTTTTTCTTTACAGTAAAGTTGTCTATATTTGGTAGATTGTGTGTAAAACACAAAAGAGTGATGAGCAGGTCAACACACAAGGAGATATAGAAATTCTACACTGATTTAAAAAAAACTGTGCTGGTATCGGATCGATATCGGCAGATACTCAGAATTTTTGGTATCGGTATCGGTTCTGAAAAAGTGGTATCGACCCAGCCCTAATTAAAACATGCCGAAAGTGCTCTCCACTTTCAGAGCTCAAGTTATTACCCTTCTAGCGCTGCCCATTGAAGACAGTGAGCAGGGTCCCCATCTACTCTGCCCAATACGGGCCCTTAAAGTGTATGTTGAGCGCTCTGGCCTGTACAGACACTCAGGTCTATGTGTGCTTTGGAGGTCGCTCTAAAGGGCTGCTGGTTATGAAGCAGAGACTATCTCACTGGATAGTAGGGGTGTAAATCGGATGGTTCATCACGATTCGATACGATATCGATTCTCATACCCAGCGATACGATATTTGCCGATACCTCAAAAAATTATACGATACGATTACGATTCGATACAGGAGTATATGATATTATAACATTTTAAACAGCCATCTACATTTTTATTAACTCCCAAATGCAACCAAAAAATATATAACATGAACATAAATCTAAAAATGCTACTATGGGCTCAGTGCTAAAAATAAATTCTACAGATACAGACCCTGTTTACAAGGATATTAGCCAAAACATACATTTTTATGTAGTTTTGTCTGTATTTATTAATCCATGCACAAAAAAGTGGAGGAGAGCTCAATTCAGTATTCGTGCAGAGTTGACACGGCTGTCTGTGTCAGTGGCAGAGCCAGGATGTTTTCATAGGGATGGCCAGGGAGGGGCCAGCAACCAGCCTGGGGTGACACATAAATCTTCATTATTTCAATATAAAAATGTGGTTGACTATAAAATACTAGACTATTTTAGTGCCTTAAACACAGTTGAATACAGTGAATTACTACTTAATTGTAATTTAGGTATTTGTGAATTATTGTATCATGTAATATGACATTTTTTGTATTATTCCTCACCTCTAGGTATTTTAATAAAGGGGCTCACTATAGCTTTATTGCTCTGTCAGTTTGGTTCTGGCTCTCAAAATCGCCCCAAACGTGTTTTCTAACATTACATACTCATGGATGAGACATGCAGTTAGGGATAAGATTGTGAAAAAACAACAGCACATAAATGCCAGAATGTAAAATGAGTTGTGTTATGCATTTAAATGGTTTCATTTTCGTTTGTATTTTTAAAATGAATGAATTTTTTTTTCGCATATTTTCGCATAAGTGCACTGTGCTCACATTTACTTGTGAATTAAATAAACAATTAATATACATATCAGCTTGCACCTTATTGTGATCTGCAATTGCAGGATAGCCTATATTTTAGTATGCATTTGAGAGACGTTCTGAATCGTAATGCATACATACATGTATGCACAGTTTGCAGCTTTAATCGCCTTTTTGGTAATTTCATGACTTAACTGACGACAGAACTGCGTAGTATGCTCAAGTTCGGTAAAGTTGGCAAGATATTCACAGATTCGACTTTTCCGGATCAATAACTCGTGAGCAAAACGTTTTTACGGCACAAATGACACCTCTTTTCGTTCGTAGTGATGTAGTAAACAAGCTACAAACGTGGTTTCCTCAAAACAAGCTTTCCTCCGCTCCGTGCAAAATACATTGATCTAAATGCGCTGGCGTCTGAGAGACAAGTCCTAAGAGACCGTCTGCAAAGTGCGAAATGCGAAAAACGTTACTAATAAAATACTCAATACCTTCACAGTAACACATTGTAGTGTCACCAAATTTAGAACACGCGTCACTGCTCTCCTGCTGGTTATACTACAACAGTTATTTTTTCAAAATATTGCTTTTACACATTTTTTATTATTTTTTATTATGAAAAATAGTTAATAACTTTACTGTAACACACTGTACTTTCACCAAACTCACTTCACACATAACTGCTCTCCTGCTGGTTATACTACAACATTAATTTTGAAAACAATTGCTTTGGCATATTTTTTATGATTATTTATTATGAAACACAATTAATAACTTTACTGTAACAAACTGTACTTTCACCAAAATCACTTCACACATCAGTGCTCTCCTGCTGGTTATACTACAACACTTATATTGGAAATAAATTATTTGGCATATTTTTTATGATTATTTATTATGAAACAAAATTAATAACTTTACTGTAACACACTGTAATTTCACCAAAATCACTTCTCACATCACTGATCTTATGCTGGTTATACTACAACATTCATTGTGAAAACAATTGCTTTGACATATTTTTTATAATTATTTATTATGAAACAAAGTTAATAACTTTACTGTAACTCACTGTACTTTCACCAAAATCCATTCACACATCACTGATCTTATGCTGGTTATACTACAATACTTATTTTGGAAATAAATTATTTGAACTATTTTTATGATTATTTATTATGAAACAAAATTAATAACTTTACTGTAACAAACTGTACTTTCACCAAAATCACTTCACACATCACTACTCTCCTGCTAGTTATACTACAACACTTATTTTGAAAATAATTGCTTTGGCATATTTTTTATGATTATTTATTATAAAACAAAGTTAATAACTTTACTGTAACACACTGTACTTTCACCAAAATCACTTCACACATCACTGATCTTATGCTGGCTATACTACAACATTCATTTTGAAAATAATTGTTTTGGCATTTTTTATGATTATTTATTATGAAACAAAATTAATAACTTTACTGTAACACTGTAAATTCACCAAAATCACTTCACACATCACTGATCTTATGCTGGCTATACTACAACATTCATTTTGAAAACAATTGCTTTGGCATATTTTTTATGATTATTTATTATGAAACAAATGTAATAACTTTACTGTAACACACTGTACTTTCACCAAAATAACTTCACACATCATTACTCTCCTGCTAGTTATACTACAACACTTATTTTGAAAATAATTGCTTTGGCATATTTTTTATGATTATTTATTATAAAACAAAGTTAATAACTTTACTGTAACACACTGTACTTTCACCAAAATCACTTCACACATCACTGATCTTATGCTGGTTATACTACAACATTCATTTTGAAAATAATTGTTTTGGCATTTTTTATGATTATTTATTATGAAACAAAATTAATAACTTTACTGTAACACACTGTACTTTCACCAAAATCACGTCACACATTACTGATCTTATGCTGGTTATACTACAACATTCATTTTGAAAACAATTGCTTTGGCATATTTTTTATGATTAGTGATTTTGGTGAAAGTACAGTGTGTTACAGTAAAGTTATTAATTTTGTTTCATAATAAATAATCATAAAAAATATGCCAAAACAATTGTTTTCAAAATAGGTGTTGTAGTATAACCAGCAGGAGAGCAGTGATGTGTGAAGTGATTTTAGTGAAAGTACAGTGAGTTACAGTAAAGTTATTAACTTTGTTTCATAATAAATAATTATAAAAAATATGTAAAATAATTTATTTTCAAAATAAGTGTTGTAGTATAACCAACAGGAGAGCAGTGATGTGTGAAGTGATTTTGGTGAAAGTACAGTTTGTTACAGTAAAGTTATTAATTTTGTTTCATAATAAATAATCATAAAAAATATGCCAAAGCAATTGTTTTCAAAATGATTGTTGTAGTATAACCAGCATAAGATCAGTGATGTGTGAAGTGATTTTGGTGAAAGTACAGTGTGTTACAGTAAAGTTATTAATTTTGTTTCATAATAAAAATAATCATAACAAATATGCCAAAGCAATTGTTTTCAAAATGAATGTTGTAGTATAACCAGCAGGAGAGCAGTGATGTGTGAAGTGATTTTGGTGAAAGTACAGTGTGTTACAGTAAAGTTATTAATTTTGTTTCATAATAAATAATCATAAAAAATATGCCAAAGCAATTATTTTCAAAATAAGTGTTGTAGTATAACCAGCAGGAGAGCAGTGATGTGTGAAGTTATTTCGGTGAATGTACAGTGTGTTACAGTAAAGTTATTAATTTTGTTTCATAATAAATAATCATAAAAAATATGCCAAAGCAATTGTTTTCAAAATGAATGTTGTAGTATAACCAGCATAAGATCAGTGATGTGTGAAGTGATTTTGGTGAAAGTACAGTGTGTTACAGTAAAGTTATTAATTTTGTTTCATAATAAATAATCATAAAAAATATGCCAAAGCAATTATTTTCAAAATAAGTGTTGTAGTATAGCCAGCATAAGATCCGTGATGTGTGAAGTGATTTTGGTGAAAGTACAGTGAGTTACAGTAAAGTTATTAACTTTTTCATAATAAATAATCATAACAAATATGCCAAAGCAATTATTTACAAAGTGAATGTTGTAGTATAACCAGCATAAGATCAGTGATGTGTGAAGTGATTTTGGTGAAAGTAAAGTGTGTTACAGTACAGTTATTAACGTTGTTTTATAATAAATATCATAAAAAATATGCCAAAGCAATTATTTTCAAAATAAGTGTTTTAGTATAACCAGCATAAGATCAGTGATGTGTAAAGTGATTTTAGTGAAAGTACAGTGAGTTACAGTAAAGTTATTAACTTTGTTTCATAATAAATAATCATAAAAAATATGTCAAATAATTTATTTTCAAAATAAGTGTTGTAGTATAACCAACAGGAGAGCAGTGATGTGTGAAGTGATTTTGGTGAAAGTACAGTTTGTTACAGTAAAGTTATTAATTTTGTTTCATAATAAATAATCATAAAAAATATACCAAAGCAATTGTTTTCAAAATGATTGTTGTAGTATAACCAGCATAAGATCAGTGATGTGTGAAGTGATTTTGGTGAAAGTACAGTGTGTTACAGTAAAGTTATTAATTTTTTTTCATAATAAATAATCATAACAAATATGCCAAAGCAATTGTTTTCAAAATGCATGTTGTAGTATAACCAGCAGGAGAGCAGTGATGTGTGAAGTGAATTTGGTGAAAGTACCGTGTGTTACAGTAAAGTTATTAATTTTGTTTCATAATAAATAATCATAAAAAATATGCCAAAACAATTATTTTCAAAATGAATGTTGTAGTATAACCAACATAAGATCAGTGATGTGTGAAGTGATTTTGGTGAAAGTACAGTTTGTTATAGTACAGATATTAACTTTGTTTTATAATAAGTAATCATAAAAAATATGCCAAAGCAATTATTTTCAAAATAAGTGTTGTAGTATAACCAGCATAAGATCAGTGATGTGTGAAGTGATTTTGGTGAAAGTACAGTGAGTTACAGTAAAGTTATTAACTTTTTCATAATAAATAATCATAACAAATATGCCACAGCAATTATTTTCAAAATGAATGTTGTAGTATAACCAGCACAAGATCAGTGATGTGTGAAGTGATTTTGGTGAAAGTACAGTGTGTTACAGTAAAGTTATTAATTTCGTTTCATAATAAATAATCATAAAAAATATGCCAAAGCAATTGTTTTCAAAATGATTGTTGTAGTATAACCAGCATAAGATCAGTGATGTGTGAAGTGATTTTGGTGAAAGTACAGTGTGTTACAGTAAAGTTATTAATTTTGTTTCATAATAAAAATAATCATAACAAATATGCCAAAGCAATTGTTTTCAAAATGAATGTTGTAGTATAACCAGCAGGAGAGCAGTGATGTGTGAAGTGATTTTGGTGAAAGTACAGTGTGTTACAGTAAAGTTATTAATTTTGTTTCATAATAAATAATCATAAAAAATATGCCAAAGCAATTATTTTCAAAATAAGTGTTGTAGTATAACCAGCAGGAGAGCAGTGATGTGTGAAGTTATTTCGGTGAATGTACAGTGTGTTACAGTAAAGTTATTAATTTTGTTTCATAATAAATAATCATAAAAAATATGCCAAAGCAATTGTTTTCAAAATGAATGTTGTAGTATAACCAGCATAAGATCAGTGATGTGTGAAGTGATTTTGGTGAAAGTACAGTGTGTTACAGTAAAGTTATTAATTTTGTTTCATAATAAATAATCATAAAAAATATGCCAAAGCAATTATTTTCAAAATAAGTGTTGTAGTATAGCCAGCATAAGATCCGTGATGTGTGAAGTGATTTTGGTGAAAGTACAGTGAGTTACAGTAAAGTTATTAACTTTTTCATAATAAATAATCATAACAAATATGCCAAAGCAATTATTTACAAAGTGAATGTTGTAGTATAACCAGCATAAGATCAGTGATGTGTGAAGTGATTTTGGTGAAAGTAAAGTGTGTTACAGTACAGTTATTAACGTTGTTTTATAATAAATATCATAAAAAATATGCCAAAGCAATTATTTTCAAAATAAGTGTTGTAGTATAACCAGCAGGAGAGCAGTGATGTGTGAAGTGATTTTGGTGAAAGTAAGTGTGTTACAGTACAGTTATTAACTTTTTTATTTTTTTTTTTTTTTTTTTAAGTTATTAATTTGTTTCATAATAAATAATCATAAAAAATATGCAAAAATTATTTTCAAAATAATGTTGTAGTATAACCACAAGACAGTGATGTGTGAAGTGATTTTGGTGAAAGTACAGTTGTTACAGTAAAGTTATTAATTTTGTTTCATAATAAATAATCATAAAAAATATCCAAAGCAATTTTTTCAAAATATGTTGTAGTATAACCAGCATAAGATCGTGATGTGTGAAGTGATTTTGGTGAAAGTACAGTGGTTACAGTAAAGTTATTAATTTTTTTATAATAAATAATCATAACAAATATGCCAAAGCAATTTTTTCAAAATATGTTTAGTATAACCAGCAAAGACAGTGATGTGTAAGTGATTTTGGTGAAAGTACGTGGTTACAGTAAAGTTATTAATTTGTTTATAATAAATAATCATAAAAAATATGCCAAAAATTATTTTCAAAATAATGTTGTAGTATAACCAACAAAGACAGTGATGTGTGAAGTGATTTTGGTGAAAGTACAGTTTGTTAAGTAAAGTTATTAATTTGTTTATAATAATAATCATAAAAAATATCCAAACAATTTTTTCAAAATAATGTTGTAGTATAACCAGCAGGAGAGCAGTGATGTGTGAAGTGATTTTGGTGAAAGTACAGTGTGTTACAGTAAAGTTATTAATTTTGTTTCATAATAAATAATCATAAAAAATATGCCAAAGCAATTATTTTCAAAATAAGTGTTGTAGTATAACCAGCAGGAGAGCAGTGATGTGTGAAGTTATTTCGGTGAATGTACAGTGTGTTACAGTAAAGTTATTAATTTTGTTTCATAATAAATAATCATAAAAAATATGCCAAAGCAATTGTTTTCAAAATGAATGTTGTAGTATAACCAGCATAAGATCAGTGATGTGTGAAGTGATTTTGGTGAAAGTACAGTGTGTTACAGTAAAGTTATTAATTTTGTTTCATAATAAATAATCATAAAAAATATGCCAAAGCAATTATTTTCAAAATAAGTGTTGTAGTATAGCCAGCATAAGATCCGTGATGTGTGAAGTGATTTTGGTGAAAGTACAGTGAGTTACAGTAAAGTTATTAACTTTTTCATAATAAATAATCATAACAAATATGCCAAAGCAATTATTTACAAAGTGAATGTTGTAGTATAACCAGCATAAGATCAGTGATGTGTGAAGTGATTTTGGTGAAAGTAAAGTGTGTTACAGTACAGTTATTAACGTTGTTTTATAATAAATATCATAAAAAATATGCCAAAGCAATTATTTTCAAAATAAGTGTTGTAGTATAACCAGCAGGAGAGCAGTGATGTGTGAAGTTATTTCGGTGAATGTAGAGTGTGTTACAGTAAAGTTATTAATTTTGTTTCATAATAAATAATCATAAAAAATATGCCAAAACAATTATTTTCAAAATGAATGTTGTAGTATAAACAGCATAAGATCAGTGTTGTGTGAAGTGATTTTGGTGAAAGTAAAGTGTGTTACAGTACAGTTATTAACTTTGTTTTATAATAATCATAAAAAAAATGCCAAAGCAATTGTTTTCAAAATAGGTGTTGTAGTATAACCAGCAGGAGAGCAGTGATGTGTGAAGTGATTTTGGTGAAAGTACAGTGAGTTACAGTAAAGTTATTAACTTTTTCATAATAAATAATCATAACAAATATGCCAAAGAAATTATTTTCTAAATGAATGTTGTAGTATAAACAGCATAAGATCAGTGATGTGTGAAGTGATTTTGGTGAAAGTAAAGTGTGTTACAGTACAGTTATTAACTTTGTTTTATAATAATCATAAAAAATATGCCAAAGCAATTGTTTTCAAAATAGGTGTTGTAGTATAACCAGCAGGAGAGCAGTGATGTGTGAAGTGATTTTGGTGAAAGTACAGTGTGTTACAGTACAGTTATTAACTTTTTTTATAATAAATAATCATACAAAATATACCAAAGCAATTATTTTCAAAATAAGTGTTTTAGTATAACCAGCATAAGATCAGTGATGTGTAAAGTGATTTTAGTGAAAGTACAGTGAGTTACAGTAAAGTTATTAACTTTGTTTCATAATAAATAATCATAAAAAATATGTCAAATAATTTATTTTCAAAATAAGTGTTGTAGTATAACCAACAGGAGAGCAGTGATGTGTGAAGTGATTTTGGTGAAAGTACAGTTTGTTACAGTAAAGTTATTAATTTTGTTTCATAATAAATAATCATAAAAAATATACCAAAGCAATTGTTTTCAAAATGATTGTTGTAGTATAACCAGCATAAGATCAGTGATGTGTGAAGTGATTTTGGTGAAAGTACAGTGTGTTACAGTAAAGTTATTAATTTTTTTTCATAATAAATAATCATAACAAATATGCCAAAGCAATTGTTTTCAAAATGCATGTTGTAGTATAACCAGCAAAGACCGTGATGTGTGAAGTGATTTTGGTGAAAGTACAGTGAGTTACAGTAAAGTTATTAACTTTTTCATAATAAATAATCATAACAAATATGCCAAAGCAATTATTTACAAAGTGAATGTTGTAGTATAACCAGCATAAGATCAGTGATGTGTGAAGTGATTTTGGTGAAAGTAAAGTGTGTTACAGTACAGTTATTAACGTTGTTTTATAATAAATATCATAAAAAATATGCCAAAGCAATTATTTTCAAAATAAGTGTTGTAGTATAACCAGCAGGAGAGCAGTGATGTGTGAAGTTATTTCGGTGAATGTAGAGTGTGTTACAGTAAAGTTATTAATTTTGTTTCATAATAAATAATCATAAAAAATATGCCAAAACAATTATTTTCAAAATGAATGTTGTAGTATAAACAGCATAAGATCAGTGTTGTGTGAAGTGATTTTGGTGAAAGTAAAGTGTGTTACAGTACAGTTATTAACTTTGTTTTATAATAATCATAAAAAAAATGCCAAAGCAATTGTTTTCAAAATAGGTGTTGTAGTATAACCAGCAGGAGAGCAGTGATGTGTGAAGTGATTTTGGTGAAAGTACAGTGAGTTACAGTAAAGTTATTAACTTTTTCATAATAAATAATCATAACAAATATGCCAAAGCAATTATTTTCAAAATGAATGTTGTAGTATAACCAGCATAAGATCAGTGATGTGTGAAGTGATTTTGGTGAAAGTAAAGTGTGTTACAGTACAGTTATTAACTTTGTTTTATAATAATCATAAAAAATATGCCAAAGCAATTGTTTTCAAAATAGGTGTTGTAGTATAACCAGCAGGAGAGCAGTGATGTGTGAAGTGATTTTGGTGAAAGTACAGTGTGTTACAGTACAGTTATTAACTTTTTTTATAATAAATAATCATACAAAATATGCCAAAGCAATTATTTTCAAAATAAGTGTTTCAGTATAACCAGCATAAGATCAGTGATGTGTAAAGTGATTTTAGTGAAAGTACAGTGAGTTACAGTAAAGTTATTAACTTTGTTTCATAATAAATAATCATAAATAATATGCCAAATAATTTATTTTCAAAATAAGTGTTGTAGTATAACCAGCAGGAGAGCACTGATGTGTGAAGTGATTTTGGTGAAAGTACAGTTTGTTACAGTACAGTTATTAACTTTGTTTTATAATAAATAATCATAAAAAATATGCCAAAGCAATTATTTTCAAAATAAGTGTTGTAGTATAACCAGCATAAGATCAGTGATGTGTGAAGTGATTTTGGTGAAAGTACAGTGAGTTACAGTAAAGTTATTAACTTTTTCATAATAAATAATCATAACAAATATGCCAAAGCAATTATTTTCAAAATGAATGTTGTAGTATAACCAGCACAAGATCAGTGATGTGTGAAGTGATTTTGGTGAAAGTACAGTGTGTTACAGTAAAGTTATTAATTTCGTTTCATAATAAATAATCATAAAAAATATGCCAAAGCAAATGTTTTCAAAAAGAATGTTGTAGTATAACCAGCAGGAGAGCAGTGATGTGTGAAGTGATTTTGGTGAAAGTACAGTGTTACAGTACAGTTATTAACTTTGTTTTATAATAAATAATCATAAAAAATATGCCAAAGCAATTATTTTCAAAATAAGTGTTGTAGTATAACCAGCATAAGATCAGTGATGTGTAAAGTGATTTTAGTGAAAGTACAGTGAGTTACAGTAAAGTTCTTAACTTTTTCATAATAAATAATCATAACAAATATGCCAAAGCAATTATTTTCAAAATGAATGTTGTAGTATAACCAGCATAAGATCAGTGATGTGTGAAGTGATTTTGGTGAAAGTAAAGTGTGTTACAGTACAGTTATTAACTTTGTTTCATAATAAATAATCATAAAAAATATGTCAAATAATTTATTTTCAAAATAAGTGTTGTAGTATAACCAACAGGAGAGCAGTGATGTGTGAAGTGATTTTGGTGAAAGTACAGTTTGTTACAGTAAAGTTATTAATTTTGTTTCATAATAAATAATCATAAAAAATATACCAAAGCAATTGTTTTCAAAATGATTGTTGTAGTATAACCAGCATAAGATCAGTGATGTGTGAAGTGATTTTGGTGAAAGTACAGTGTGTTACAGTAAAGTTATTAATTTTGTTTCATAATAAATAATCATAACAAATATGCCAAAGCAATTGTTTTCAAAATGAATGTTGTAGTATAACCAGCAGGAGAGCAGTGATGTGTGAAGTGAATTTGGTGAAAGTACCGTGTGTTACAGTAAAGTTATTAATTTTGTTTCATAAAAAATATGCCAAAGCAATTATTTTCTAAATAAGTGTTGTAGTATAGCCAGCATAAGATCAGTGATGTGTGAAGTGATTTTGGTGAAAGTACAGTGAGTTACAGTAAAGTTATTAACTTTTTCATAATAAATAATCATAACAAATATGCCAAAGCAATTATTTACAAAGTGAATGTTGTAGTATAACCAGCATAAGATCAGTGATGTGTAGGGATGGGTACCGAAACCCGGTATTTAATCGGTCTCGGGGCTAAATTATGAAAGACCGGAGTATCGATAAACTCTGACGTTAACGGTTCTGCTATCGGTACTGGAGAAATTAAGAAAACACACATATATTTATTATTGCTATATATACACAATATATTGCAAATTCTATCCCACCAGAGTCACCAGCTTTTTATGTGCAATAATATTCAAACATTTGTCTATGATGCATTTTTGCTATTCGCAATTCAGAAGCGAGATCGCGCTCACGTGGATGAGTTCAGCACGCGCAACATGAAAGCCCTGTTTATGATAGAAGAGAGAACTAACCATTAAAACATGCTTACACTTTAGGCCCGTGGCTGTTAGAAAAAACTAAGTTTATTTAATGTTTTTTTTTTGGCTTCTAAGGATTATAGCCGCGTTTCTTCTAGCACAACTTCCTTCCCTTCACAGCGGCGCGCATTCGTTCCTCCCTGACCAAAACTTAACGTCAGAATCAGATCAATCGTCTGTTGATTGTTGTAAAATGCAGTCTTTACAGTTGCTTAATTGCTGGACATGTATGATAATAAAACGTTGAAAGTACAATCCACACGAGAGACGCTGTTCCCCGTGTATGTGTGTGTGTGTGTGTGCGTGCGTGCGTGCGCGGCGCGCTCTAAAACTGACAAGCAAAGGACACTTTTGAGTTTTGGTGCGTCCAAACGATCAAATACACATAAAACATGTAAAAAAAAAAAAAAAACAGCCGGCTTGAAGAGTATTCACTTAAATACAGTTTATATCTTAAAGTGAACGAGAACAGTTGGGAGAAAATTGTGTGTCAATATTTTGTCTTAAAGTGACAGACTGCTTCATCAATGTTAATCAAAGAGAAAATCACCCACAGCTCTTATTCTGAATAATGTTATAGCTTTAATAAGCATTAATCTATCAGTATATATAGTGAAAACTATGCAGTGTTCATTTACATTTGATCACTTTTAGCTATTACTTACCTTGAACATTAATGTTAGTAGACATTCATGGAAAAATGAAAGCACAGTTTTTTTCTTCATTTCATGTGTACATTTGTTTTATGGTATGACACATGGTATATTTGTCAGTTTGTTTAACTTTGTTTCTTTGTTCATGTTCTTACTCTATCTTATCATATGTATATAAAAAACAAAAAATGCCTGCACACTGGTGCATTTACAAATTGATGCTTTATATTCATTTAATTAAATATGTATTGAACATTTCAGAATATAAAGCAATGTTAATTAAGCTGCTAATCTATCTATCTATGCTAATTTATCATATAAATATATATTTCATACATATATGTGTATGTATGTATGTATGTATGAATGAATAACAAAAAGTACCGATAAGAATACCGTTAAAGTACCGGATCGATAAGCAGTATCGATAAGAGTAGTAATACCGTTAAAACCTTAACGATACCCATCCCTAGTGATGTGTGAAGTGATTTTGGTGAAAGTAAAGTGTGTTACAGTACAGTTATTAACTTTGTTTTATAATAAATAATCATAAAAAATATGCCAAAGCAATTATTTTCAAAATAAGTGTTGTAGTATAACCAGCAGGAGAGCAGTGATGTGTGAAGTTATTTCGGTGAATGTAGAGTGTGTTACAGTAAAGTTATTAATTTTGTTTCATAATAAATAATCATAAAAAATATGCCAAAACAATTATTTTCAAAATGAATGTTGTAGTATAACCAACATAAGATCAGTGATGTGTGAAGTGATTTTGGTGAAAGTACAGTTTGTTATAGTACAGTTATTAACTTTGTTTTATAATAAATAATCATAAAAAATATGCCAAGGCAATTATTTTCAAAATAAGTGTTGTAGTATAACCAGCATAAGATCAGTGATGTGTGAAGTGATTTTGGTGAAAGTACAGTGAGTTACAGTAAAGTTATTAACTTTTTCATAATAAATAATCATAACAAATATGCCAAAGCAATTATTTTCCAAATGAATGTTGTAGTATAACCAGCATAAGATCAGTGATGTGTGAAGTGATTTTGGTGAAAGTACAGTGTGTTACAGTAAAGTTATTAATTTCGTTTTATAATAAATAATCATAAAAAATATGCCAAAACAATTATTTTCAAAATGAATGTTGTAGTATAACCAACATAAGATCAGTGATGTGTGAAGTGATTTTGGTGAAAGTACAGTTTGTTATTGTACAGTTATTAACTTTGTTTTATGATAAAAAATCATAATAAATATGCCAAAGTAATTATTTTCAAAATAAGTGTTGTAGTATAACCAGCATAAGATCAGTGATGTGTGAAGTGATTTTGGTGAAAGTACAGTGAGTTACAGTAAAGTTATTAACTTTTTCATAATAAATAATCATAACAAATATGCCAAAGCAATTATTTTCTAAATGAATGTTGTAGTATAACCAGCATAAGATCAGTGATGTGTGAAGTGATTTTGGTGAAAGTAAAGTGTGTTACAGTACAGTTATTAACTTTGTTTTATAATAATCATAAAGAATATGCCAAAGCAATTGTTTTCAAAATAGGTGTTGTAGTATAACCAGCAGGAGAGCAGTGATGTGTGAAGTGATTTTGGTGAAAGTACAGTGTGTTACAGTACAGTTATTAACTTTGTTTTATAATAAATAATCATACAAAATATGCAAAAGCAATTATTTTCAAAATAAGTGTTGTAGTATAACCAGCATAAGATCAGTGATGTGTAAAGTGATTTTAGTGAAAGTACAGTGAGTTACAGTAAAGTTATTAACTTTGTTTCATAATAAATAATCATTAAAAATATGTCAAATCATTTATTTTCAAAATAAGTGTTGTAGTATAACCAACAGGAGAGCAGTGATGTGTGAAGTGATTTTGGTGAAAGTACAGTTTGTTACAGTAAAGTTATTAATTTTGTTTCATAATAAATAATCATAACAAATATGCCAAAGAAATTGTTTTCAAAATGAATGTTGTAGTATAACCAGCAGCAGAGCAGTGATGTGTGAAGTGATTTTGGTGAAAGTACCGTGTGTTACAGTAAAGTTATTAATTTTGTTTCATAATAATCATAAAAAATATGCAAAATAATCTATTTTCAAAATAAGTGTTGTAGTATAACCAGCAGGAGAGCACTGATGTGTGAAGTGATTTTGGTGAAAGTACCGTGTGTTACAGTAAAGTTATTAATTTTGTTTCATAATAAATAATAATAAAAAATATGCCAAATAATCTATTTTCAAAATAAGTGTTGTAGTATAACCAGCAGGAGAGCACTGATGTGTGAAGTGATTTTGGTGAAAGTACAGTGAGTTACAGTAAAGTTATTAACTTTTTCATAATAAATAATCATAACAAATATGCCAAAGCAATTATTTTCAAAATGAATGTTGTAGTATAACCAGCATAAGATCAGTGATGTGTAAAGTGATTTTGGTGAAAGTACAGTGAGTTACAGTAAAGTTATTAACTTTGTTTCATAATAAATAATCATAAAAAATATGCCAAAACAATTATTTTCAAAATGAATGTTGTAGTATAACCAACATAAGATCAGTGATGTGTGAAGTGATTTTGGTGAAAGTACAGTTTGTTATTGTACAGTTATTAACTTTGTTTTATAATAAATAATCATAAAAAATATGCCAAAGTAATTATTTTCAAAATAAGTGTTGTAGTATAACCAGCATAAGATCAGTGATGTGTGAAGTGATTTTGGTGAAAGTACAGTGAGTTACAGTAAAGTTATTAACTTTTTCATAATAAATAATCATAACAAATATGCCAAAGCAATTATTTTCTAAATGAATGTTGTAGTATAACCAGCATAAGATCAGTGATGTGTGAAGTGATTTTGGTGAAAGTAAAGTGTGTTACAGTACAGTTATTAACTTTTTTTTATAATAATCATAAAAAATATGCCAAAGCAATTGTTTTCAAAATAGGTGTTGTAGTATAACCAGCAGGAGAGCAGTGATGTGTGAAGTGATTTTGGTGAAAGTACAGTGTGTTACAGTACAGTTATTAACTTTGTTTTATAATAAATAATCATACAAAATATGCCAAAGCAATTATTTTCAAAATAAGTGTTGTAGTATAACCAGCATAAGATCAGTGATGTGTAAAGTGATTTTAGTGAAAGTACAGTGAGTTACAGTAAAGTTATTAACTTTGTTTCATAATAAATAATCATTAAAAATATGTCAAATAATTTATTTTCAAAATAAGTGTTGTAGTATAACCAACAGGAGAGCAGTGATGTGTGAAGTGATTTTGGTGAAAGTACAGTTTGTTACAGTAAAGTTATTAATTTTGTTTCATAATAAATAATCATACAAAATATGCAAAATAATCTATTTTCAAAATAAGTGTTGTAGTATAACCAGCAGGAGAGCACTGATGTGTGAAGTGATTTTGGGGAAAGTACCGTGTGTTACAGTAAAGTTATTAATTTTGTTTCATAATAAATAATAATAAAAAATATGCCAAATAATCTATTTTCAAAATAAGTGTTGTAGTATAACCAGCAGGAGAGCACTGATGTGTGAAGTGATTTTGGTGAAAGTACAGTGAGTTACAGTAAAGTTATTAACTTTTTCATAATAAATAATCATAACAAATATGCCAAAGCAATTATTTTCAAAATGAATGTTGTAGTATAACCAGCATAAGATCAGTGATGTGTAAAGTGATTTTGGTGAAAGTACAGTGAGTTACAGTAAAGTTATTAACTTTGTTTTATAATAAATAATCAAAAAAATTTGCCAAAGCAATTATTTTCAAAATAAGTGTTTAGTATAACCATCAGGAGAGCAGTGATGTGTGAAGTGATTTTGGTGAAAGTACAGTGTGTTACAGTAAAGTTATTAATTTTGTTTCATAATAAATAATCATAAAAAATATGCCAAAGCAATTATTTTCAAAATGAATATTATAGTATAACCAGCAGGAGAGCAGTGATGTGTGAAGTGATTTTGGTGAATGAACAGTGTTACATTAAAGTTATTAATTTAGTTTCATAATAAATAATCATAAAAAATATGCAAAGCAATTGTTTTCAAAATGAATGTTGTAGTATAACCAGCATAAGATCAGTGATGTGTGAATGGATTTTGGTGAAATTACAGTGTGTTACAGTAAAGTTATTACCTATTATGTCCAATAACAGAGAAGTTAATAACTATTTTTCATAATAAAGGTTCATAAAAAATGTGTAAAGCAATTATTTTCAAAATAAGTGTTGTAGTATAACCAGCAGGAGAGCAGTGATATGTGTGAAGTGAATTTGGTGAGTATACAGTGTGTTACAGTAAAGTTATTAGCTTTATTTCATAATAAATAATCATAAAAAATATGCCAAAGCAATTGTTTTCAAAATGAATGTTGTAGTATAACCAGCATAAGATCAGTGATGTGTGAAGTGATTTTGGTGAAAGTACAGTTTGTTACAGTAAAGTTATTAATTTAGTTTCATAATAAATAATCATAAAAAATATGTCTAAGCAATTGTTTTCAAAATAAATGTTGTAGTATAACCAGCATAAGATCGGTGATGTGTGAAGTGATTTTTGGGAAAGTACAGTGTGTTACAGTACAGTTATTAACTTTGTTTTATAATAAATAATCATAAAAAATATGCCAAAACAATTATTTTCAAAATGAATGTTGTACTATAACCAGCATAAGATCAGTGATGTGTGAAGTGATTTTGGTGAAAGTACAGTGTGTTACAGTACAGTTATTAACTTTGTTTTAAAATAAATAATCATACAAAATATGCCAAAGCAATTATTTTCAAAATAAGTGTTGTAGTATAACCAGCATAAGATCAGTGATGTGTGAATGGATTTTGGTGAAAGTACAGTGAGTTACAGTAAAGTTATTAACTTTGTTTCATAATAAATAATCATAAAAAATATGCCAAAGCAATTATTTTCAAAATGAATGTTGTAGTATAACTAGCATAAGATCAGTGATGTGTGAAGTGAATTTGGTGAAAGTACAGTGTGTTACAGTAAAGTTATTACCTATTATGTCCAATAACAGTGAAGTTAATAACTATTTTTCATAATAAAGGTTCATAAAAAATGTGTAAAAGCAATTATTTTCAAAACAAGTGCTGTAGTATAACCAGCAGGAGAGCAGTGATATGTGTGAAGTGAATTTGGTGAGACTACAGTGTGTTACAGTAAAGTTATTAGCTTTATTTCATAATAAATAATCATAAAAATATGCCAAAGCAATTTTTTTCAAAATGAATGTTGTAGTATAACCAGCATAAGATCAGTGATGTGTGAAGTGATTTTGGTGAAAGTACAGTTTGTTACAGTAAAGTTATTAATTTTGTTTCATAATAAATAATCATAAAAAATGTCAAAGCAATTGTTTTCAAAATGAATGTTGTAGTATAACCAGCATAAGATCAGTGATGTGTGAAGTGATTTTGGGGAAAGTACAGTGTGTTACAGTAAAGTTATTAATTTGGTTTCATAATAAATAATCATAAAAAATATGCCAAAGCAATTATTTTCAAAATAAGTGTTGTAGTATAACCAACAGGAGAGCAGTGATGTGTGAAGTGATTTTGGTGAAAGTAAAGTGTGTTACAGTAAAGTTATTTATTATGAAACAAAACTAATAATCATAAAAAATATGCCAAATAATTTATTTTCAACATAAGTGTTGTAGTATAACCAGCAGGAGAGCACTGATGTGTGAAGTGATTTTGGTGAAAGTACAGTTTGTTACAGTAAAGTTATTAATTTTTCTTTCATAATAAATAATCATAACAAATATGCCAAAGCAATTGTTTTCAAAATTAATGTTGTAGTATAACCAGCAGGAGAGCAGTGATGTGTGAAGTGAATTTGGTGAAAGTACAGTGTGTTACAGTAAAGTTATTAACTATTTTTCATACTAAAAAATGTGTAAAAGCAATATTTTGAAAAAATAACTGTTGTAGTATAACCAGCAGGAGAGCAGTGACGCGTGTACTAAATTTGGTGACACTACAATGTGTTACTGTAAAGGTATTGAGTATTTTATTAGTAACGTTTTTCGCATTTCGCACTTTGCAGACGGTCCCTTAGGACTTGTCTCTCAGACGCCAGCGCATTTAGATCAATTTTGCACGGAGCGGAGGAAAGCTTGTTTTGAGGAAAACACGCTTGTAGCTTGTTTACTACATCACTACGAATGAAAAGAGGTGTAATTTGTGCCGTAAAAATGTTTTGCTCGCGAGTTATTGATCCGGAAAAGCCGAATCTGTGAATATCTTGCCAACTTTACCGATCTGTATGCTCATAGTTTCTTGTGCGCTTATTTATGATGACGCAATCAGAGTGTGCGCCGTGAGCACAGTGACAGCTGACAAGACAGGGAAGTTTGTTTTACTGACATATACAGCCAAACAGCATCTCGTTGTTCTGCCGAAGCTCATTTGGCTGGTGTACCTTTTCCACGCTCATTTGACTAGCGCCTGGCGCTGAGGCAAAGCTGAAGCACACGTCTGAAAAGTCTTGTTTGATGTGGATGCAAAAAAATACACCAGTTCCGCGTCTTAATAACGGCATTTCTTGTCAAGAAAAAGAGGACAAAAACTGCAGGGTTTTGAGCAGGGTGGCCAAAGGGGTGGCTATGTTTAGATCAGTGTGCGCGCGGAAAACTTCTCACACAGCGCTCGACTGTTACTCCAACAATCCCGAGTGTCTTATATGCTCGCCTTGTGCCTTCGGGCAGTCCTTATATCGAGTTCTGAATGATACGTGAGTTTCAACGAGAATGCATGCGTTGGCTGTAATGCTTAAACGGACATTATGTGAAAATGTGGACCGTGCCAAAATAAAGGTGCCTTTTTATACTACAGATATCGATATTTTACGCGTGGCATCGATGCATCGTATCGTCATACATCGTATAGATATATCTATCGATCCATATCGATGAATCGTTACACCCCTATTGGATAGTGGATTCTATAACCTTGGCTAAATTTCATTACGCGATTATAGTGACCAAAATAATCAGTTATTGTTATTGTTAGACATTGTTAAAATGAGCTGGTTAGGTAGTGCTTATGGAACAGCAGAAATACAGCTGTTTCCACAGTAACCTATGTAAACAAAGCAGTGCTGCATTTATAAGTACTTCTTAAATACACATTTCAACCTTATTTGTATTTATATTTTATTTTACAATTATTTACTTATTTATATGCATGATTTAATTATATTGAAATAATAGCTTTTCATTCAACTCATGAAATTTCCCCATTAAAAAGCCCCCCTGCTCTAGTGGGCACATGTGCAGCTCAATTAGCATTGCCAGAGAACACCTGAATTGGCAGGTCCACCATTGGTGCCCCATTCTTTTCACAAATGAGAGCAGGTTCACACTGAGCATTTGACAGATGTCAAACACTCTGGAGATGCCATGGGGAACATTTAGCTGCCTGCAACATTATGACCCGTTCGACAGTGAGTTACTGATGGTCTGAGGAAGAATGTCCTTGTAGGGTCACACAGACCTCCACATGCTAGCCAACAGCACCCTTTTCAGTAAGTGTCAGGACCTACTCAAGACCTACCTAGCCCAGTTATCATCAGATTTAAAAATCTTGTTAATTACTTATAAAGCCCTGAATGGTTTAGCTCCTCAGTACTTGAGCGAGCTCTTATCCCATTATAGTCCTCCACGTCCACTGCGTTCTCAAAACTCTGGTCATTTGATAGTACCTAGAATATCAAAATCAACTGCGGGTAGCAGATAATTTTTCTATTTAGCGCCCAAACTCTGAAACAATCTACTCAACAATGTTTGGGAGGCAGACACACTCATACCTGGTATACACCTGGCATACACATAGCACACTAATACACTTCTAATATTCAAATCCGTTAAAGGATTTTTAGGCTGCATTAATTAGGTCAACCGGAACCGGTAACACTTCCCATAAAACTTGATGTACTTGTTACATCATAAGAAGATTGACATCTATGCTAATATTAGTCTGTTTCTTTCTTATTCCGAGGTCACCGTAGCCACCCGATCCGGTCCAGATGGTCACTGCAGTCACCAGATCCAGTCCGTATCCAGATCAGATGATGTATCAGCACCTAGAGACATCCTCTAAAGCCCTGAACGTCAGCGGAGTCTAGGAGACCTAAATTAGCCCCAGAGACAGATCCCCAGCGAGGACCCCGTCACCTAGACAGCCATCGGGAAAAGACCACTGGAACCAGTTGACCCCATACAATCTGACTTTGCTGCAGTTGTAACAAACTGCTGGTTCATCTGGCCAGACAAAATAAATAAAGGTGACTTGACTTGACTGAGCCTGGTTTCTCACAAGATTTTTTCTTCATTCTGTCACCGGTGGAGTTTTGGTTCCTTGCTGCTGTCGCCTCTGGCTTGCGTAGTTGGGGACACTTCATTTCCAGCGATATCATCGACTTGATTGCACAGATACTTTTTCAACTGAACTGAGCTGAATGATGCCATCACTAAATTCAATAATTAAATGCCTGAAAATTGAGTGTTAAATCTTGTCATTTTACATTATTGACACACTATTTTCCTATTTTGATATTGTGCAGTTGCTTTGTTACAATTTGTATTATTAAAAGCGCTACATAAATAAAGGTGACTTGACTTGACCCTTACTGCTGTTAGGCACTGGTATAAAGTCTTCAGAGCCACTATCAGACCTTATTGCTGGTGCAGCGGGCCCTGGGTTCCTCCTTGTGCATGACAATGTCCGGCCTCATGTGGCCAGAGTGTGTAGACAGTTTCCAGATGATGAAGGCATTGATGCCAATGACTGGCCATCACGTTTCCCAAACCTGGATCCAACGGAGAACTCTTGGGATATTATGTATCGGAGTATCTGAAGCCACCAAGTAGCACCACAGACTGTCCAGGGTCTTACTGATGCCCTGATTCAGATCTGACTGGAGATTCCCAGGACACTATCTGCCATCTCATCAGGAGCATGTCTATACGTTGTCAAGAGTGCATACAGGCAGGTGGAGACCATACACATTATTGACTTACATTATAAGTTATTGTTATAAAAATTAATGCACATTGTTAGGCATATAACAAGGCATTATTACACATGATCTAAAGTATAGAATGTACGGAAGTGTGAGGCATGAATTATAAGGTATTTTCACATACGGTCTGGAGTACAGGCTATAAGGTGGTGTGGACACCAGCAGCTGGCTGAGGATTGAGACCAAGATCAGCACAACAATCGGCATCAGCTGAATAAACATGGAGAACCCACCCTGAAGAATAGACACCAGCATCAGTCATTATATGTGACCCCAAACCAAAACAAAAAGTCAAAAAGAGTCAGAGATTTATGATATTTATACTGCATAAATAAGCTTTCCATTGATGTATGGTTTGTTAGGATATGATCGTACTTGTTTGAGATACATGTATTTGAAAATCTGGAATCTGAGGGTGCAAAAAAAATAAAAATTCCAAACATTGCGAAAATCACCTTTTAAAGTTGCCCAAATAAAATTCTTAGCAATGCATATATTACTAATCAAAAATTAAGTTTTGATAAATTTACGGTAGGAAACGTACAAAATATCTTCTTGGAACATGATCTTTACTTAATATCCTAATGAGTTTTGGCATTAAAAATCTATCATTTTGACCCATACAATGTATTGTTGGCTATTGCTACAAATATACCCATGCTACTTATGACTGATTTTGTGGTCCAGGGTCACATTCGTGTGTTACTTTAAAACATGAATAACAGAATTAAATATTAAAATAGGACTGGGTAAAAATACAGACTTTCCGATTACATGTGATCTTTATTTAAACAATCCTGATGCTGAATCTTCTAAACAACTTTATGGCTATTATCAGTGGCTGCATGTAAATATTTTTCTACAACACTTTTATGTCCTGCATATATCACTTCGCCCTGCTTACAGGATAACTCACTTCTGCATAGACCCTGCTATTAATTTAGTAATGTTTGTTAATTTTATACAAAAAAGAAAGCATACAATGCAACCGTAGTACCATTTATTGAACAAATTACGCTTGCAATTTACTTAATGAATATTAAAAAGAGTTACTGGATTGGATTAGTCTAACAATGCCCTGTGACATTTACCATGTAAGCAGACAAGGAATTTCTTAATGTAATCAAATTGGACACTGAAATATATACAACACTTTTGAAATGGAATTAAATTGAATTGGAAAATGTGTATTGATACCCAGCCCTTTATTCAAACAACTCAAACAAAGCCTAGCATGAGAAATAGCTTTCAGTAAGAAAAATGAAATTATTCTAAGCAGAGCTTTTCACACTGCGTAACCGCATTGCTGTTCTAAATTCTGCTTTTAACCCTGGGTTGAGGAAAGTTGCATACTTGTAATATAGAATGTTTTTTGGCAAAACCTTTAACAAGGGTTATGAAACCCTGTTGAAAAAACATTTGCAGTGTAAAACAATGCAGCTATATGCTTAACAATAGACACTGAAGAGTGGGTGCCTCATTTGTGTCACTAGTCACAAAAACCCTGTACTCTGTAAAGATTTTAAAGGATTTTTCACACTGCACTTATCCCTAGGATACAGTTATTCTAAACCCTGCTTTTAACCTGAAGTAAAGGCACTTTTTTTAAACTTGTAATTTAGAAGCGGGGTTAGCACCGCTTTTCACCCAGGGTTTTGAAACCCTGCTCTGGAGCACAGTTAGCACCGCTTTTGTTTTGCTATCACTAAATTAAGGAGGTGCCAAACATCTACAGCGTGAAAGATTGGAGGGGAAATATATCCATTTAGAAAAATATATGTGATAGTACAGTCTGATATATATATATATATATATATATTATATATATATATATATATATATATATATATATATATATATATATATATATTTAATGATGTGCAATGCTAGAGCCATTATTCAAAAAGGTTGAGTGCTACGTTTGTCCAATCAGTGATTCTGACACCACAAATATGCACATATAAAAATGTTAACCCAGGGTTTAGAAATGTACACTGTGAAATATGAAGCAAGATAACACAGGATTCCTTTTACCTGGGGTGTAAAATGACCCAGGGTTTACTACCTTATGTGTGAAAAGTACCTAGTCTATAATTATAGTTAGCCACGGTCCTCAAATCTGATTGGTTAAGTAGCGTTCCAAGAGTGCTGATACAAGAGTGCCAAATTACAGTACTAGTCCAACAGCATTGGGACTTTTTTACTGTTTGTAGCACACCACTATAGTTGTGTGTTCCAGTAGTGGAGATCTTTCTGTTACTCATTCTGTGGGTAAGTGATTGTCGTTAAGTAAGTCATTAAATACTTTTTTAATATTATTTAAAATATTATTCTGAACAAAACAAGGGACTAATTCTGAATCAAATATGGTACATTCAGGAACAAAACACAACCTTGTAAGTTTTGCTGTGGCGTTGTCTGGAGTAGAGGTCTTCACGGGTCTTTTTAACTTTGTGTGTAATACACAAATCGATCGGAGAACACCGCACCCGCCAGATATCAGCGTCAGTCAGCATGCGTGTGTGTAACTTGCAGTTTGTAAAATTAGGATGAGAAAAGTGTGAGCGTGAAGTAAGGTGGAAGAAAAAAAACACGCGTTACCTCAGCCGCCAGAAACAGAGCACGGGCGGAGTTAATGTAGTACTGCAATCGGACGGTGATCATGGATTCCTTCATGAGTGATGTGAAAAGAAAAGCTGAAACAAAACTGAAGAGACGCACCTGTTATTGAACACACACGCAGTAAAGTGTCACGAACTTCTAATTCTGTGCGTTTTTTGCAAAAAGAATTCTCGGTTACTTTTGTAACCCTCATTCCCTGAAGGAGGGAACGGAGACGTAACGTCAGTGTGACTGACTAATGGGATCTCGCCCGAGAGCTCAATCACCTTCGAGTGTAAAAAAAAAAAAAAAAAGCCAATGACAGTTGGCGTGCGTGTTTCGCCACGCACACCTGCCCCGCAGTGCGGGTATAAAAAGAGAGTGTGTGCAAACGCACAGTTTTTTGCTGAAGAGCCAGGACTGTGTGTCCCGGCCGTACAGCGGTGGTACAGCAACTATGGCGATGGGACGTTGCGTCTCCGTTCCCTCCTTCAGGGAACGAGGGTTACAAAAGTAACCAAGACGTTTCCTATCAGTCAGATTTTACGTAACTTCAGTGTGACTGACTAATGGGATCCCTTGGAAAAAGCCACTATTGTTGACCCCCTCCAGTGCCCCACACCAGTTGGGACGGAAGATAGGACAGGGCTTAGGCAGGGGATGACAGCCACCGCTGTTCCGTACAGTGGGTATAGATAACACTGGGAAAGCGTACTCCAAGTAGGGGAACATAGCACGGAAGCCACATCCTGCATAAAGGAGGTACCATGTGGAGATTACACATATGGAATGGCCAAGGGCAGTACTACATATGGGAGTCTCTGAGGTAGACTCAGCCAGCCTGGGGTTAGATAACTACACAGCAGAGATGGCAGAAGGTCTCTGCCAGGTAAAGACACAGGCTCCCCGTGAGCTGTACCATGGAAGAATACACATGTGGGATCACCCGAAGGGGAATCACAACACACGGGCACCTAGCCCAGCACAAGGGCTGACCTTGGGAAAACACACGAGTGCTGGACCTGGCATCTGGCGCTCCGCCACGCCTGACTGCCGAGGGTGCGGGAGGAACTTCAACAGGGTTCGCCGTGGGGAACTGAACTGAGAAGCAACAAAAGTGCACATATCCGGTCCATAGAGGGGAATGGCGCAGGCCATCCAAGTTTACTTTCCATCCGAGGCAAGTACACGGGAGGACACAGGCTCTATATGGAGATTATAAAATCTCGCTAATGTATTAGTTGTCGCCCAGCCTGCAGCTCTACAAATGTCTGCTATTGAGGCGCCCCGTGTCAGTCACCAAGAGGAAACAACGCCTCTCGTAGAGTGTGCTCTCGCACCGAGGGGGCACAGTAAGCACCGGGCCTGATAGGCCAAGACTATAGCCTCCATTATCCAGTGGGCAAGTCTTTGTTTGGAGATAGCCTTTCCCTTTCTGCTGTCCTCCGATCCAGACAAAGAGCTGGTCTGAGGTCCTGAAGCTTTGCGTGCGGTCCACGTAAATGTGCAAGGTGCGGACGGGACAGAGAAGAGCAATGGCTGGGACTGCCTCCTCCCGGGGCAGCGCTTGCAAGTTCACCACCTGATCCCTGAAGGGCGTGGTGGGAACTTTGGGCACTTATCCGGGCTGGGGTTTCAGGACAACCTGAGAGTTACCCGGTCTGAATTCTAGGCACGAATCGTCAACCGAAAATGCCTGCAGGTCCCTAACCCTATTGACCGAGGCCAACGCCGCAAGGAGCACTGTCTTCAATGACAGAAAGTTAAGCTCTACTGACTGCAGAGGCCGTCAGGAATGACAGAAACTTAAGCTCTACTGACTTCAAGGCCGTCAGGAACGATGGGAGATCCCAAGAGGGTACCAGATGAGGGCGGGGAGGATTTAACATCCTCGCCCCTCTGAGGAACCTGATGACCAAGTCGTGTTTCCCCACAGACTTACCGTCTACTGCATCGTAATGTGCGGCAATAGCGGCAACATACACTTTGAAGGTGGAGGGACACAGCCTTCGCTCCAACCCATTTTTTTGCAGGAAAGAGAACATGACTGCGATCGGGGATCTACGGGGGCCATCCCAGCGGGGAGAACTCTAATCGACGAACAGGTTCCACTTCAGCCTGTAAGAGTGTCATGTAGACGGGGCTCTAACAGAAGTGATGGTGTTTACTACCGCTGGAGGTAGCCCACCTAGAACCTCCGCGTCCCGTCTAGGGAACACACATGGAGATTCCACAAGTCTGGACGTGGATGCCAGAGGGTGCCTCCTTTCTGAGAAAGGAGATCGCTCCTCAGAGAAATTTTCCAAGGAGGGGCTGTTGCGAGGAGCATCAGTTCTGGGAACCAAGTCCGATTGGGCCAGTAAGGCGCCACCAAAAGGACTTGCTCCTCGTCCTCCCTGACCTTGCACAGGGTCTGTGCGAGAAGGCTCACTGGGGGAAACTCATATTTGCGTAGGCCCCAAGACCAGCTGTGTGCCAGCGCGTCCGTGCCGAGGGTCCCCTCGGACAGGGAGCGTAGACCACCTTGGTGGTTGATGTACGCAATGGTCGCAGTGTTGTTCGTACGGACCAGTAGATGCCTCTTGTGTAGCAGTGTTTTGAAGCGGCGCAGAGCAAGCCATACTGCCAGCAACTGGAGGCAATTGATATTCCACTGCAGCTGGGGCCCTGTCCAGAGCCTCGCAGCTGCATGCCCGTTGCACATGGCACCCCAGCCCGTGGTAGAGGTATATGTTGAACAACATCCCTGGACACTTGCGCTAGGGGAACTCCTTTCGCCGAAGAAAGCAAGATCCGACCACGGGCTGAAGGTGTGGCGGCAGGACAAGGTGACTGAAACCCGTGCCATGTCGCCATGTCCATCTTGGGACCCGGTCATGAAGCCAACGCTGAAGCAGTCTCATATGAAGCAATCCGAACGGCATGACAGTGGCTGCGGATGCCATATGCCCCAGGAGCCTCTGAGAGTAATTCAGTGGAACTGCCCTTTTGCGCTGGAAAGACTCCAGGCAGCTCAGCATCGACTGAGCACACTCTACTGAAAGATGTGCTGTGAGGTTGACCGAGTCCAACTCAATGCCAAGAAAAGAGATCCTCTGTGTAAGGGATGAGTTTGCTCTTTCCCCAGTTGACCTGAAGCCTCAACCGGCTGAGGTGCCCGAAGGGGGGGACCTTGTACTGATAGGCTCGCCCTTCGAACGCAAAGCGAAGAAATGGTCTGTGTCGAGGGGGGGTTGAAACATGAAAGTACGTGTCCTTCAGGACGATCGCTGCTAACCAATCAAAGGGACGGATGCATAGAAAGATGCACTTCTGCATCAACATCCTGGATGGGAGCTTGTGAAGGGTGCAGTTCAGAATGCGCAGGTCCAAGATTGATCATAACTCACCGCCTTTCTTGGGTATGATGAAGTAGGGGCTGTAGAACCCTGACTTCATCTCGGCTGGAGGGACCGGCTCGATTGCGTCCTTCACCAGCAGGATCGCGATTTCTACATGTAGCTCTGTAAGCCTTGGCCGTATGAAAGGACGAGAACCCACGAGCCCTGGACGGGATGCGTGGATTACCTTGCCAGGAGGCGGCGCCCCATGGGAAAAACTGTACCGCAATAGAACACTCAGCTGAGGGGATCTCCACATACCACTTAGCCGCCCTGCCATCAAGGGCAGTGAGGATGGAAAAAGCACTAGCTCTGTTTCGGGCAGAAAAAGGTGCCCTCCAAGAGCTAGTCACTTCCACATACACTTCCGGGAAGAATAGAACCTGAGGTGACTGCCGAAAATTGGCCTTCGCGCCCAGGAACCAGTCGTTTAGCCTTAAGCATTCGGGAGAAGGGGGAGACCTCCAGTGCAGCCCGACACTCTCAGCGGCCAGAGAAAGCATAGCAGTCAGCCTTGGATCTGACTCGGGCAACGCCACTCTTCCTGACGGAGGCAGCACAGCCGAATCGTCATCTCCAGAGCCTAGCTCATCCTCCGATGCAGTGATCGGCATCTTGTCATTAGCTGGTGCTTCGGACGAGATGCAGAGCCCTGCCCTGTCCGAGGAACCAGCAAACTCGTCTGGAAACACCAGATAGTGCGATGTGCTGGAGGAATGAGAGGCCCGTGGAGACGCACTCGACGGGAAAGCTCTCACCGTTATCCTCAGATCACCCTTACCATGAGCCAAAGTAGCCCCCTGCTGCTGACAGACGGAGGAACTAGAATGGGGCATGGCAAGGGGGATACCCCCCTCGTTTGACGAGGAGGCATCTGGACCGCAACATCGCGATGGTCATGTTCCTGCAGTGAGAACATGACTCATCCACGAGATAGCCCAAGCACGAGACACAGCGTTCGTGACCGTCAGATGAAGCCAGGAAATGACCACATCCAGAAACACACGAGCAAGAAGCCATCTTTAAAAAGACGCCTGTGGCTCGTGAATCTCTTTTAGATAAGAGCTGAAGCGCCCAGGGGAGGTCGCAGCGCGACCGCAGAATGAAGAGCTACAGCACGCAGTCAGAAGCAGCAGCACTGGACAGCAACCTCCGCTGATGCGCCGTAACACCAAAGCTGCCATTTGCTGTCTTGCAGATACTCTCAGAGATTTGTGCTGAAAGGCTCGGCTCCGAAGCGAAAAGCTGATGTGTGTTTGCACGCGCTCTCCTTTTATACCCGCACTGCGGGGCGGGGTGCGCATGGCGAAACACACACGCCAACTGTCATTGGCTTGTTTTGTTAACACTCAAAGGTGATTGAGCTTTCGGGCGAGATCCCAGTAGTCAGTCACACTGATGTTACTTCGAACATGACTGACTGATAGGGAGCAATAATTGTTCAGAGTCTTTATTACAACCAACAAAAAGTATTGTTACTGTAGTTCAAAAGGGTAAACGTAAAAGTCGAAGTTAACTCGAGATGGAAAAAAAAAAACTGCGAAGTTGCATTAGTCATCCGTCTCCGTGACAGCAAGTAGACTTTTAAAGCTGGAACAATGAGTGGATTAAGAAGGCTCTTTCAGTCGGCAAGAGAGAGGAGCAGCCTAAAATGGATGGAAATGTATTGGCAAAGAGGATTGTATGCATTGCAGTCAGGGAGAGGGCAACTAACAGTAGTTAAGGCAAAAATATTTTTTTGGACCCTTGAAGACCTCTAGTCTGGAGCTATTTTCGTTGGCGAAGCAAAAACAGACAAATTGGAAAAATTGTGTCTAAAATGTACTTTGTTAATATTAACCTTTTTAGTTAATAGTCTGTTGAGCTGTATTACATTCGTGATATCACATTCACAATTGTGCTGATACTTAGGGAAAAAACACTCAGCTATATAACGTGTTTATATCCCACACTTACACACACAAGCAATACTGAATATTGGAATAGCCTTGTGCAGCAAGTCTTCATAGCTGTGTAAATTCAGTATTCGAGTGTGATATTGTTATTATGAAATAGTTATATAAGTAATTACTATTAAATCCATTCCATTCTGACTGGAATAGTGCCAAGATCTTAAGATTTATTAGGTTTGCATGTCACCAAGCAATACACAGACCAAAAGCTTTCTCAGGACTTCCCATTTTCTCACTAGTAACAATCAGTGGAGTGAGACAACAAAAACAACTCTTTACACCATGCTCTATTCAGAAATAAACAAATACATTTCTGTCAACACAGACACTCGTACCAATACAAAACATATCAGCACTTTTGGCAATACTGCTCAAACTAAATTTGAGGACCATGTTTTCATGAAAATTGAGCAAAAAAAATAAATATATGTTCATACATCTCCCCTCTCCTCCGCTCTCTCTCGTCTGTTTTCATCCATATGGTGACTGTATGTTCTGCCATTTGTGAATTCATGTGTGTTCGCTGAAGAAACACAAAATCACATATTCAGTTCCCCACACACCTAAACAAATGTGACACATTAACATTACAATTGTAAAGATACATCTTTTCCATGTTTATCAGAGTTTTTGTCCTTTTCCACCACTGGAAATGTCCTAGTTTCTAGAATTATTTTGGGTTAAACATTGGCTTTCCACCACACAAACTAATTCCATGTGGAAATTACACCTGAAACAAAACAGTACAATTTTTTAAGGTTCAACATCAGATATTGCACAAATCAAACCCATTATGCTGCTATTTGTGGTTGATTGTGTTGCATCAAACCTATTTTTTGAGTTCAGTCGAGTTGAAATAGCTGTCTGCTAAGACAGCGCTCCTGACCGCGCTTACTTCTACTGCTAGCCCGGCAGACTGGGCAGAGCAGTCTGATTCCAGGCCCAGTGTCAGTGTCAGCTTGCTCGGGTCTCCGGTCAGTCTCTGTACTAGGCTAGGTGTCCATATGGCTTAACTCCCTTTGGGCGATCCCATATGTGTATTCTTCCACGGTAAGGTTTCCCTCTTGGCGAACCCGTGTCTTTCCTTTGACAGACCATTCCGTCAGCCTCTGCTGGCTGTCGTTCCTTCCTGATTGCAGGTAGGACCTGTCTCAGAGTACCATTCCATATGCAATACTGCCCCAGGCCTGGGTCTGTCCATATTAGTGTCTCCACATGATACTTCCCCACGGGTAAGATTTGGCTTCCGTAGCATCCTTCCCTTGGAAGGCTCGCTTCCCCATCGTTATCGCCAAGCTGTAAACAGCAAACAGGAAAGGCTTGACGCACCTTTCATGAATGTTGAAATCCCTTCTCTTGAGAAAAATATTTGGTAGGAACAGCAGCATGGCTATCACCAGCAGCGATGTACTCTCCTTTTCGGTCCCTGCAGGCGACAAGGTCAGTGAATTTGCATTGGGGCATTGGGAGGGTTACGACCCTTGCATAGCATTTGTCTGACACGCGGTTGCTTGTCAAGATTTTCACCGCCACAGGGTTGTGACGAGTTCACGTTGTGGCACTTTCCATGGACCCCATAATGTTCTCACAGCATAACTCGTAGTGACCGAGAGATAGCGAATGTTTTGGTTACATACATAACCCGTGTTCCCTGATGGAGGGAACGGAGACATTATGTCCCCATGCCACAACCTCGAACCATCGCAGATCGCAAGGGACATGTTCTCAACTCCTCAGCTTAAAACCTATGCATGGGGAGTGGCTCAGCATGCAAAATCCACGAGCCAAATTTCATTGGCGTTTTCTCTTAAAATCAGAAATGATTGGGGCTCCTGAGTTAACCACTAATGTCATCACTAGATACGTCTCTGTTCCCTCCATCAAGGAAACAGGGTTACATATGTAACGGTACGTTACTACAGGAACAGTAGAGCTTTCTTTCAGAATCATCCTGGGTCCAATTCAATTAATATTAAAATAAAGTTGTTTTCATATTAAGAAATTATGTTCGGATGTTCTTCAAGAGATTGATAGCATATTGGGAATCTATTTGGACCTTGACCAATTGGTCTGTATTTTAGGGATTCTTTCATAAAACACCTGGAGCTCTTCTAAAATTCAGTTGCTCAAATTTTTATTATTTACTGCCAGGCGTTGCATACTACCGCAATGGCTTTCTGAAAAACCACAAACAAAGACACAATGGAATGAGAGTGCATTGGACATACCATTTGAAGCGTTATACCATTTGAATGCTGTTATTGCTTTTCTATTTCTTAAAAAAAAATATATATATATACACACACATACATACATTACGGCCAAAAATATCGGCACCCTTGGTAAATATGATCAAAGAAGGCTGTGAAAAATTATCTAGATTGTTAATCCTTTTGATCTTTTTATTTTTTTTATCACAAAAATCTAACCTTTCATTGGATAATAAGAATTTCAAATGGGGGAAATATCATTATGAAATAAATGTTTTTCTCTAATCCACATTGGCCACAATTAACGGCACCTTTTTATTCAATACTTTTTTAAATCTCCATTTGCCGGTTTAACAGCTCAAAATGTTCTCCTATAATTCCTGACGAGGTTAGAGAACCTTTCCTTCATCCAAAAAGCAGAGCTGAGCTGAGCTGCTAAAATAAGCTGTTCTGCTCAAAAGCAGAGCTGCTAAAATCATAAAGGACTCAAATCACCCTGGTAACGGTCTCTTCATTTTACTGCCATCTGGCAAGCGCTTCCGGAGCATGATGGCAAAAACTGAGAGACTTAGGAGGAGCTTCTTCCCCCAGGCCATCAGGCTCCTAAACTCAAACTCAAACCCGGTCTCATAACATCAACATGACTCATGACATTTAATAATCAGTAAGATATTCACTATTCTCCATCATCCGTATTGCTGCTATGTTTATACCTTGTACAAACTGTTTGCACATTCTTCTTGCACATCCCTGCTTATAGTATTATTATTTATTAAGTCTACAGTATACTGTCCTGCACATTTTCTTTTAGATAGAGATGACGGATAAAAAAATAAATAAAAAAAATACATCTGGGGGAAAACATCTGGGGAATGATAAGGCAAGATGTAGGACCCGTGTAAATATCGGATCAGATTTCCAACGCTAGAGAGAACTTAAGGAGCAGAAGGCCTCCGATCGGATGCCGAGGATGCTTTGTTTCTTCTCAATAGGTGAGTAACACCGTGTCTACACCGGACATGCCGCGCCGCAACAGCTAAAGTCTGCCTACACACTGGACGCGATAAAGCGACCATTGAAAATAATGAGGTGTGGCATGGAAGCGATCAGCCTGTGGCACTGCTGAGGCACTATTGAACCTTCAGCTTATCTGTATTATTGGATTGACCGTTTCTCATCTTTCTCTATAAAATATCCCATAGATTGCATATGGGGTTCAGGTCAGGCATATAGGCTGACCGATCAAGCACAGTAATATCATGGTCAGAAAACCACTTGAAAGTGGTTTTGGCACTGTGGGCAGGTTCCAGAATCCTCCTGAAAAAGGAAATCAGCCTCTCCATAAAGATTGTCAGCAGATGGAAGCATAATGTGATCAAAATCTCCTGGTAGACGGCTGCATTGACTTTGGACTTGATAAAACACATTGGACCAACATCAGCAGATGTCACAGCACCCCAAATCATCTTCGACTTCGAAACTTCACACCGGGCTTCAAGCAGCTTGGATTCTGTGCCACTCCAGTCTTCCTCCAGACCTTGATTTCCAAATGAAATGCAAAATGTCCTTTTATCTGAAAAGAGGATTTTGGACCACTGAGGGACAATCCAGTTATTTTTCTCCTTAACCCAGGTAAGATGCTTCTGAACTTGTTTCTGTCTCAGAAGTGGCTTGGTTGCCCTATTCCTCAAAACGTCTGAGCATGGTGACTCTTGATACACTGACTCCAGCTTCAGTCCACTCCTTGTGATGCTCTCCTAAGTAGGGCGCGGTGAAGGAATTTCCCATGTAGTCATTTTGAGTGGCTCAATAGCACGGTTTGCAGTATTACCGCCTAGGGATGCAACGATTATAGATTTTGTTAGTACGATTATAGTCTGAGGAATAATCACGGTTTCACGATTATTACGATTATTATGTATTTATTCATTTCACAACATTACATAAACAATCTTTAGATATTAAAGTGTTATTTGTTGCTGCCTTTTGAAACAGAAATAACACAGTAACCAATAATACAGCACAAAATAATAATACTAAAGAAAAAAAGTCCATCTCTCCTATTGGAATTAAAAAGGTGACCTCTGCTCTGTAAACATCCATGTCAGTATTTCCCTTTTGAAAATAAAAATGGAAAGAGGCTGTCTCTTTCTCTCTCTCTCTCTCTGTCTCTCTCTCACTGCACTATGTCATCTCTGTCTGAGGCGGACATTATGCTAGAGCTAACGAACTTCGCGTCAGGTGATCCTTGCCTTCACGTTGTGCATTTCACAACGAGAACAGGTTGGCTAGCCGTGCATTATCCCTTATTTATACTCTTTAACAGCAATTTTTACGGCAATATTTAAATGACGATCTGGACATTCTTGGCGCACCCAAAATGGTCCTACACTATCGACTTTAGACATTCTCTGGTGGAAATAAAGGATCGCTGTTTAGATCTTCTGTCATAGTTAATCTAGTGTGTGTAGTATCCTCCGTGTCTCTGATAAGCGTGACATTTTAAGCTGGTGCACCACTCGCGTTACTTTGTTTTCATTTTATGCAAGCTGCAACAGAAACGCTCGGTTTAGCGGAACCTTTACGATTAATTAACAGTGACGTTTTAAAGCGCGGTTAATAGTAAAACCGGTTAATCGCTGCATCCCTATTACCGCCATATATATATATATATTTTTTTTTTTTTTTTTTTTTTTTTTTGTCTTTGTAACATGTAAAATGACATTAAAGTGTCATCCAATCAGTGCACCACTCATAATCTGTGTGTATGTGTAGCGATGTAAGGAATTCAGAAACCAAAACTAAATCGTGTTGAAACAGAAAGTGAAGTATACAGTAGACTAGGGCTGGAACGATTCCTCGAGTTACTCGAATACAAAAAATAATCAAGGCAAACTATGTGCCTCGAGGAATCGTTTTGTCCATTTACTAGGGATGCACTGAATTTTCGGCAGCCGAAAATATATGCCGCACCGCACCAACCTGCAGTGTTCATGTTTCCGCTCTCCCTCAGCCGCCATCACTGCGCCGTGTGACGCTCCGCTCTATCATTCTGTTCAGTTACCGCTCATGCTCATCGGAAAAGCAGAGTCCGCTCAAATAACGCGCCGACAAGAAAGTTCTATGTAAGTTAATGTTAGTATACTTGTTGCTGTTTGCCTGTATGATGGGACCCAGTGATGCAGTGTATGTGGAGAAGAGGAAGGGTCTAGGAACCGATCCCTGGGGAACCCCAGTGACCAATTGATGTGCTTTGGATACCTCCCCTCCCCAGATCACTCTGAAAGACAAACCAGTGAGATACGATTCAAACCAGCGAAGTGGAATCCCAGTTATGTCCAGTCATGAGAAGGTGGACAGGACGATCTGATGATTAACAGTGTTAAAAGTGGCAGACATATTCAGCAGAATGAGGACTGATGATTTGGAATTGGCTTTTGCAATTCGCAGGGCTTCAGTGACTGAGAGTAGCGCAGTCTCAGTTGAATGGCCACTCCTGAAACCTGAATGTTTAGCGTCCAGTTTGTTGTTCTGGGAAAGAAACAATGAGACCTGGTTGAAGATAACTCGTTCGAGTGTTTTGGCTATGAATGGAAGGAGAAAGACAGGTCTGTAGTTTTCTATAAGAGAAGTGTTTAATGTAGGTTTTTTGAGCAGTGGTGTTACCCGAGCCTGCTTGAATGCAGTGGGGGAAGATGCCTGTGAGGAGAAATGTGTTGATAATGTGTGTGAGTGCTGGTAAGAGTGTCGGAGAGATTGCTTGGAGGTGTGAGGGGATAATTATATGCACTAATTATATTTTCTACTTTGATAAACGCATGTTAAACTTGTAAATCATTTGTTTAGTTTTAATTGTCTGTTTGGAGATGGTCCGAAATGAAAGCGCAGGCAATTAATATTTTCCTTCATGACATTTGTTGTCATGACATCCAGTGAGTTTATGATGTGTGATAATCGGGTGACATTTCACTGCAAATATGAGTATTAATTTAATTTATTATTATTATTGTTATCACTTAGATTATGGCCATTTGACTTATAGCATTGTCCAGTGTTTCCCATTCATTGATTTATTTGTGGCGCCCATCACAATATCAAAACTGAACACCACAAATAGATTCTCCAAAAGGCTTATACTTGGTTGAACAAACTGAGCACTGCATGTTTCAAAATTGAAATGCAGCACGGGTATTTTTACATGAATGTATTTTTGAAAAGAACCAACCATATTCAGAAAAGCTTCGATGTCATTTTCATAAAATTTTTCCTGTAAAGCCTGAAGTAGCGTTTGAGCACATTACTTTGATTACAGCCGTTAGGTAGTTTTGGAAGAGTTTTGGAAGCAAACGGCACCCATTTGGTGGAATGGCCCTTATAAAACCGAGGATAGATTGTAGTATTGGTACTAGGTCTATTATTAGAGGGGACTGTGAGGTGTCGTATAGTCAAACATCTTTTAGACAGAAAGTATTATCTGTGATAGGCAGTAAATATTGGAATAGCCTACTGCAGTCAATAAGACAATGCTCTAACTATCATACTTTTAAAGATAATTTCAAAAATTGGCTTATGACGAATTAGTTGTGTAAACATTTTACTTAGAAATATTAAAATGTGTTGGGATATTCATTTTTATGTACTGTTGTATGTGTATTTGAGTTTGTGTTCTTGTGTGTACCTGCCTAAGGACTGCGGATGTAAATTAGCTATATAGCTATAATCCGGCCTGTTTACATTTTGTATTATAACAAATGTTCATTAACATGCATTATTCCTATCAAATAAATAAACAAACAAACAGAGAGATGAGGGGCCCAATGCACTTTGGGGCACAATGGGGGACACACATTGCTCTGGGTGTGTGTTCATGGTGTGAGTGCACTTTGGATGGGTTAAATGCAGAGCACAAATTCCGAGTATGGGTTACCATACTTGTCCACATGTCACATCCCTTCACTTCACTTCACTATTTTGCTGCTTACTGTCACTCTGACACTGTTGTGCCCGTTTGACTCTGCTTATCAAGCAGTCAGTAAGTAGTAGGGCTGCACTCGACTAAAGATTTTTATGATCTTCTAATAGTCGTTCATTTGAGTGATTTGTTGACTAATTGCATATTAATATTGAAACCATATAATTCACAATAGCGCTCAAACCCACACATAAAGCTTGCCACAGCGTGCTGCAGAAGTAATGATTATGAATGATTCAGGGAAAAACAGCAAGAAAACTGCCTTAACATCATAATACTTGTAGTAAGTAAGATTCGCGTCACCAAAGACGTTGTGATTTTTGGGTCACACGTCACTCAATGGTTGTGAGTATATCAGATGACCAATTCCCACCTTGCTTATTTCAGAGTACCAGTCAAGGACTGTTTGGCAATATGGGAATTTTTCCCACAAGCTGTTCCACAATTTGAGATTCACAAACTGGAGGGAGTTGGTCAACTGATTTATCTGAAAGATTGATGGTTTAGACAAGTAGTAGAGTCTTGGATCGTCAACACAAAGGAGACTCAATTGTAATGAGATTACTGAAATGTATTAACAATAGATATGCAAGAGCAAATAGAACAACTAGTGATGATACCAATAAATTAATATACACTGCTAATAGATAAAATACAAATAAACAAGAAGAAAGATGCCAAATAAATTGTAGAAACAAATAAATGGAGTGAACACAGAATTGCTAAATGCTATGCTGTTGAGCTGAATGTAGCAATGGAAGAGATTTCTATGGTAATGTTGCTTATGGGAACCACTTAATGGCTCTGGTGGAATTAATGATAAATAACTGCTTATTTATCTTTGAACAAATAATATAGCTATTATTTGTAATGCTGATCCCAAGTAAATGTTATCTTAACAGGATAGAAAACATAGGCTGCAGGTATAAACTAAGCCAAGGCCTTTAGGAAAGAGGTTTGGTATGTTTGTAATTACGTTCCACAGGCAGGTGACCAGTCCGATTTTAGACCCCACTGCTAGATTTTTGAGGAGCCTGTGTCTGTGAGGAGAGATGTGTTGATGATGTGTGTGAGTGCTGGTAAGTGTGAAAGAGAGATTGCTTGAAGAAGTTGTTTGGGGATTGGATCAAGAGGGCATGTTGTAGGATGGCTGGAGAGGAGAAGTTTGGATACTTCTGTCTCAGTGAGGGGACAGAAGGTGAAGAGGGGAGTATTAGCAGTAGCAGTAGTTGGTTTGAGTTCCTGCGTTTGTGGAGCTGAGAACTGGCTACATATTAACCTAGTTTTGTTTGTGAAGAATGTGGCAAAATCATCGGCTGTTAAGGAGGTGGTGGGGGTGGTGGAGGGGGACAGAGGAGAGAGTTGAATGTTTTGAAGAGCTTGCGTGTGTCTGATGTGCTGTTGATCTTGTTGTGGAAGTATGAGGCCTTGGCAGTATGGACTTTAGCAAAGAAAGATGAAAGCAAAGACTGATAGATACTTAGGTCTGAGGGATTTTTAGATTTGTGCCATTTTCTCTCAGCTGCCCTGAGTTTGGAGCGATGTTCCCTAAGAACATAAGATAACCAGGGGTTAGAAGGGGCAGCACATGCTGGCCTGGAGGAGAGAGGACATATATGGTCTAGACAAGAACTTAAAGTGGAGAACAAAGTGTCAGTTGCAGCATTCACATCTAGAGCTGAAAAATGGGTAGGTGAGGGAATAGAGGAGGACACTACAGCGCCTAAAGGTAACTGGTAGAGGTGCTGGTGGCTCGGAGGTTGCAAGATGTAGGTTAAATGAAATTAAGTAATGGTCTGAGGTTTGTAACGGTTTTACCAAAATGTTGTCTGTAACACAATTGCGAGTGTAAATTAAGTCCAGCTGGCTGCCAGATTTGTGAGTGCTTGTGGCGGTAAGTCAAAAGATGCTAGGAGTGAAATAAAATGTACAGCATGAGGCTTGTTCAAGTGAATATTGAAAATCATCAAAGACTATAAGTGGACTACCATCCTCAGGGAATGAGGACAACAGGCCATCCAGCTCTTCTAGGAAAGTGCCCAATTGCCCAGGTAAATGTAAGACTCGCCTTGCCCAGGCGGGCAATTGTGTCACACGATCCTTCAGAAATCTTTCTAATATGCTGATTTATAATCAATGTTGTGCTGCTTCATATTTTTTGGGGGACCGGTGATATTTTTATTCTGATTAATGAAACGTTAATAAAGCACTTATTTCAAAATATATTTTGTGTTACAATATACAATGCTATTCAAAAGATTGGGGTCAGTAAATGTTTTATATCTGTTTTTTTTATTTTTGAAATTAATACATTTAAACCCTCTACAATGCATGTAATCACTTGCATATTCAACTAAATTTCCCTCTGGGCGACTAAATTATGTTTAATATTAGACAATGGCTAATAAATTCCGATTTTATTCGCCAGTGTGTGAGTTGGAGGCCAAGTATAAGTTTAGCACAGATATATTCACTCGCGGAACACAGACTGATCGCATCAGAGTTTCTCTCTCTGTCAAGCGATCTGTGCTGTTTTTCAGTTCATCTCAATGGATGCGCAGCGCACCTGTATTTGACGTACCGTGAACTCTAGCTGCACGACTCGCCATCGCTTTGGTGAGAGCAGAGAGAGCAAGAGAAAGTCTTCCATACATGCAGAATTGACGCGCTACATGTAAACAATATATAAAAAAATATGATTCGTAAGTTTGTTCACGACGACGCAAAAAATTGGGATCGCTGGTTGGAGTCCCTGATGTTTTCAATACGCGAGGTCCCCCAAGCCTCCACAGGGTTTTCACCATTCGAGCTTTTGTATGGGCGTCGGCCACGGGGAGTGCTCGACGTCCTTAGAGAAGCTTGGGAGGAGTGACCAACTAACGCAAAAAGTGAAATTCAGTACATATTGAACCTTAGAGCAAAACTCCATACACCGCTCAAAATGGAGAATTTGCTCCAGGCCCAGGAACGTCAGAGCCATAGCTACAACAGGGGCACCCAATTACACGAATTTACTCCGGGAGAGAAAGTGCTCCTATTACTGCCCACATCTAGCTCCAAATTAGTCACCAAGTGGCAAGGCCCCTTTGTGGCCACACGGCGGGTGGGAGAGTGCGACCGGATAGGGGTGCTGCACGGCAAATTTACCACCTCAACCTCCTAAAACCTTGGAGAGAGGAGGGCTCTGTACAGTTGGCCACGACAGTAAAAGATGGGGGGGGAGCTCGGGCCGGAACTGGATTCAAAGCCTAAAGCTATGGTTCCGGTCCCTTGTGGAGCCCACCTCTCGTCGTTCCAACTTGAAAAGTTTGTATTCTGCCCCTGCTGCAAGTAGGTTGCACCTCGACAGATAGTTAAACAGGATGAGTGCTGAAGAAAAAGTCGAAACTGAAGGAATTCTTTTCCAGTGTTTTACTTGAAATCTTCAGTTGCACAACATCGTTTTTTTGTGAAACTATAATGCAAACACAAAACATATATTATGTATAAAGTATGTCTAAAAATTGTTTTTAGGATTACAACGTGATATAAAAACAACAATCTTCTTATTCAAATGCACAACAACGCTTCTCTCTAAATGGCATGAAATAAGTGTTTTTTCAACATAGATGAAATTCAATAAACAATTAAACTTACAGACAATGGCCTCTGGCATGAAATAATAGAAATAAAGCTTTTATCAGTGAGAAATATACTGCTGCATCGCTGATCATGTGAAGTGAAATCTAAGATGGCTGCCATGACCTCTGATCTAAATCACATGATGCATCTTAACCAATAAAATAATACTAAAATTAAATGTCTATTTAAACAATCAGAACAGGTTGTTAAATTACAACTAGAATTTGCAGACGTGTTCTCCCCTATGCCCGGCCGGACAAACCTCATAGAGCACCACATTGAAACATCTCCAGGGGTCGTGGTACGGTCCAGAGCCTATAGGTTACCCGAACACAAGAAAAAAGTAGTTTGTGAGGAATTGGAGGCAATGCTTGAAATGGGCGTAATTGTCCAAGACACACGTTGACAGGGCCAGCCCGATAGTCTTAGTACCTAAGGCTGATGGCTCGACCAGGTTCCAGGACCAGGTTGACTATCGCAAGGTGAACGCAGTGTCAAAATTTGATGCTTATCCAATGCCTCGGGTTGATGAGCTGCTCGATCGGTTGGGCACAGCTCGATTTTACTCAATACTGGATTTGACAAAGGGTTATTGGCAGATCCCCTTAACACCAATGTCCCGGGAAAAAACAGCCTTTACCACTCCGCTTGGGTTACACCAATTTGTAACACTTCCTTTTGGGCTGTTTGGGGCTCCAGCTACATTTCTACGCCTCATGGACCGGGTCTTACGACCCCATCAGGCATATGCTGCCGCCTACATAGACGACATCATTATTTAGTGATAATGCGGCATATGCTAAATTTAAAAGCGGTCCTGAGATCGCTGCGTGTGGCTGGGCTCACAGCCAACTCGAAGAAGTGTGCAATTGGATGGGTGGAGGTACGGTATTTGGGGTTCCACTTGGGTCATGGACAGGTGCGGCCCCAAATTGATAAAACTGCAGCAATTGCGACCTGCCCGTGTCCTAAGACCAAAAAGGAGGTGAGACAGTTCTTGGGGCTGGCTGGCTATTATAGGCATTTATTGCCTAACTATTCGGACATCACCAGTCCCTTGACTGACCTCATTAAAAAGGGGGCTCCAGACCTGGTCCAGTGGACGGAGCAGTGCCAAAGGGCTTTTACCCAGATAAAGGCTGCACTGTGTGGCGGGCCATTGTTACACTCTCCTGGCTTTTCTCTCCCTTTTGTCTTGCAGACAGACGCATCGGACCAAGGGCTGGGAGCCGAGTTGTCCCAGGTGGTGGAGCGCCCCATGCTGTACATTTGTCTGAAGCTCTCAATGAGAGAGAGACGAAATACAGCGCAATCGAGAAAGAATGTTTGGCCATCAAGTGGGCGGTCCTTACTCTCCGATACTACCTGTTGGGACGGGCTTTCACCCTCTGTTCGGACCATGCCCCCGCTCCAATGGCTCCACCGCATGAAAGATACCAATGCGCGGATCACCCGTTGGTATTTGGCTTTACAACCATTTAAATTTCAGGTGATCCACAGGCCGGGGGCGCAGATGGCTGTGGCGGACTTTCTCTCCAGAAATGGGGGGGAGTGGGTGGCAGGCCGGATGGCTCCCTGGCCTGAGTCGGGCGGTGGGGGTATGTGGAAAGCGGGGCGTGGTTTAGAGGCTACTGCAGATGGGGAATGAGTATGGGAGAGTTGATGGTTAAGGGACACGCCTCTCATTAATGAAATCTAACAGGTGTTCTCATTTTGCAGTGAGTCAAGAGACAGGATAAAAAGCAGAGCTTGGGGAGAGAAAGGGGCTGCCTGTGGTGCGTGCTGTGCTGTTCCATGCTATGCCCTGAAGAAATTACTTTTGATTGGAAGCTTCTTTGTTTTGATTGCTGAAAAGCCCTTGTGCTTACTTTTTTGTTTGTTCATGAATGAGCTTGTAAATAAAGAGACAAACTCTGTTGCACAGCCGCTCTCTGATCTCTAGACCGGGAAGACAAAAGTTTGTCACAGTTACAAATGTCAAAGTCCACTTCAAAGGGAGATATTTCGGGGGGGGGGGGTTATCCCTTTTCAAGAACTACAATGAACGGCTCGTTTGGACTACATCGTTGTTTTACGGTGTTTGTGATATCACAAAGCGGCCCATTAGTGTCACGGTTCATGGATCTGTGTGCTCATTCTGTGTTCGTCTATGTGGGTGGACCCGCTCGTTGTGCTTGTCAGCGTTGCCTAGTGACCGTGCACCTGACGAGGTAATCAGAACGGTTACAGGTGTAGCTCGTCTGCACTGCCTATATCTGGCTGGCGTTTCTGCGGTGCGTTGTCAGATCGTTTTTATTCCTGTGGTTTCTTACTCTCTGTGTCAGTCTTCCAGGTCCGGAGGCTGTTCTCGCCTGGTCGCGTCTCAGTATTTCCTGAAGGCTGGAGACTCTGCACTGCCGGGTTTACTGCACCTGCACTGCCGATGATATCTGCACCTCCACTGTGTTTTGGAGTCTGCACCTGCACTGCCAGCTTATCTCACCTCCACTGTGTTTTGGAGTTGTCAAATAAAGACTATCTGTTTTTCACTCGCAATTGGATCTCGAGCTTTCTGTACCGTGACAATTAGAATATCATTAAAATAAATCCTGCCTACGTAAATTCAAATGTTTGGCGGGTGGGGAGAATGCTTGGTTGAGCACTGCACATTTCAAAATAGAAACCCGGTGCTGGTGTATTTATATCACTGTATTTCTGAAGGAAAACGACTGAGTGCTGCTTTGTGTACAGCGTTACCGAGGAAACCTCGATCACTTCAACAGCGCCTCCCGCTGGCAGAGAATTAATTTGCATATATATGCAGCCACAAATAGTCAACTGTATGACAGTTTCACTGCAATTCATGTCATAATGTTAGAAATAAAGAACAATTAACATAATACATATTATACATATTACAGTTGCACTTATCTGTACATAGTACATGCAGTTATTTTAAGCTGTTGTTGACATCCTATCTAAAACACAATTTAGCCAAAAAAAATATAAAAAAAATTACATTACCACTTTAATATGTAATATCTTGCATGCAAAGGTTCTGCGCGGTCCCCTTGTTCAATATTCTCGGGGTCTGAATTGATATAGCAATATTGACAAACTTGCTGCTTTGACAAGTGGTGGGGCTGTACTGAAACACCGTCTAAGCTGTTCGCCAATCACAACACATTTAGTATTTCGGAAGGCGGGCCTTGAACCCTGAACTAATTGAGCCGTTTGTGCCCGGCTGGGGAGAAATGTATTGTAATATGTGAATTATGTGAGAAGAAATGCGATTTTCTAACACAGCATGAGAGTGTGTTCTAGTACACCCCCAAAACAAAATCAAGGCTTTGTAAAAGAGCATAATACTAGGACCCCTTTAAATGAATAAAAAGTCATAGTAAAGACTTATATTGTTAGAAAATATTTATATTTTAAACAAATTCTGCTCTTTTTAACTTTGTATTCATCAAAGAAAAAAGTATCACATTTTCCAAAAAACAATTTGAAACAGTTTCAACACTCATAATAAATCAGCATATTAGAATGATTTCTGAAGGATTCAGTGACACTGAAGACTGGAATAATGATACTGAAAATTCAGCGCTGTATCACAGAAATAAATTATATTTTAAAGTATATTAAAATTTGAAACCAATAATAGAAATTGCAATAAGATTTCGCAATATTACTGTTTTTTCTGTATTGTTGGTAGAGTAAATACAGCCTTGATGAGCAGAAGAGACTCCCTTAAAAACATAAAAAATCTTACTGATTCCAAACTTTTGAGCGGCAGTGTACATTGCAGCATCACCAATTTTCTCACATTGTCTGTAATGGTCTACTTCCGGTGGCGCTGCTGAGTTCAGACGCCTGTGAATTAGCTCCGCTCAAAATTGTGCTTTTATGTGTTTTTTTGTTTTTTTCTATTTTTCCTTCTCTTTTTACACGTGTAACGTCTGCAATGATTATGTACGACAAAAGAACACTTTTGGACATTGGACAGCGTTACACTAACCTGATCCAGGACACTTTATCCACAGATCCAGCGTGGCCATTGGAGATACTTCGGAGCACCGAAGTTGACAAAAGCCGCCTCAATAATACCAGGAGGCGAAAGAAACACCGCGGGAAACGTGCTGGAATCCGCAACAGACTGAGGAAAAGGGCTCACAGTCCTCCTCTACCGAGTATTCTGCTCGCTAATGTCCAATCCTTGGAGAATAAGATGGATGATCTTAGAGCCAGGATTGGTTTCCAACGGGACATTAGGGACTGCAAAATCCTTTGTTTGACCGAAACATGGCTCACGCCGACGGTCCCGGACACCGCTGTAAGGCCATCTGATAACTTTTCTGTTTTACGGATGGACAGAACAGCCGAGGCCGGAAAAACCAAAGGTGGTGGAGTGTGTTTCTTTATTAACAAGAAATGGTGTGGTCCCAGGAATATCTCCATTCTGTCGCGTTCCTGCTCGCCTCATCTGGAACACCTCTCCATTATCTGCCGCCCATTTTATCTGCCCCGGGAATTCTCATCAATCGTCGTCACTGCCGTTTATATACCACCACAGGCAGATACCAGCTTGGCTTTGTCCAAACTACATGATGAACTCAGCGGATATATCAACAAACATCCTGACGCTGCATGTATCATCGCGGGGGACTTTAACAAAGCCAACCTCAAGAAGGTCATCCCTAACTTTCATCAGCATATATCCTGTCCAACCAGAGGACTGAATACACTCGATCATTGCTACACCCAGTTCAAAAATGCCTACAAAGCCCACTCATTGCCGGCTTTTGGAAAATCAGACCATGCCGCCATTTTCCTCACACCGGATTATAAACAAAGGATCGTTCAAGAACCGCCGGTGGAGAGGGAAGTGACGCGCTGGTCCTCCCACTCTGAAGCTACGCTACAGGTCTCTTGATGACGTCGACTGGGACATGTTCCGGGCAAGTTCATCTGACGTCAGCGAATTCACGGAGGTAGCATTAAGCTTTGTAAACACACTAACCGAACAGGCCACTGAAACGGTAACAATAAAGACTTTCTCAAATCAGAAGCCGTGGGTGGACAGAACAATTCGTGACGCGGTTAACCATCGAACTGCCGCATACAATGCTGGTATTCTGTCAGGAAACATGAGCGAGTACAAAGCATCGTGCTATGCTCTCCGTCGTGCAGTAAGAGCCGCTAAACTCATATACAGTGAGAGAATTGAGTCACGTTTCCAGCTCAATGACTCTCGACGCATGTGGCAGGGACTGAAGACCATCTGTTCCTCTGGAAACAACTCCTCTGTAGAGGTGAGAGCAGATCCGTTGCTGGGCGAAGAGCTAAACACCTTCTACGGCCGCTTTGAATGTAATGGCGGCGCGATTCTGCCGAACAGCGCGTCAGCAAGCAGCAGACAGAGCAGCGATCATGTAATCACCGTGTCAGAGGATGATGTTCGGAGGGAACTAAGGAGAGTGAACGTCAGAAAAGCAGCAGGACCCGATGGGATTACTGGCCGCGTTCTGAGGTCCTGTGCTGATCAGCTTGCTGGTTTGTTTATGGTTCAAAATCTGTTATAATCCCTGTGCCTAAGAACAGTAAACCCTCTTGCCTGAATGACTATCGTCCAGTTGCCCTCACATCGACAGTCATGAAGGTTTTTGAGAGACTTTTAAAGAAACACATTTGCTCCTCCATCCCTGATACTTTGGACCCTCTTCAGTTTGCCTATAGGCCAAATAGGTCTACTGATGATGCCATCTCTCAGGTACTGCACTCCTCCCTCACTCACATTGACAGCAAAAATGGCAACTATGTAAGGCTGCTATTCATTGACTATAGCTCCGCTTTTAATACTATAGTCCCCGCCAAGCTGGCTGTTAAACTCTCAGACCTCGGCCTAAACACTTCACTTTGTGACTGGATTCAAGATTTCCTCACCGCCAGACCACCAGTGGTGAAAGTCGGCCAGTTCACCTCCAACTCCATAACCCTGAACGTAGGAGCCCCACAGGGCTGTGTCCTGAGTCCCCTACTCTACTCTCTATACACCCATGACTGCGTGTCCTCTCACAGCTCCACTTCTATCATTAAATTTACTGATGATACTGTGGTTCTGGGCCTCATTAACAATGATGACGAGGCCGCATACTTAGAGGAGGTAGAGAGACTCACATCATGGTGCCAGGACAACTGTCTCTCTCTGAACGTGAGCAAAACTAAGGAGTTGATCGTGGACTTCAGGAAGAGACAGCAGCGGCCCTATACCCCTCTTATGATCAGTGGGACCCCTGTGGAGAGGGTGAGTAGCTTCAAGTACCTCGGTGTAAACATCTCCGAGGACCTGACATGGACTACACACATTCAGACTCAGGTCAAGAAAGCCAGGCAAAGACTGTACCATCTGCGACAGCTGAGGAAATTCAGGGTCTCACCAGCTATCCTGAAAACTTTCTATTCAGGGGCCATAGAAAGTGTATTGACTCAGTGCATCTCAGTGTGGTATCGTAATTCCTCAAACCAGGACTGCAAAGCTCTACAGAGAGTCGTGCGCTTAGCTGAGCGCATCTCAGGGTCTACTCTCCCCTCTCTGCAGGACATCTACCTCAAACGCTGTAAAAGCAGAGCTGCTAAAATCATCAAAGACTCAAATCACCCCGGTAACCATCTTTTCCGTTTACTGCCATCTGGCAAGCGCTTCAGGAGCATGATGGCAAAAACTGAGAGACTGAGGAGGAGCTTCTTCCCTCAGGCCATCAGGCTCCTTAACACAAACTCTGTTTCATAAACATTTACAAGACATTAAAAAAAAAAAAAAAAAAAAAACACATTCATATTCTCATCATCCGTATTGCTATGTATACATACCCAGTACAACCCGTTTGCACATCCCTCTCATCCCTCTTGTTTATATTACTATTTATTAAGTCCCATACACTGTTTTTGCACATCTTACTTGTTTTTGCACATCTTGTTTTGCACTTTTCTTTATTCTATTACACATTTTACTCTTTATTTCTCTTTTTTACCTATATATATGCTCTCGTGTGGTGTTACTTTTATATAATTTTTATTCTTTGCACTGTCCACTGAGCGGACCTGATTTGATCTACATTTCACTTTTGATTATACCCTGTATAATTTATTATGTGACAAATAAAGAAACCTTGACCTAATGGTTTACGGATCCAGTGTCTCTAAACTAGAGGTCGACCGATAAATCGGTCGGCCGATATATCGGGCCGATATTTGTCATTTTTTAATATATTGCATCGGCCGATATCCGTGTTTAGTAGCGCTGAATTAAAGTCAGGCACGTCCGCGGGTAGCCCTGTGTTATTGATGCGGTGGATGTGCTGCTGCTGCATGTGAAGGGCCCCAAGCCAAAACTTTTGAAAGATTCAACAACAGTCCTGGGAGATAAAGGCAAGGCTTAAATTCTGATATTTCAAAGTCCTATGGCCATATATTTACTAGTCAACTATGAAGTTTTGCTTCACTCAGTGAATAGCATAGAAAACGAATAGCATAGAACCCGTCGGGAACTGGCATAATGCTACAGCTGGTTGAAGGTTCGCTTACTTGCAGTTAACTTTAAGGACTGTAGTCAAAAACTAAGCAGCTTGCTTGCTAACATATTAGCCCCAATGTTATAAGTTCTGTTTTATTTTTCCTGTATCGGAGTCGGAGAATTTCACTCTGTGCGTGGGGTGGAGAAGGCGGCAGCTCTCACAAACACTGCAGCCTGATTGAGGGCTACGTTACTGCGTCCCGCTCACAGTAAACCGTGCTCGGAGACACAGAGCTGTCCTGGAGCAGCCCAGAACGGTGTATGACATTTGTTCGGAAGCATGGTTTGACGCAGACAATAGCCGGGTTTCCATCCAACTTATTTGCATTTCTGAAAATTCAGCTCAAGAATATGCGCATCTGCGTGTGTTTCCATCAACTGTGTAATGCGAATAAAAATGGACATCAGCCTAATAAAGTGACGTGTTCCAACCAATGACTATATATATATATACAGTATATATATATATATACAGTGGGTACGGAAAGTATTCAGACCCCCTTAAATGTTTCACTCTTTGTTATATTGCAGCCATTTGCTAAAATCATTTAAGTTCATTTTTTTTCCTCATTAATGTACACACAGCACCCCATATTGACAGAAAAACACAGAATTGTTGACATTTTTGCAGATTTATTAAAAAAGACAAACTGAAATATCACATGGTCCTAAGTATTCAGCCCCTTTGCTGTGACACTCATATATTTAACTCAGGTGCTGTCCATTTCTTCTGAAAAAAAAGTCAAGATGGCGCCGAGGATGGCAGCCGTGTTGCGAGCTCCGGGAAAACTTTGCAGTTTTTCGTATGTTTTATTTGTTTTTTTGTTGTTTTACGTTTTAGATGTTGTTAGTATAACTGTCTACGATAGAGACACGCTTTTGAACATTTTTTTGAACATGCTTTCAGTCACTGGATAACAAACTCTGTGAACTGCGTGCGCGCATCTCATACCAACGAGAAACAAGGGACTGCTGCGTTATTTGCCTCACAGAAACCTGGATGTCTGCTATGGTTCCAGACTCAGCCATCGAGCTCACGGGCTTCTCCGTGCACCGCTCGGATAGAACAAAGGAGCTCACAGGGAAAAGCAGAGGCGGAGGTGTTTGTTTCCATATCAACAACTCGTGGTGTAATGAAAGGAACATACACTCTATTAAATCCTTCTGCTCCCCTGATCTGGAATTTCATACGCTTCTGTGTCGACCATTCTGGCTACCGAGGGATTTTACAGCGATCATAATCACGGCTGTTTATATACCCCCCCAAGCCAACACAGACCAGGCACTCAAGGAACTGTAAAGAAATATAAGTGAGCAGGAAACCGCGCACCCAGATGCAGCTTTTATTATCACGGGGGACTTTAACAAAGCCAACTTCAGAACAATAGCTCCAAAATACTTTCAACACGTCACCATCAACACGCGTGGAGATCGTACGCTCGACCATTGTTACTCCCCCTTCCGGGACGCATACAAGTCCCTCCCCCGCCCACCTTTCGGCAAATCGGATCACTCTTCCGTTCTGCTCCTGCCTGCTTATAGGCAGAAACTGAAACATGAAGCACCCGCCCTCAGGACAGTTCATTGCTGGTCGGACCAATCGGACGCTATACTACAGGACTGTTTTGATCACGTGGACTGGGACATGTTCCGGGCAGCGTCTGAAGACGACATAGAGGCGTATTCAGATACAGTCACGTGTTTCATCAGGAAGTGTATAGATGATGTAGTTCCGACCAAAACAATCCGTATCTACCCCAACCAAAAACCGTGGATTAACAGCGATGTTCGATCAGCCTTGTCAGCGCGGACATCTGCCTTTAAATCCGGAAACACTGACGATCGGAAACAAGCCAGTTACGATCTCAGGAGATCCATCAAAGCAGCCAAACGAACATATAAAAACAAAGTTGAAGAACACTTCAACAACAATAACCCAAGAAGCATGTGGCAGGGCATCAACAACATCACAGGCTTTAAAGGGAATAAACCAGCTACTGTAAACATTGCCGCCTCTCTACCGGACGAGCTCAACACCTTTTATGCTCGGTTCGAGGCTGATAACACCGCACACACAGAGAGCGCTGCCGCGGCTGCCGCAGAAGAGGTCAGTCCACTCACACTTTCTATCGCGGACGTAACCCGATCCTTTAAACGGGTGAATATCCGTAAAGCCGTAGGCCCAGATGGTATACCAGGCCGTGTGCTCAAAGCATGCGCTTTCCAGCTAGCTGGGGTTTTTACAGACATTTTCAATCTGTCCCTCTCTCTGTCTGTGGTTCCCTCGTGCTTCAAAAAATCCATCATTGTGCCCATACCAAAGAAAAACAAAATCACATGCTTGAATGACTGGAGGCCCGTTGCTCTGACCCCCATCTTCAGCAAGTGTTTTGAGAAGCTTGTCAGAGACTACATCTGCTCTGTGCTGCCTGCTTCACTGGACCCACTACAATTTGCATACCGCAGTAACCGTTCCACAGACGATGCTATTGCCTTCACCCTGCACACTGCTCTCTCCCACCTGGAAAATAAGAACACCTATGTGAGGATGCTGTTCGTGGATTATAGTTCGGCATTTAACACCATAGTGCCTGCCACACTGGTTGCGAAGCTCCAGACTCTAGGACTGAACAGATCTCTGTGCAGCTGGATCCTGGACTTCCTGACAGGCAGAAGTCAGGTGGTCAGAATGGGCAACAACACATCATCTCCCCTGATCCTCAACACTGGTGCACCGCAGGGTTGCGTCCTCAGCCCACTCCTGTACTCCCTGTACACACACAGCTACACACAGCTCGAATGTCATCGTCAAATTTGCTGATGACACAACGGTGATAGGCCTGATCACCGACAACGATGAGACGGCCTACAGAGAGGAGGTGAGTACCCTGACTAAATGGTGTCAGGAGAACCACCTCTCACTCAACATCGACAAGACCAAGGAGCTGGTGGTGGATTACATATATATTGTAATCCACAATAAATATATATTTAATACTTGGTCAGTTTATTAATTTATTTGGATAAATATTTAATTTGAATACCGTGCAGTGCACAAAAGTAAGATTCGGGAGATGGTTGAAGTCATGACTTCAACCATCTCCCGAATCTTAATTTTGTGCACACACACTGCAGCGTTCAATAAATTATGTTAAATTTAGAAATGTTCTGCATCCACTTATTATTAGTGTGACATTTTAGCATGCAAATGAAGGGGAAAACTTCAAGATATCGGCCCTAAAAATCTCAAAAAAAAATCGGCAGCACATATGCTGACCCTGACCCTCTAAACATCGGCATCGGTTATAGAAAAAAACATATCGGTCGATCTCTACACTAAACCCCTACTTTCTTAGACCCTGCTCTGCTCTGATGGTCTGATGGCCCAGCTCAGTCTACCTCTTCCAGTTTAACATTGTTAAACAAATGAAAATAAGCCTTTATGACAACGTATCACTGCAACATCACATGTGTAACCATGGTAGAGGTAATAATCCAAAATTTGTATCAGTTGTCCAGTTTCTACATGTTTATTGTGTGCAGCAATATATAACACCCAGCCCTCTTAAAAACCTATACAATCCCTCCTACCAACCAGAATTTATAAAGTTAATTCTGTGCAGATTTATCCATCTATGTGGAAAAGAGCTTTATATGTGTATATTTGATCTATACAAAATGGCTTACATGAGGGGAAGCCTCCTCCAAAGAACATGTTAAAGAGATCTTCAGGTGTAATATCAGACTCAAAGCCTCTGTGGAAATCAAATCCTCCATGAGCATTGTTACTTGGGCTGTCGGGATCCTCTCCTCCACTTACATCATACTGCCTCTTCTTGTCTGGGTTACTTAGCACTGCATAAGCATTTCCAATCTCTGTAGAAGAACAAACACAGCATTTATTGTTTTATATTTTATGAACATCAACTTGTTAAAACGTTTTGGATATGGTGATTCAGAGACAGATTTACTTTTAAAAGCCTCGGTTGCTCCTGGCGCACGGTTTTTGTCAGGGTGGAATTTCAAAGCAAGTTTTCTGTAGGCCTTTTTCAGTTCCTCATCGTTGGCATCTTTTCTGATACCCAGTACCTCATAGTAATTCTTACACTTCTTTATCCTACAGAAAACAAAAAGCAACAGTGTATAGATGGTTAATAGGCAACCTATTTTATCATAAACTTATTTTTATCACAGCTGTGGCTGTACTAATCTATCAAGTGCAGCTCTGCCAAGTTGTAACAACCATACACACACACACACACTACAAAACATTGATTTAGAAATAAATATTTAATTATTATAACAGTATTTATTACAAATTTGTGCTACAATGTCCATGATATACAGTACTGTGCAAACATCTTATGCTTGAAGTTTAAAGAATAGCATTATTCAAGATTATTTGTATAGCGCTTTTTACGATACAATCGTTGCAAAGCAGCTTTACAGGAAATTAAGTTTCTATAATAGATGTATATATTTTGCTGAAACTTAATATATTTAACTTATGGCAAAATTTGGTTAATTCTGTATACTGTCTGAGGGTTGACTTCCTCTGAGGTCCTCTGAGGGGTTGGCATCATCTCTTCTCATGTGTTTGGTTATCTAAGATCATTCAAGGTTTGGATCCAGACTGAAGCTTGTGTAATTCCTAGTTACCACGGGATGTTAATAGAGACATAATTAGCGTAGCTGTTGTTCCATCCAAGCAAAACTTATTTGTTCAACCCAAGCTAAAGCATAATAATGTGCGTTTGATCAGATATAACTGCAGTACAAGATTATGAGATGCATTATATGAATGCTTGGCTAAAGAGATGTGTCTTTAATCTAGATTTAAACAGAAAGAGTGTGTCTGAACCCCGAACGTTATCAGAAAGGCTATTCCAGAGTTTGGGAGCCAAATATAAAAAGTTATATCTCCTTTAGTGGACTTTGCTATTCTAGGTACTACCAAGAGTCCAGAGTTTAGCGACCTTAGGGAGCGGGTTGGATTGTAGTGTGATAGAAGATTAGTTAGGTACACACAAGCTAAACCATTTAGGGCCTTATAGGTAAGTAATAAATAAGTAGATACCTTTAAATTTAGATTGACAAATGACCTGCTCTTATCATCTGATCGTGGTTATATCTCTCTATTAGTGCTCCTGGATCTTAGCGTTGCGTTCGACATTATCGATCACAACATTCTTTTGAATAGACTTGAAAACTCTGTTGGCCTTAGTGGAAATGCACTAGCATGGTTCAAATCGTACTTATCTGACCGCCATCAATTTGTAGCAGTGAATGAAGAGGTATCATATCGATCACAAGTGCAGTATGGAGTACCTCAAGGCTCAGTACTAGGGCCATTACTTTTCACGCTTTACATGTTACCCTTGGGAAATATCATCAAGAAACATGGGGTTAGCTTTCACTGTTATGCTGATGATACTCAGCTCTATATTTCTTCATGACCCGGTGAAACACACCAAATTGAGAAACTTATAGCATATTCGATATAAAAAAAATGGATGCCGAATAATTTCTTACTACTAAATTCTGATTATTCTGAAATTCTGAGGTGTTAATTATCGGACCTAAAAACCACACAATAACCTAGAACACTGTCGAACACTTGATGGCTGCTCTCTCGATTCTTCATCATCAGTCAGAAACCTAGGTGTGCTATTTGATAGCAATCTCTCCTTTGACAGCCACGTTTCTAGCATTTGTAAAACTGCATTTTTTCATCTTAAAAATATATCTAAACTGAAACCTATGCTCTCAATGTCAAATGCAGAAATGTTAATTCCTGCGTTTATGACCTCAAGGTTAGATTTTTGTAATGCTTTATTGGGTGGTTGTTCTGCATGCTTAATAAACAAACTACAGATGGTACAAAATGCAGCAGCAGGTTCTTACTAGAACCAGAAAGTATGACCACATTAGTCCGGTTATGTCAACACTGCACTGGCTCCCTATTAAACATCGTATAGATTTTAAAATCTTGCTAATTACATATAAAGCCCTGAATGGCTTAGATCCTCAGTACTTGAGCGAACTTTTATCACATTATAGTCCTCCACGTCCGCTACGATCTCAAAACTCTGGCCATTTGATAATACCTAGAATAACAAAATCAACTGCCGGTGGTAGATAATTTTTCTATTTAGCACCCAAACTCTGGAACAATCTACCTAACACTGTTCGGGAGTCAGAAACACTCTGTCAGTTTAAATCTAGATGCACTAATGCATCTACATTAGCTTTACACTAATGCACTTCTAATAATAAAATCCGTTAAAGTATTGTTAGGCTGCATTAATTGGGTCAGAAACCGGGAAAACTTCCCATAAAACACGATGTACTTGTTACATCGTAAGAAGATTCACATCTACGCTAATATTAGTCTTTTATCCAGCTCAGATGATCACTACAGTCAACAGATCCAGTCCGTATCCAGATCATATGGTGGATCATCACCTAGAGATGACCTCTACAGCTCTGAATGTCAGCGGAGACCAGAGCACCTAGATGAGCCCCAGAGACAGATCTCCAGTGAGGACCTCGTCACCTAGACAGCTATCGGGAAAAGACCACTGGAACCAGTGGAGCCCTTACAATCTGACTTTGCTGCAGTTGGAACAAACTACTGGTTCGTCTGGTCAGAGGAGAACTGCCCCCCGACTGAGCCCGGTTTCTCCTAAGGTTTTTTTGTCCGTTCTGTCACCGATGGAGTTTTGGTTCCCTGCCATTGTCGCCTCTGGCTTGCTTAGTTGGGATAATTCATTTCCAGCGATATCACCGACTTGATTGTACAGATACTATTTAAACTGAACTGAGTTGGACGGTGCCATCTCCGAAATCAATAAGGAAATGCCTTCAACTGAAAAATGGGCGTTTAATCTTGTCATTTTACATTATTGATACACTATTTTCCTATTTTGATATTGTGCAGTTGCTTTGACACAATTTGTATTATTAAAAGCGCTATATAAATAAAGGTGACTTAATAGGGATATGACGAGATCCCGTGGCACGAGATCTCACGAGATCCGATGTGCGTGACGATATTCTCGCAAAGTATTGTGCAATATTTACATTAGAGCTGCACAATTAATCATTAAAAACAGCCTGCAGTTTTATCATAGATAGATAGATATAATTAACACAGTGAAGACTAATTAATTTACACAATGTAGTGTTTCTTATTTATTATAGTTTTGTCCTATTGCTTGCAATTAGTTTCTTATCTTGATTTCATCACTGACTGTTTATTTATCTTCAGTGAGGTTGAGTTTTTTTCCTCTTTCTCTTTAGGCTTGTATTAGTTTGATATTGACATTGGTGACAAGGATTATGAAAATTATATGGTATTAAAGATTTTAATATAATAAAAACCTTTTTCATCATCATCTTCGTAAACATCATCTTCTCCAAATTGATGTTCTCTTTTTCCGAAATATTTTGAATGAGAGGCGCCACGTCCAGTGGGTTCAACTGGATAGGCTAAGAAAAGCATTAAAATGCAACGACACCTACATCGTAATCGCATCTTGTGTGCCACATAAAAGGCTGCCTGTCGCACATCTAAAATTTGAATGCTATGTTTTTGCATTCGAATGTGGATATTTATTGTAAATTCGACGAATATTCGAAAATTTAGAATAAACACATAATCCATCAAATTTATCTCCAAATATACATACTTTTGGACTAAATGCTCTGAGAGACATTGTTTATTGAAATCCTCTACATTACCCATTCATGTATAGAGTTCTGCAGGGCACTCTCTCACGTTGTCCTGAGACCCCGGCCTGGCAAAGTTCCCACTACTCCTTTAAGGGACCAAGTGGTTAACCCAAGTGACTCCCTATTAAACATTATACTCATTTCAAAATCTTGCTAATTACTTATAAAGCTTAAACTCAAACTCTGGAACAATCTACCTAAGGCCCAAACTCTGGAACAATCTACCCAAGATTGTTCGGGAGGCAGACTATGCCAGTTTAAATCTAGATTTAAAGACCCATCTCTTTAACCTGGCTTACACATAACACACTAACACATTTATATTATTCAAATCCATTAGGATTGTTAGGCTGCATTAATTAGGTCAAGCTGAACCAGGAACACTTCCCATAACACCCAATGTACTGTTACATCATAAGAAGATTGTCATCTACGTTAATATTAGTCTGTTTTGTTCTTATTCCGAGGTCACTGTGGCCACCTAGATCCAGTCTGTATCCAGTCCAGATGGTGGATCAGCACCTAGAGATGACCTCTACAGCCCAGAATGTCAGCAGAGACCAGTATATATATGTGCCCCAGAGACAGATCTCCAGTGAAGATCTCGTCGACTAGATGACCATCGGCACAAGACCACAGGAACCAGATGAGTCATCTTGCACAATCTGACTTTGCTGCAGCCTGGAATGAAACTCCTGGTTTCAACTGAGCCTGGTTTCTCCCAAGGTTTTTTTCTCCATTTCTAGTTGTGTTTAAAATAAACTAAATTGTTAAAGATATACTGATGTTAATGATCGCTGGACGAATCGTTAATACAGTATAAATCATAAGATTAATATTACTTTAATCAAGCAATATTTTATCTGTAAGCTAATGATACCTCTGAGCTGAAATAATAGCTTCATAGATTTGTTACATGAGAAACAAGAAACCAAAAAATGCAGATGAGCTGAAAGCCACTGTCAAAGAAACCTGGGCTTCCATACCACCTCAGCAGTGCCACAAACTGATCACCTCCATGTCAAGCCGAATTGAGGCAGTAATTAGAGCAAAAGGGGCCCCTACCATGTATTGAGTACATATACAGTAAATTAACATACTTTCCAGAAGGCCAACTATTCACAAAAAAAAAAATGTATTTGTCTTATGAAGTATTCTAATTTGTTGAGATTGTGAATTGGTGGGTTTTTGTTAAATATGAGCCAAAATCGTCACAATTAAAAGAACCAAAGACTTAAACTACTTCAGTCTGTGTGCATTGAATTTATTTAATACACAAGTTTCACAATTTGAGTTGAATTACTGAAATAAATGAACTTTTCCATGGCATTCTAATTTATTGAGATGCACCTCTATTGTCCACATAGTAACCTTCCTTTCAGGGATGATGCGGTGTCTGTAGTGTTTCTTTCTCAGCACAGAAAAGAAAGCACTTCCAAAAAATAAATAACCAGGGGCACTCTGCCTTAAATATTTAGAAAAGAAAAGGAAAAACATTTTATTTGAGAAGCAGAAGAGGCCCTATGGCTGAAATGACCTCTCCCATGAGGCAAGGTGTATTCGTTACTTATTACAAAATAAAGTCGGGAGAACACAGACTGCAAGAAAGCAGGTTTAACGAATCAGCGGTCTGGTGCTTTCAAGTTTCAAAACACCTTTACTCATTTGCAAACAAGTGCTTGCACAACCAGGGTCGTTTTCATGTTCAACTCAAGTTGAGGCCTGTGTGTGTGTGTGTGATATACAGTATATCGTCTGCGATAATATGGTAAGTGTTGTTGTAATGACGTGTCATATGACATTATCGAGTATTTCATGAAATCGCACACAGAGATGTTTAAAACTAAGCATTATTTATGCATTTGCAACTGCAGTTTAAATGCATCCATGTCTATTCTGAAATGCATGAAACTGTGTAAATATCACATCTACATATCACTTCAGATGCAGATTCTATAAATGTTTTCTTATGTTGGAATGAAAGAGACTAACACCGGTTTCACACTGCATGCGTAAACAGTGCTTATTTTTTTCGGTGCCCATGTTAACAGATTAGAGTGCTCACACCACACGCAGTGGTGGCGCGGCAGAGCGTAGCAGGAGCAGAGCAGAAGCGTCAGTGTCGCAATCGTTTCGGCACCGAGTCTATTTTTGCTGCGCCGCTTACGCTGAATTAAAATTACAGTGCATTGTTCTTGATCCAAATTGACCAGATTAACATTAAAAATAACTAAATTCACCATAAAATCATGTAAGTGATGGGTTTCGTGTTTCACAATCACCATATGAAAAAATGAAATGCACGAAAACATGTGTCTTTGATTTCACAGCGTGTCTCACATCAATTCATATGGATAATTACTAAACAAGCAATACAATAGACGCACTTTAATACAAAAAACAACAGTACATGCATAATACACAGTTGCAGTGCATTAGAATAGTGAGTCCTTTCTATTTTCGAGAGGCCTATTTGAACCCCCAATTCTGATTTATTAATTCTACAGATACATAAAAGATTTACGTAACATAGCCAATTCAATCTAGCATGTAACTAATTTTAGATGGCAAACATTAATATTACTCATACAAAATGTGAGACGGGCCAGACATATTTTTTCATGACAGGGTTGGCAATGTTGTTGTATACACTAACGTATACACGTATACACGCGTTTTTTCATATCGCGATATTATCGCAAATGCAATTAATCGTTCAGCCCTAAACGGTAGGGATGCACTGAAATGAATAGTCTGAGCCGAAACCAATAATTCTGGATGTACTTGCTCGAAAACCGAAACTGCTTTGTAATAATTATATTATTAAATAATATACAGTAATTTTGCAAGACTTTTTAATTTAACTCAATTTGAATGACACAGAATAAAAAACAAAACAAGCCAATAAAATAACCACACTTTTATTGAAATACAATTGGACAGAAAACATTAATATTAAATATCAATGTATTATTTTTATTCAGTTCTATGCAACAGAATCAGACATAACTGTTGTTGTTGTTGTTTTTGACTAATTATCCAAATTATGTATAGTCCTGCAAACAGGGTTTTTTCTTTCTCAAAATGCGGCGTAGGTGGTACTATCCTGATCATGGGCACACAATGTACCCTTCAACTGGCTGAAACAAACACTTTTTAACATGCAACGTATTTTAGGTGTTATAATAATTGTACGATTGAAGAAAACAATTATAAAGTTATTATTTATTTTCTCTCACCTAATGTTTTATTGTCATTTTTTTTTTAAATAGCCTTATGAAATGTTTAAATTTTCCTCAGAAATTCTGTGTTGTGTATCTGTTTTGGTGAGCCTGTGCAAATTGTAGCCACCGTTTCCTGTTCTTAACTGACAGGAGCGGCACCCTGTGTGGTCTTCTGCTGCTGTTGCCCATCTGCTTCAGGGTTCGACGTGTTGTGCGTTCAGAGATGGTACTATGCATACCTTGGTTGTTCAAAGCTCATCCTGGAATTGCTGTCATAGCAACAGGTCCGTAAGCTTAAACCTGCTCGGGAGCAGGCTTATTTCATATAAACAGGATTACAACCCGAATTCCAGGAAATATTGGGATGTTTTTTAAAATTTGAATAAAATGAAAGCTAAAAGACTTTAAAATCACATGAGTCAATATTTTATTCACAATAGAACATAGATAACATAACGGTAACACTTTTTGACCGAGTCATCTCAATTATCACCAGTAAAGTATGGATTACTACAAAGATCTGTCCTAGGCCCTCTGCTATTTTCAGAATACATGTTGCCCCTTGGTAATATTATAAACAAATATGGGATTCATTTCCATTGTTATGCTGATGATACTCAACTGTAGATCTCAACAAGACCAGATGAAACTTCAAAATGATCTAAACTAACGGAGTATGTTAAAAATGTAAAATATTGGATGACTAATAATTTTCTCCTTTTAAACTCTGATAAGACAGAGATATTACTTATTGGACTAAAAAAACTGTACACAGAATCTCTTGGATCACAGTTTGCAACTAGACCGATGTCCTGTTCCTTCCTCTACAGTCAAAAATCTGGGTTTTGTATTAGACAGCAACTTATCTTTTGAAAATCATATTTCCCAGGTTACAAAAACAGCATTCTTCCATCTTAGAAACATTGCCAAGCTACGGGACATGTTAAGTGTTTCTGATGCAGAAAAGCTAGTTCCTGCATTCATGACCTCTAGACTGGACTATTGTAATGCACTGCTAGGTGGTCGTCCTGCATCTTCAATAAACAAGCTACAGATAGTACAAAAACTTGCGGCTAGAGTCCTTACCAGGTCAACAAAATATTATCATATTACTCCAATTTTACAGTCTCTGTACTGGCTACCTATTAAGTTTCGTATCAGTTACAAAATATTATTACTTATATTATTACTTAATTATTACCTATAAGGCCCTAAATGGTTTAGCTCCTGCGTACCTAACTAATCTACTATCACGCTACAATACAACCCGCTCGTAAGGTTGCAAAACTCTGGACTCTTGGTAGCAACTAGAATAGCAAAATTCACTAAAGGAGATATACATTTTTCATATTTGGCTCCTAAACTCTGGAATAGCCTTCCTGATAATGTTCGGGGTTCAGACACACTCTCTCTGTTTAAATCTAAATTAAAGACTTATCTCTTTAGCCAAGCATTCATATAATGCATCTCATAATCTTGTACTGCAGTTATGTTTGATCAAATTCACATTATTATGCTTTAGCTTGGGTTGAACAAATAATTTTTGCTTGGATGGAACAACAGCTACGCTAATTTGGTCTCTATTTGTTTCTCTGTTTCTGCCACGGGATGAATTACACAAGCTTCAGTCTGTATCCAACCCAGATTAAATGATCCAAGATGACCAAACACCAGAGAAGAGATGATGCCAACCCCTCATAGAATATACAGAATTAACCAAATTTTGCCATAAGTTAAATATATTAAGTTTCTGCAATATATAAATCTATTGTAGAAACTTAATTTCCTGTAAAGCTGCTTTGCAGCGATTTGTTTCATGAAAAGCGCTATACAAATAATCTTGAATTTAATTTAATTGAATTTCTGGAGAGTGGCGCACGAACCAGGGGCGTCCCAGGATGACATCCACTGTGGGTCCCTCTAGTACCAAAAAGGTGATCTCTTCCTCATGCAAACTGCCAATATTGAGTCTCAAGGGAGGTGCTCAATTTCACCTGCCCAAGCGGTTTCCCTTGGATGTTTCGACTTGGAGCTCCTGGGCTTGACAGGCACGAGGCAGATGAAGGCGGCTTAGTAGGTCTTGTGAGATGAAGTTGCCCAAGGAGACGGAATCGACAAGGGCTGAGACTAGGGTGGCCATTTCCATAACACCAAAAAGGAGGACACTTTGCGGCATTTAGTGAGGCAAGAATACACTGATAAAAATTATTTTGTGGTGAAGTAAATACTACAACAAAACAAATGTAATTTCTACATTAAATAATTTAGTTCAGGCAAGAATTTTAATAAAAGAGTAAATTCAATATAAGTACTCAATTTAAGCTTGTATAATTTTAAGTTTGAACTTATAAGTATATTTTACTTGTAATTGTTTGTTATTTTACAAATATTGTTTAAGTAAATATCATCGTCATGATCCCATGTTCCCATCATTCACTTGGGCATGAGAAATAATAAGTAGTTGTTTTTCTTGTGCTGTTTTCGAGATGTTTTGTTTTTGCTTTTGTTGTTAGGTTAAGTAAATGGCTATTTTGTGACATCTGGAGTCCATTGTGTTGACCTGCTCATCACTCTTTTGTGTTTTACACACAATCTACTAAATATAGACAATTTTTCTGTAAAGAAAAAAACAAAACAAATGAATAGATATGTAATTACAATCTATGACAAAAACTAATTTTATAGACTAGTTTAGTGGATAATTCAGTAGCAAAATTTACTCTAGAAAAATCATGAGTGCACAATAATTGTATTAAATCTAAAATTTGTGAAAAAAGATTTATTGGGGAACAAAGAAAAGTGAATAAGTGTAGGACTAAATCTGGTAAAAAATTAAATATTGCTCTTTGTATTGTTGTAAAATACATTCATGGAACACGAGTAATATATTTATATAGAAATATATATGCTGTAAAATGTAAATACATTTCTTATAAACGTACTGCACAGTAATGAGGCAGCACCATATGTCAGATGAGACGAACAAGGAAGGCTATTAATAATCTTTAATTTCGCAAAAATATAATACGAAAGGCTCCAATACAGAACGGCATTAAGCACTTCTGCGCATCCTGTGCGCAGAATGATGTGCTTGAAGCAATACTGAGTCCGCATAGAGAAGTTCAAAGCACAAAAGGAAAGAGATATTAATGCGTAGTGTATTAAATCGGTGCCACAGTTTATTGAGCCTTTTCTTTTAACCATTTTAATTGTCAGTTACTGTGCTTGTGAAGAACCCTTCACAATGTAATGCAATGTAATGTAATGGTTTTAATTATAGCAGCATGTTTATTAGGATTAATGTCCAATCTGTCTACAATACTATTCAATAACAGCACTCAGACCCATGACTTGTTTAGGCTATATATGATCAGATCAAAACAGTTATTTTTGAATAATTCACTCTGGGCTTGGAATATTTATTTATTTGAATGACTGAAGTTTGATTGAACAACAAATCGAAATATGAACAAAGATAAATAAAGAGATTTTCTCATAGGTTAATAATAATAATAATAATAATTATTATTATTATTATTATTATTATTATAATTTCGTTCTGTTTGAAAACGGGCAAACAAATTAAGCTAGATTTTTCGTAGGCCTATTTTTGTTCGTGGGTAAACAAATGAGCTGCTTTAATATTTGTTTCACATGTGTGGGCGGCCTTGATATACTTTAGTCTGATTATATATTAATTATGTATTAATGATTTAATATTATTAAATGATCTTTAGCTGAATCATCGCATCACGTTCTTCTTATGGGTTAAATTGCAGGCTTTGCTTTACAGAAGGAACAGTCTTCGCTGCGCTGGGTGTGAGCACTGAGCACAATAGTACAGATGAAAAGACTGTACAGTATCTCTTGCTGGATTTAGGCTATACGAATTAAATAAACACAAACTTGTTTTCGATTGTTTTATTTAAGTAGACCTTTAGACATGAGGCGCGCCAGAATTATTTTACAAAAGCAATTCGTAACATTTTGTTCTTATTGTGGAAGTAGGCCTATATAAAATTGCTTTCCTCGGTTATCACAATTTAAGGGATCGCGTCGGTGTCGCCGAATTGAGAAGAACAGTGGTGTGCTTTAAATGAGATAAAGCAACATCCAGACTGTATGAAACGTTATTGTGACTAATTTGCAGAGCGGTACATGTGAACTCTTATTCTGCGTGATGGGATAGACAGTAAAGACAAGCTGAGTTAAAACATTGATTTTTTTAGGGGCCGTCCTCGGTTAACAGCAACCCGGGACTATCAGAGATGGATAAAACAGTTTTTATTAACATTAAACATTTAATTTAATATTTGTATATTATTAGTATTATTAGGTTATGTTAACTTGTTAGGGCTATAGGCCTATTTCTATTTCATATAATATAATATTTTATTACTTTCCCATTTAAATTCATGTATCGCTTTACCTAATTAACGTTTTGTACCAGAGAATGTGAGAGAATCGGAGCGGTTCAATATTCCGCTGTGTGTGTGCGCTCCGCTCAGTCGTTCACGGCCAAATCAAACACTCCGCTAATGTTCCGCTCACGCTCACCGGTAAACCAAATCCCGCTCAGATCACGCGCTCACATTAAATGTCTCCAGTAACGTTAGGCCTATTTATTTTTCCTGTTTATAGTGAAATTATTGAATAAATGTCTCAATTAAACAGTTATGTTTCAGGGTGAAATTGTTTTAATTAGGGATGTTCATTAACCTTTAACCGACTGATAAGAATTTTGACCGATTAATACAATCAGTTAAACGGTTTAAAGTCACTTATTTATTTATTTTTAGTAATTTATTAAAATATGTTAAAAGGTTTGCTGCATGGTTAAAATAAGCTATACGCGTATAAAAAACACGTTTTTTAGAGAGAGCGAGAGAGAGAGAGAAAAAAGAAGTCGCCTATAAGTCGCATTTTATTATTTAGTTCTGAAAATTTTTTGTAAAATAAGACAAAAAATAGAATGCAGCTTTCTGCCGTCTGCTTTAATTTCGCGCAGCACAATAATGAAAAAAACTGCATACTCTAAAAAACACTGGGTTAAAAACAACCCAATTTGGGCTGGATAAATATAGGACAGAACACATTTGGGGTTCATTTTACCCAGTAAATCGGGTTGTTTATTTAACCCATCATAAATGGTTGATTTAACCCAGCTAATGGGTTTATTCGTTTCTATTATAATATTAGCTTTTTTTTACTTTATGCATGAAATAATATTTACAGATTAATTTAAATCCTCTAAACTTTTGTAAAATACTCCAGAACCACTGGTTTACGTGATAACTTCCTTTATTTCTAATTTGCTTGCTTTTATGTAAGCTTTACACATTGCCCTATTTAATCTCGTTTAAAAAACATTAGAAGTAAAGATTAAACATTAAACCGATGTAATTCACGAGTAAATGGACCACTCTGTAATTGTGTTTCCACCGTGACGGCGCTGGCTCTCGCGCCTGAGCTGGAGTCGTGTTCGGCGGGGACTGATCACGGATCAGACCGCCGCCCTGCGCTTCACTCATGGACCAAATGAACAGCCTTCATAACCTGACCAAAAACAAACAGTAAACAGCTCTGAGGACTTGTTTTAACATCCAAAGTATTTGTGTTCTGTATCTTTATAAATACATCGTTTATTTTATGCAAAGCATCAGATTCTTCATCAAGCAATAAAACCGACGCAACGCGAGCGACGTTCGTTTATTGATTCACACCCTGCGCCTGTATGTTGCTCTGCATACATTTGAACGATATTCTGCACAGAAACAATTTTATAAATAAAATAAAATGTACACAAACTACCCAAACACTGGAAAAATAACTCAAATAAATTACCCAAAAGGCTCATCTCAGCATTTGGGTTAAAAAAAAAATAATCCAGGACTTTTTTTTAGAGTAGGCTGCTTGTTGCACAGTATTTCTTTTATTTTCTTAAATTATTATTTAAGTCAAAATATATTTTTAGTATAGGCCTATTTATTCGTTATAATATATAACGCCTAGCTTTATTATGTTGTTCTCTGCTTGCAGAAGTGCTGCAGGTGGGTGATATGATCATGTACATCACTGTGTGCACATGCAGTTTTATTTTATGTACTTTATGTAATATTAGCCTATTCGTGATAAACTTGAATGCTGTGTACATCGCGTGCCATTGCCTACAGTCCGGTAGCCTATGGTCAATATGATAATTAATTATGTAATAATTTCTTTAATAATTCATAAAGGTCAAGTAGGTTTGTTTATGCATTAAACGAGAAATGGATGTTGTTCCCTCAACATAGCGAGGCCACGACATGAGGAGGCCTTTACCATTATTGTTCATATTTCGATTTGTTGTTCAATCAAACTTCAGTCATTCAAATAAATAAATATTCCAAGCCCAGAGTCAATTATTCAAAAATAACTGTTTTGATCTGATCATATATAGCCTAAACAAGTCATGGGTCTGAGTGCTGTTATTGGATAATGTTGTATTGGAGATTAATCCTAATAAACATGCTGCTATAATTAAAACCATTACATTAAATACATTTAAAACAGTGTATTTCAATTCAGCAGCGTGCAGATCCTCGTTTATGTCAGACTGAGCAGCGCGGACACTCGCTCACCTCAGCCCTACCATATATCTATTATAATGACACATGTCGTTATTAAGAGAAAAATATGTCGTTATAACGAGAAAAGATGTCGTTTTAACGAGAAAAGATCTCGTTATAACGAGAAAATATGTCGTTTTAACGAGAAAAGATCTCGTTATTACGAGAAAAGATCTCGTTATAACGAGAAAAGATCTCGTTATTACGAGAAAAGATCTAGTTATAACGAGAAAAGATCTCGTTATTATGAGAAAAGATCTCGTTATAACGACATAATTGAGTGGAAAAAATATTATATGGATGGCAGTATTACGTCACAGTAGTTTTATGCCAGCACTAGCAATCTCAAATTCTCACCGCCATTCATAAAAAGTCACCGGGTCAAATAACACGCTTCAGCGCTGAGTCTACTCACGCGTTTGGCGCTTTGAATCATTTGAACGCTTTTAACTGTCCTGCAGATGGCGCTGCGAGCTCATGCAGTGCTCTCAGGATCATTCCGTCCAAGATGTTTTAGAAAACAATCTTTTCGCAGTTTATTTAGGTAATAGCCCAAGGCCATTTGCGCAATTTCAATCATCATGCAGTAACCACCACCACCAACCCCCGCCCTTCAAAAAATGTAAATAACTCGGATCTACGCAAATCACAGATCGTCCCTCAGAGGTCGGAAAATACGGAAATACTGAAAAATCGCATCCCTGATTTATGTAGTTTTGTTCGCTTGGCTGTTTCCTTATAAAAGTCCAGAAACTTGTCAAGTTTTTCATCAGGTGTCTTTTTATAATTATATGATATCATTACGTTGCTGTCTTACCCCCAGTCAATCGCTACATTGCTGATCGTGGTTTTGAGTATCAATACATCTGCCCTTTTCAGGGAACACGAGAACGCGCAGTAATCTTAGACAAGTTAATCCAAATATTTTATTCAAATCCGCAAATTCGTTTGAAGAAAGAAATTAGCCAGAGATCAGTTATCATGATTAGAAGATCTAGCATCTTTCAAATCATCTCAGATGTATTAAGCCAGGTACAAAGAATGGGCTCCAGGTTTTACCCATTTGTCAACAAGTTGTTTGCAATCATTTAAAATGTAAAAACATTTATTATGACCACTTTTTCTTTTATGTATTTTAATAAGTACAGGTCAAAATAAATAACATTTCATCAGTGTCATTTTTTATTTGATGCAGACACCAAAATGGGACATCTCGCGTTGACCCATGTACATGTATGTACTATATATGTTCCTAGTTTAGGGACTGCGTAAAAGGGGATGCTGTAGAACCCCCCTACTCTGAGTTTTTTAAGCATGTTAAAGGACCCTCTAAATGCTCTAAAACCTTAAAAAAATAAACACATAAATAACAATCTTGGAGCAAATATTAGGTGCCATCGAACTTTCAGTGCTTGGGCCCAAATCATTTATACACAAGATCACTTGCCTTTGTACCCCTTCGGCTTGCTCCTTGGTGAATCCTTTTGTTAAGTCTGCAGGTGCTGAGTCTTGCTTATGTGTCTCATGCCGGGTTTGGGATACGGGGTCAGTTCTATTTGATGCCTTCCTGCAAAATTCATTGCTGTTCCCTGTCGAAGTACCATTCCTCAGCAAGGCTTCCAACAATACTGTCAACAAAACAACTAGCTTAATGTCAAATAGCAGATTTGAATGCATGTTTTTTTTCCAGTTATTAGAAAATAAATGTGTTATGTTTTATACAAAAGATCAGAATGTTCTTGGCAATGGTCAGTCTTAAATTGCTCTTTGCATATATGCCTAGAATTATAAACTAAAGAAACATCCTCTCATTTCCAACTGCTTTTAGCAAATTTCTTAACAACGTGTAAATATTTGTTTGAAAATAAAGAGATTCAACAGACAGAAACTGAACAAGTTTTACAGACATGTGAAGGCGGCATTGGAAAAGACCACTCTCACCCTGTTTCCCACCTGTTTAAACTGCTGCCCTCTGGGAGGCGCTACAGATGCATCAAATCACAGACCAATAGACTCAAGGACAGCTTCTTCCCCAGAGCTATAATCACACTTAACACACATGCACTGACATCTTACTCAGTACAAAGTGTATTTGTGTAGCATATCTCTGTGTAATCTACATTTTAGATGTGCTTTGTGCTTTTCTATATCTCTATTCCTTCAGTGCAGTACAACATTATATTATATAGACTAACAAAAATCTGAGGTCGCATTGGTGCGACCAGCCGTTCGAGAAAAAAAAAGTCTCCGCGACTCTGAAAGTCTTTCTATGGTTGAAGGACGGACCCCCCTCCTCTGATTGACCATGGTTCAGAACCTGTACGTGTGTGTGCGCATTTGAAAATGTGTGTGCTGCTGCAGTCAGACAGAGAGAGGTGAGTAGAGAGGCATGCAGTGTTGCCAACTTAGCGAGACTTAGCGACTTTTTTTTTTTAAGCGACTAGTGACAAATCTAGCAACTTCTTGGACAAACTTTAGCAAGTCTCTCAGAGTATCTGTGTGATCGTCGCAACAGCGCGAGATCAGCGCGCACGCAGCTCTTTCTCTGCATCTGCTCTGTTCAGTGAGCGTCTGAGAGGAGCAGCCCGTTTAGGGTTGGGTATCGTTTGGGGTTTTTTCGATACCGGTGCCAAATCGATACCGGTGCCTAAACGGTGCCTGAACCGATACTTATAAACATTTTTTTTACCAATTAATAATTGGATTGGCCATTAGCACTAAACACATGGGCCCGGTTTCACAGACACACAGACAGGGCTTAGATTAACCCTAGACTACACCTCTCTTTATAAAAAATTAGATTATTCACTTTTTCTTTATCTTTCTCTCCTTCCCTTGCTAGCTTGTACTTATTTGAATAATTCCTGAGACTTGGTGTTACGAGCACTTCCTCTGTCTGTTTGCCTCTTCAAGATTAATCGCTTTATGTATTCCCCAATTGTAAGTCGCTTTAAAAGCATCTGCAAAATGACAATGTAAACGTAAACCAGGATTAGATCATAGTTCAATTATGACATTTAAGTAAATTTTATAAACACGCTCAGAAATAAAAAAACATTACTGGTGTGCATCTTGAGACAAAACAAATGCACTGATATATTTTAGGATCAGTCAGTGCAAGTTTATTTAAGTTAAAACAGCTCAGAGTTACATTTTAGTCTAGCACTAGGTTCAAGCCTGGTCTGTGAAACCGGGGGGTGATGTGTTTTTCATTCATACTGGACACTAGAGGGCGCCCTCCCGCAGAAAACCCACAGATCCAGTCACAGAAGTAGCGAACTCTTGATCAATGCTCTAGGGATATGGATAAGTAAACAGAAGATATAAACGTTTTGAATGATAAAATAAATACAATAAACACGAATACGACTATGTATAGTTTATCTGTGTTAATCAAGCCATCTCTGGTATTTTCATAATAATTAAGTATATTTATAATAAATTGCTAATCGATGTATTAGTAGCCCATGGAGTAGTAGTAGTAGCTTAGCTAGTAAATGGAAGGCTAGCTGCTGTTGCCGTCAGAGCAAGTGTAATCACTGCATTCACGCACTCCTCGGATACTCTCATTCCCCGAGTTGTGCTTTTAAGTCTGAATGTGAAAACCGCACACTCGGGTTACTATAAAGATTTGTTGGACGTGTATTATTAGAGCTTTTTGAATTGAGTTCATGTGCATTTTCTCAGTCGGGAAATTATTTTGCACGTGTGGTGCCGGTGATGATGCTTCTTACGTCCGTTTCGGAGAAACAAAGGACAAATATTTCAACCGATCGCTCAGGCATGGCACCGAAATCTGATTTCAGATTCGGTTCGGTACATACCGGTTCCGCAGGTACCGGTGCCGTGTTGGTACCGGGTTTCGGTACCCAACCCTAAGCCCGTTCGGTTAAAACAGATATTATTGCTTCTCTGAGTTTACATGCAAATATAGCCGAAATCACAGCACAGGAATTGTCTTTGTCTTGTCTTATATTGTGTATTATTTGATTTCATCAGACAACGGCTCAATAAAATTATAAATTAGGATTTTTGTGCAGACTAGCTTCCTGGAAGGGAGAGCTGGTTATGTATTCTTAAAGGGATGTGTTTCAGTCACTATTTCATATTCATCCTGTTGACTGACAACAGAAACCGTAAAATATATAAAGTAAAACAGTTTTATTGAGAATTTGGCTGCATTAAAATACAGTATGAGAACAGAGAGACAATTAAACAGAAGAGAACAGGTATTGTTTTCTTTACCTTAGTCATTTAACAGACACTTTTATCCAAAGCGACTTACAAATAAGAAAAAGTAACTAAAATTAAAAGTTAAAACTATAAATATGATATATACACATTTAAGATAAAGAAATTAAATATAAATTACAAATGCATACAACAACATTTCAAAAGTAAAAACATTTAAATGAAAACAAAAAAATAAAGCTAAAAACAAGTCAAAATATTAAATAAAGAAAAGGTATGAGTATAATAATGACTCTAACATAACACTAAAGGCCTAAGGCATAACTTTTTTATGTATATATATATATAAGGTTTAGTGAAATAATATGGTAGTCTGAGGTGGGATAGGGGTGTGGGATTTTGTATAGGTTTGGGGGGGGGGGCGACCAAAGAAGTTTGGGAAGCACTGCACTAGTGCATCCCTTCATTCAGGGAAGAATCAGATAAGAATCAGGGGCTAAGTCTGGAAGATTTTGATGCTAGAGCGTGTAGCCAGCTGGTTTAGCCAAGGCCAAAGATCAAGAAGGCCAAACTACAGGAGTTGGCCATCCGAGGGGCATGTGACTGCAATGGAGGATAGTCCATAAGACATTGAGCAGTGAGATGTTCAGTTTGACGCTCTTAAAACACTTAATTTTGATTTTCTTTTTATTTAATTTATCTTGAGATGTTTTAAGTTTAAATATCAGCTCAGTGAAGCACTTTAAGCACTAACACTTTTTCAGTAAGTTACCTTTCTGTGCTTCAAATAAAGAACGTTATGTTGACCACATTGTTAATTAATCGTTTACTAGTCAATATTGCCTATATGAAAATTTGGGTGCACCTAAGAAAAAAAGTTAAGCGCACCAGTGCAACCAGTGCAAAAAGTTAGTCTAGAGCCCTGATGCAATAATCATTTTGACAAGCTGTGACTTATATACATATATATATATATATATATATATATATATATATATATATATATATATATATGTATGAAGAGCTCTTTTCCAAAACGCTATAAATCCATTTGAATAGTTTTCATGAAAATGACATTTTTTTACCTAGACCCATACATTTTGTTAATATTCAATTTATCATGTTAAAATGGTCTGTTGGCTCAGTCTGAACATGTTAAACAATGATTGTTAAACCCCCCCGGGTCCGCACCATCACACCGAGCGAGTCTCAAACCCGGGTTTCCGGCACGGGAGGCGGGCGCTCTAACAAGGAACGCCAAAGGCAACAGCTTCTAGCGTCAGTCGCTAGAGCGCCTCTTTGTGAGGTCAGGAGAGTGAGGTACATTTTAAACAAGGAAATATAGCGATTTGGCATGAAACATTGATGGAGCAGTGAATAGGTTCAGTACACAGCAAAATGGCATGACAAACTCATTTTTTTTTTATTTGGCGTTTATCGCGTTTTGGAAAAGAGCTCTTCATATACATTTACATTTACATTTACATTTAGTCATTTAGCAGACGCTTTTATCCAAAGCGACTTACAATTGGGGAGTACATAAAGCGATTAATCTTGAAGAGGCAAACATACAGAGGAAGTGCCAATAACACCAAGTCTCAGGCATTGTTCAAATAAGTACAAGCTAGCAAGGGAAGGAGAGAAAGATAAAGAGAAAGATGAAGATTTTGAAAAAGTGAAAGTTTTTTTTTTTTTTTTTTTTTTTTTTTTATATAGTCAAGTAGAGTTGAAAGAGATGAGTTTTCAGTTGTTGCTTGAAAATTGACAGGGATCCAGCATTCCGGATGGGGGTGGGAAGATCATTCCACCGGCCAGGAACGGTGAAAGAGAATGTTCTGGAGAGTGACTTTGAGCCTCTCTGTGATGGTACCACGAGGCGTCGCTCACTAGCAGATCTCAGGCTTCTGGAGGGGATGTAAGTTTGTAATAGTGAGTGGAAGTAGGTGGGTGCTGAGCCTGTGATTGTTCTATATGCAAGCATCAGTGTCTTGAACTGGATGCGAGCTGCAACTGGTAGCCAGTGCAAGGAGACAAAGAGAGGTGTAACATGGGCTCTCTTGGGCTCGTTGAAGACCAGTCGTGCCACTGCATTCTGAATCATTTGTAAAGGTTTGATTGTGTTTGATGGAAGTCCAGCTAGAAGAGCATTGCAGTAGTCCAGTCTAGAAATGACAAGGGCCTGGACAAGAAGTTGTGCAGCATGCTCTGTCAGAAAGGGCCTGATCTTTCTGATGTTGTGTAGTGCAAACCTGCAAGATCGAGCAGTCTTTGCAATGTGCTCTTTGAAGGTCAGCTGGTCATCGAAGATTACACCAAGATTTCTGACCGAAGCTGATGGGGTAATTGTTGATGAACCTAACTGAATCGTGAAATCATGCTGTAGAGTTGGAGTTGCAGGGAAGACAAGAAGCTCAGTCTTTGCCAGGTTGAGCTGTAGATGGTTTTCTTTCATCCATGCCGAGATGTCCGCCAGGCAGCCTGAGATCCGCGCAGCTACCGTTGGATCATCTGGTCGAAATGAGAGATAGAGCTGTGTGTCATCAGCATAGAAGTGGTAGGAGAAGCCATGTGCCTGTATGATGGGAGCCAGTGATGTAGTGTATGTGGAGAAGAGGAGGGGTCCAAGAACCGATCCCTGGGGAACCCCAGTGACCAATTTATGTGCTTTGGATACCTCCCCTCCCCAGGCCACCTTGAAAGACCGACCAGTGAGATAGGATTCAAACCAGCGAAGTGGAATCCCAGTGATATCCAGTGATGAGAGGGTGGACAGGAGGATCTGATGATTGACAGTGTCAAAAGCGGCAGAGAGATCCAGCAGAATGAGGACTGATGATTTGGAATTGGCTTTTGCAATTCGCAGGGCTTCAGTGACCGATAGTAGCGCAGTCTCAGTTGAATGGCCACTCCTGAAACCTGACTGTTTAGTGTCCAGTTTGTTGTTCTGTGAAAGAAACAATGAGACCTGGTTAAAGACAACTCGTTCGAGTGTTTTGGCAATGAATGGAAGGAGAGAGATAGGTCTGTAGTTTTCTAAAAGAGAAGTGTTTAATGTAGGTTTTTTGAGCAGTGGGGTTACCCGAGCCTGCTTGAATGCAGTGGGGAAGATGCCTGTGAGGAGAGATGTGTTGATAATGTGTGTGAGTGCTGGTAGGAGTGCGGGAGAGATTGCTTGGAGAAGGTGTGAGGGGATAGGGTCTAGAGGACATGTTGTAGGATGGCTGGAGAGGAGAAGTTTGGATACTTCCGCCTCAGTGAGGGGACAGAAGGAGAAGATGGGAGTTTGAGCAGTGGATCTAGTTGGTTGGGGGTCCTGTGTGAGTGGAGGTGAAAACTGACTGCTGATTGTTTTAGTTTTGTTTGTAAAAAAAGTTGCAAAGTCATCAGCTGTGATAGAAGTGGTGGGAGGTGGTGGAGGGGGACAGAGGAGAGAATTAAATGTTCTGAAGAGATCACGCATATCTGGAGCATTGTTGATCTTGTTATGGAAATGTGACGATTTGGCAGTGTGGACTTCAGCAGAGAAAGATGAAAGAAACGATTGATACATACTCAGGTCCGACGGCTCGTTTGAGTTTCGCCATTTTCTCTCTGCCGCTCGGAGTCTGGTCCGATGTTCACGAAGAACATCAGATAACCAGGGGTTAGAAGGGGCAGTTCGTGCTGGCCTGGAGGAGAGAGGACAAATGTCATCTAGACAAGTGGTTAAAGTAGAGCATAAAGTATCAGTAGCAGTATTCACATCCAGAGATGAGAAATTGGTAGGTGAGGGAAGAGAGGAGGATACTACAGAGGAAAGACGTGAGGGAGAAAGGGAGCGTAAGTTTCGTCTAAAAGTAACCGGTAAGGGGGTTGGTGGCACCCTGGTTGCAAAGTGTAATGTGAATTTAATGAAGAAATGGTCAGAGATATGTAGTGGTTGTACCAGAATGTTATCTGCAGTACAATCGCGTGTGTAAATTAAATCAAGTTGGTTGCCTGATTTGTGAGTGCTAGTAGTGGTAAGGCGTTTAAGATCAAATGAAGCTAGGAGCGAATGAAAGTCTGTAGCATAAGGCTTTTCTAGATGAATGTTGAAATCGCCAAAAACTAAGAGTGGAGTTCCATCCTCCATGAAAGAGGACAGCAACCCATCCAGCTCCTCTAGGAAGGGGGCTAGAATTTGACCAGGGGGACGGTAGATTACCACAATCTGGAGTTTTATAGGAGCCAATACAGTAATCGCATGGGATTCAAATGAGTTGTAATTGCATAGGGGCGAGTGGGTTGAGTATTTCCAATTATTTGAAATGAGCAGACCAGTGCCCCCACCCCGGCGGACCTGACGTGGGGTGTGAGAGAAAGAGAAATTGTTAGAGAGGGCAGCTGGAGTTGCTGAGTCTTCTGGACGAATCCAGGTCTCAGTCAAGCCCATGATGCTGAGAGTGGATTGTAAAGAAAAAGCAGAAATGAAGTCTGCTTTGTTGACAGCTGACTGACAATTCCAGAGAGCCATAGAGAAAGAAAGAGGTGTAGTAGAAGATGTAGAGATGGGGCGCAGGTTAGCAGGATTACGTTGCCGTCTGCGTGTGATGTTAGAGCGTGGTCGAGAGACAACCGGAATGGTTTTGAAACACATGATAGAGGTGGAAGTATAGAGGATAGCAAAGGAGAGTGTGTGAGGGAGGGGAGGGAAAAAATATACCTGAATGCGTTGCCGGTGTCGTTGCTCGGGTAAAGTCGCACAGGAAAAAGTCGCTTGTCTTTACACTCGTCAGTCTTCACACGAGCAGGCTGAACGCTTCCGCAGACGCTTCCGCGTCAGCCTCGGACATCAAATAAATACACAGTCTAATTAAGAGAATAGAGTGAAAACAGCTGTGAACGGCTTCTGATTAGCCCAGCCAATAAGCCTAACAGAGTGCTAATGGCTCGAGACGAAACTAACACCTTGCCCACGGAGCAATGGAGGCGCAAATGATTATATTTACCAGTAAGTGCAATCAAAACTATTCAACCAACGAAAATGCAGACTACAAATAGGTAGGAAACGAAATATTCCTTCCTAGGAGCAAGTAAAAAATTTAAACAACAGATCTATGAACAAGTATTAAAGACACACTCACAAGCTGACGTCCGTTTCTTCTGGTGACTAATCGGCTTTTCCCGATTTGAAACAAGAACCAAGCAGTTTAAATACTTCAACAGTCGCTGTGAACGGCTTCTGATTAGCCCAGCCAATAAGCCTAACAGAGTGCTAATGGCTCGAGACGAAACTAACACCTTGCCCACGGAGCAATGGAGGCGCAAATGATTATATTTACCAGTAAGTGCAATCAAAACTATTCAACCAACGAAAATGCAGACTACAAATAGGTAGGAAACGAAATATTCCTTCCTAGGAGCAAGTAAAAAATTTAAACAACAGATCTATGAACAAGTATTAAAGACACACTCACAAGCTGACGTCCGTTTCTTCTGGTGACTAATCGGCTTTTCCCGATATACACATACATATATCATATATACACATACAAGCATATTTTAATTGTACATCACTTTGTATTAGGTATATTTCTTTACATTTTTTGGTCGATTATGTACCATCCACCTTATGCAGAAGCTCTGCAATTTCGTTGTATCTTGTATACAATGACAATACATAAATTATATTCTATTCTATGATTCCCTGAAGGAGGAATCTCTTATTCATCGCAAATACTCTCTTTAAAGGGGCCATGAACTGCCATTGTATGTTTTATTTTGTACTGTTCTCTAAAGGTCAACTTATAATGTTATTTTTACAAGACTTTTACATTAAAAAAACAATTTAGAAGTAATAGGCTATTTTCTGTCCTGTTTTTGAGCCCCTAATCAGAATGCTCTGTATATAGGCGTGGCAGATTTTAGACTCTGAAGTGAACACCCACTGCTATGAATGTCTTGTGTATGTTTGACAGTCTATGTCAGGGGTAGAAATCGACCGATATGGGTTTTTCTATAACCGATGCCGATGTTTAGAGGTAAGGGTCAGCCAATGGCCGATATGTGCTGCTGATTTTTAGGGCTGATATCTTTAAGTTTTCCACTTCATTTGCATGCTAAAATACCACACGAATAATCAGAGGTGGAAAGTAACGAATTACATTTACTCGCGTTACTGTAATTGAGTAGCTTTTTTGTGTACTTGTACTTTTTTAAGTATTTTTTTTAATCTGTAATTTTACTTTTACTTAAGTATATTTTGTGTGAAGTATTGTACTTCGCTACATTTTAAAACGCATGAATTACTGAGTAAAAAAAAAATCGCTCCGTGGAAACAACTGCAGTAAATAATGGGCAGAAGAAGAAACTGCCGCTAAAAATCACAAGAAAGATCCAGACGGACAAGACAGGCGTTAATGATGCAGACCTGGCTGAAAACCAAACCCTGTCGTATTCTGCTGAAGTGGAACTTGAAGGAAATGAAGTGAACCCCTGGCCATATATTCATGCTCTATTATGCAGTGTAAGCTGTGTTTGCCTCGGGAGACCGAACTAGCAGCTTATAAAATCTCGACATCGCCCTTCGCAAGCATGTAGAGGTAACGTAAGGTAAATATTGCATCATTGCATTGGTGGTTAAAATGAAGCTTTAACAGTTTAACAAAAGGTTTTGCACAAATGACAAAAAGACAGTGGTGCAGGGTGTGCAATATCGTCTACGATAATATAGTAATTGTTGTTTTAACGATGTGCGATTTGACATTATCAGTATTTTGCCAAAAACCAAACAAATCACTCTAAACAGTGTGCCGTGAAATCTAGTAACGTTAGATAAGACTAATCCGCGTGCATTTGGAGTGCTTTCTTTCACTGCGTGATTCAGTCTGTTAAAATGCCTTTAGAATTATCACAAAATTGAAGATATAGAAGCAGAAAATGTATATATTTGTAACGGATGTATGCCACTAAGGGCTGTGTGTAAACCTCACTCCCCTGACCTCAAAAAGAGGCGCTCTAGCGACTGATGCTAGAGGCTTTAGCCTTTGGCTTTACTTGTTAGAGCGCCCACCTCCCGCGCCGGAATTCCGGGTTCGAGACCCGCTCGGCACAAGAACGAGTTGGGACGGTGCGGACCCGTGTCGGGGGGTGTTACATATTTATATAATTTAATATAGTAAGTCAACATCACACGAAGAGTGCCGTTTTTCTCAAAAAATCACCATGATTACATAGCCTGTAGTTTTTCTTTTTACAACAGTTCAAAAAACAAGAAGTTAATTAAGAGACTTTTGGACACCATATTGCCTGTTTTTGCTCTATTTCGACAACAAAAATAATTCCATACACAGCCACCATACACAGTTTTGCGTCTCCTGACTCTGAACAATGACGGTGTTTCATTCCTTGAATTAACCATTTAAATGATTCTGTTCAATCGCAATGACTCACTTATCAGTGACTTGCTGACACCTACTGGTGGTTCTAATTTAACATTTAAAGTATCTTTTGATTTATTAATTTTTTTATTTCAAATGACTATTTAACATTTGTGACCCTGGCATGGAGCACAAAACCAGTCTTAAATCGCTGGGGTATATTTGTAGCAATAGCCAACAATACATTGTATGGGTTAAAATTATACATTTTTCTTTTATGCCAAAAATCATTAGCATATTAAGTAAAGATCATGTTCCATTAATATATTTTGTAAATTTCCTACTGTAAATATATCAAAACTAAGAGCTTAATTTGAACAACTTTAAAGGAGATTTTCTCAATATTTAGATTTTTTGCACCCTCAGATTCCAGATTTTCAAATATTGTCCTATCATAACATACATCAATGGAAATATTATTTATTCAGCTTTCAGATGATGTATAAATCGCAATTTAGGAAAATGGACCCTTATGGTTTTGTGGTTCAGGGTCACATTTTATGTCTTATTTATCAAAACATTATTTCTGCATTTGGAACTGGAGGCTAAATGCATTCAATGTCAGTGTAAATAAATCTATGCCACTTCAGATGAAGCTTCTGCGTTTCCTCTGCATTGCAAAGATGAATTTTGTTGATACTGATTTAATTTGCCAGGTAACAGCCCAAATGTCTTATTATTCTAAATAACTGATTCCTTTAATTAAAAACAACTAGTTTGAGATTTATAGGCCTATCCCAGTGGTGTCAAACTCAGTTCCTGGAGGGCCAAAGCCCTGCAGAGTTTATTTCCAACCCTGCTCCAACACACACTGTGTAGTTTTCAAATAAGCCTAAATGATTAGTTTAGCTGTTTCAGATGTGTTTAATTAGGGTAATATCTACACTGTGTAGGGCTGTGGCCCTCCAGGAACTAAGTTTGACACCTTTGGTCTATCCCATTTTTTCCTCCCTCCCATTGTTAAATTGTAACTAAGTAATTTTTACTCTGAGTAAATTTTAAATGAGCTACTTTTTACTTTTACTTGAGTATATTTTTAGACTGGTACTTTTACTTGTACTTAAGTAAAATTTCAGTAATGTAATGGTACTTTTACTTGAGTAGAATATTTGTGTACTCTTTCCACCTCTGCGAATAATAATTGGTTGCACAAGATTTGTAAACTTAACATCATAATTTATTGAACACCGACTTCAACCATCTCTCGAATCTTAATTGTGTGCACTACACAGTATTAAAATAAAATAGTTATCCAAAGTTAACCAAACAAATCAACAAACTGACCAAGTATTAAATATATAAAACAGGTCATCTTTAAATAATTAACATAAAATACCAAACATTAATTAACATTAACATAATTATATCACATTATCAAAAGTTTTTGAGCATTTATCAAGCAGAATTGTTCAAGTTTGTTGGAACATAAACAAAAACATATGTTTAAATAAAATAAATACAACAAACTGAAAACTATAAAAAATAAATAGTAGTATTACTGCAAACACACAGCAACATTTGTGTTTGGTATAAATGACACAGAACATCTAAAGTGCATTCTAACTTTCTGCTTTTAGCAACAGCATTTAGCAGCAGCAACTAGCTGTGAGTGCACTTGACTTAGCAGCATCAAAAATCTCTTTTAGTGCAAATAACATAGCAGCAAACCCCTAATTTTGAGTGAAGGAAATGTAAACATTACAGAACAATATAAAGGAATGTGCTTTAATTTTAACTCAATTGCAGTCCGAGTCTTCCTCACTGAAAGTTCTCAGTACTCCCAGTTTAAGAACGGCAGGTTGTCATGCAGGAAACACAACTGTATACGTTAACTTAATACATAACCGACTGTGTTTACCAGAATACTTGCCAAAACGGGTTATTTTAACATAACGTGCATGTATCCGTCCATTGAGGGAGGCAATCAAATCTCTCTCTCTCTCTCTCTCTTTGCTTACAAGTCTAGTAATCTAGTAATCACGCACAAACATCACATCTTTGTCATGTGGCACAGCCTTGTATGCAAGGACTGACGGTTAACGTTAGATAGGTTTAATGGGGATAATAACTACGACGTATATATATATATATATATATATATATATATATATATATACACATTGGTTGGTAATGTATATATATATATATATAATTCATTGGTCAGAGCACGTCACTTTATTAGGCTGATGTCCATTTTAATTTGCATTACACAGTTGATGGAAACACACGCAGATGCACATATTCATGAGCTGAATTTTCATTAACGCAAATAAGTTGGACGGAAACCCGGCTATTGTCTGCATCAAACCATGCTTCCAAACAAATGTCACACACCGTTCTGGGCTGCTCCGGGACAGATGTGTCTCCGAGCACGGTGCTGTCTGTGAGCGGGTTGGAGTAACGCACCCCTGCAGTGTTTGTGAGAGCTGCCGCCTTCTCCACCCCACGCACAGAGTGAAATTATCTGACTCAGATACAGGAAAAATAAAACAGAATGTATAACATTTGGGGCTAATATGTTAGCAAGCAAGCCACTGATAGTTTTCGACTACAGTCCTTAAAGTTAACTGCAAGTAAGCGATCCTTCAACCAGCTGTAGCATTATGCCAGTTCCCGACGGCTCTATGCTATTTGTTTTTTCTTTCACTGAGTGAAGCAACACTTCATAGTTTACTAGTAATATATAGTAAATATATGGCCATATGACTTTGAAATATCAGCATTTAAGCCTTACCTTTATCTCCCAGGACTGTTCTTGAATCTTCAAAAAGTTTTTGCTTGGGGTCCTTCACATGCAGCAGCAGCAGCACGTTACACTGCATCAATAACACGGGGCTGCCCGCGGACGTGCCTGACTTTAAATCGGCGCTACTAAACACGTATATCGGCCGACGCCGATATATAAAAAAATGACAAATATCGCCCCGATATATCGGTCGACCTCTAGTCAGGGGTGTCAAACTCAAGGCCCACGGGCCTATTTCAGCCCACCACATAATTTCATGTGGCCCGCGAGAGCACATGATTGTCTTTAAAAAAAAAAAAACACCTATGCTACTTTATATTGTACATTATGAAAGTGCGTATCAATACCACAATCATCTGTTTCTATTTGGTGTTCTATTAATATGCAGAAACTTACTTTAGTGTGCATACGATACGCAGTAGTTAGGATTAGGGGTGTGTTTTTTTTTTGGTTGATGACGACTGCGTGGACGGCGCAAAGGAATAAAGCGGACCTCATCAAGTACTCGAGCACCACCGTTGGAATAACACGATGTTCTCCATTCATTTAACGAATAAAAAAAAAAATTGATGGAAGCTACCAGACGACTTTCTTCTTTTTCTACGGAGTTCTTTTTTAATGACAAATGTCCAGAGCGCATTATGCCTGCAAGAGCGCATCAAATGTGCGATCAAATCTCTCCGCTCGCAGGATTCCCATTCATTAATTCTCACAGAAAACGGACTAGCTCTCTATCGGTCAGATCTTAGCCTACATGTGTGCACTCAAAAATGATCGTCTCTCCTGAATTTAATGTTGCCATTTTGTGGGCATGCACCAGCAGAAACCCAAATTGGCACATATGCCAATGAATGTACATCAGTATTTACACCACATAGCAGTATAAATTTACCTTTCTGTCTCGCACGTGTCCCGCATTGTCCGGTAAAATCACATCTACTATCCTGAAACAGATCTATAGCCAGGTGGTCACCCTAGCCCAGAGTAGTAAAATAATTTTAATTAGTAAATTTTAACGAAAAAAAATAAAACATTATAAAAATGAAAAGAAGCAGTTTTTTGTGGGGGATCAGATCAGCTGGTAAACTCATGGATTGTCTAAGGATCCAGAAAGTGAATGCATTAACAGAAAACAGCCGATTTCATCAGAGATGACAGAGATAACAGTAGGCCACTCACGTACAGATGTCAGTAAAAAAATAATAATCATAATTTGGCGTAAAAGCACGAGTGGTTTATACTGGATGCTGGCTGAAGGCGTTTTAGAATATGCAGTAGTCAGTGATTTAGTAATGGAACAGTCAGGACAACGTAGCTTGTTTAGTGGTCTTTTGGCGTCCCCCTGTGTTCCTGTTTGTATCTCAGATTGACTGAAAATTAAAAATACTTTTTTAGTACTTTAGTTTGCATTTATTTATGGGTGGTGGAGTGGGGTTGAGTATGGCCACTTCTTTTTTTCTACTTTAAGCATTGATTGCGTATCATATGTACGCCAAATATGTGCGTATCATATGCATGCCAAAATCCATCTCTGCGTATAAATTGCACGCCAAATAGAAACAGAAAATTGTGCAATTGATATGCATTTTCATGAGACCGGGCTCATTTTTTTTTATCTTAAATACTGTAGCATATCAAGGACCGAATCAGACAAATCAAGATTCGATCGAAGCATGGTTGAAACATGAGGAGCCGAATTCCACAAGACAACAGCAGGAAGACATAAATCAGACCCCCAGCCCGTCTGAATACAGCCTGCAACAGGACAAAGAATCCGGCTGAAAAGACCTGAGAATCATCTTAAAATACTTTCATTCTCATGGTTAATGAAACTAATAATTTCTATGCATAACTGCATATTATGTATGTGACCCACAAATTTGAATATCCTTGTTTTAATCATTGTGTTTGTCGTGCTTTTAATTAGTATTGACTAGCTTAAGCCTTAAGGATTAATGTCATGTTTGATATGTATGAGTTCGATAATTATAGCTCTAAACATTTCTTCAAAGTGATTCTCTGTTAAATGTATCATATTCTGGTTATAGAAATCACATTCAAAAGGATACTTTGCAAGAGAATGTAAAATTCGGGCAATGTGACTGACCATGACGTTGATTTATTGATTGGGTGGAGCAACAAAGCAGCAGCCAGAGCCCAGCATAGGACCTAATTGGTCAAGACAACCATTGGGGGTGGTGTCAAAAGGCCGAGGGTAAATACCCAGGACACACTTCTCCTCGCCCTCTTGAATTCTTCACTTCTCTTGAATCCCTTTTTTGAATTCCTCTCTCTTCTTGGATCTCTCTCTCTCTCTCTCTCTGAAAAAATGAACTCTCTTGAAAATGCCATCTAACTTTCTCTTCAGCCATGTGCTCTGGACCACAACCCAGCCAGTTGCTACCATGATGAGAAGAAAAACCACCTAGTCTCTTTACATCCTTTTATTCTTTGACTTTAGTTTATTTTCTTTCCGTTGAGTTCGTGTGCTAAGTTACGTTTGCCAACGGCAACCAGACCAAAACTCTGCAAAACCAGCCAAAAACCAACGCCCACTTCAACGACTCCTGAACTCTAAGCCAATCAGCGACTTCGGAGAAACCCTTTCCCGCAAAGACGGAGGACAAAGGGAATCCTTAAACACAAAAGCTGCAAGTACAAACCCCAAGATTCTTGCTGTGCTGGTGTCATTTTAATATAGATTTTAGCCTCATTGAAAAGTCAATGCGAGTGTTAAATATGTGATTGATGGTTGTTCAGGTTAATGCAATTGCACATATTGCTGTAAACGTGGGATATCAAATTCTCATTCTCTTAATCTAATCCTTTCCTCACTTTCTCTCTTTCTGCAACGCGTGAATGTGTGAATGCTTGTGTTCATGTGTAGATTAGTTTACATGTCTTAGCATTATATAAATAAAGTCTTGTTTATATTGAAAAGAGAAATATCTTGTGTTTTGTGCTCATAAGTTAATGTCTTAATCTGTCGATTTTGTTACTGTGCTATTTAATAGTGTTTTTCACTATATTTTGGGATTTTAATATCCAGTGCAGAGTTTGTTATACGGCTTGTTCAGTGAATCGCCGTGAAACAGTGAGTCTGTTCAAATTCCCTATAAAATCATTAATGATTCCCTTTGAGCTAAATTGACCTGTTTCCCTTATAACAATATATATATTATATGTTATCATTACAATACCATATCAGTCACACGTTTTTAGCAGCGCTCAATTATTTATTGTAGCAAAAATTTTACAAAAACAATTTTAATAAAGTTTATGTTATGACTTGTGCTTGATGATATTTGTCTTTGTTATTTACTTTGTGTTATTTTAACAGGTTTATCAGGTTAAGAAATTCACATTACTCCATAAATCAGAGTAATAACATACATTACATCTATGCAAATGCATATACAATATTTGTAGCTTAAATAAGTAGCTAAAAATAAAATTAAGAGGCAGTTATTTAACAATATGTTAAGGAGTGGTAACATTTGTACAGTCTTACAGTTACAACCGGCCCTTTGATGGCAGCCATAATGTTGAAGTGGCCCTCAGTGAAAATGAGTTTCACACCCCTGGTCTATGTCCTTCACAGATGGATGCTGCTGCTGTGATTTTGGTTAAAAACGCATACATTCTCAGTACATATCAGTACAGATACAGTTTTTTTTTCTACAACTTGGCACTGCACAGCATCTTGTTGTCTACAAAGCCATCTTTATCGTTTGATTTCCGCGTAGACCTGCACGTTCGCCTCTCTCGTAAACACTATGTGCAAATTGGTGGGCAGGGCTAAACAGGCAGTGATGTCAATCTTCTTCTTCTTATCTACACTATTACATCATAGAGTAGAACATAGTACAATGACATGTCAAAAGATCAAGGGAATTTAGTTTTTTCTGTTCATGACCCCTTTAATGGTTCTGTCAACAGACAGCCACATTCTGCTTAATAATAATAATGTGTTACATTTATATAGCGCTTTTCTGGGTACTCAAAGTGCTTTACATAGAAGGGGGGGATCTCCTCAACAACCACCAGTGTGCAGCATCCACCTGGATGATGCGACGGCAGCCATATTGCGCCAGAACGCCCACCACACACCAGCTTATTGGTGGAGAGGAGACAGTGTGGTGAAGCCAATCAGTGTATGGGGATGATTAGGACGCCATAATGGTCAGAGGCCATTTGGAGATTTTGGCCAGGATGCCGTTGTTACACCCCTACTCTTTTTCGAAGGACATCCTGGGATTTTTAATGACCACAGAGAGTCAGGACCTCGGTTTAACATCTCATTCGAAGGATGGTGCTTTTTACAGTACAGTGTCCCCGTCACTATACAGGGGTGTTAAGGAACCAGACAGATCACAGGGTGAGCACCCCCTGCTGGCCTCGCTAACACCTCTTCCAGCAGCAACCTAGTTTTCCCAGGTCTCCCATCCAGGTACTGACCAGGCCCAACCCTGCTTGCTCAGAGGGCAACCGGTCTTGGGCTGCAGGGTAATATGGCTGCTTACTTACTGAAAGATGGCTGTTGACAAATGCTCATGTGTGCATTGTGCATGTTTGTTCTAAGAATAATCGAGGCATGCAGATGTGAGTAACTCAGTGTAAGTAGTTAAATGCTCTTGTATGTCAAAATGTTTTTTTGATGCGAAATAATTGTAAAAAGTCAGTTATGTCTCATGGACAGGACAAAACATCTGATATGTTAAAACAGATCTGTGTATTAGCATGAATGCATCCAATCTGACCTGCAATGATGCTGAGGGAAAAAAGTGATCTATTTAGTTAGATTTAGTCCTTTACATTATTATAATTTTGGTAACACTTTATAATAACTGCACGCTATGAATCATTAGTAAATAGTAAATTAATTCTTTATAAAGCATTGTCCCAACATTAATAGGCATTAGTAAGCGGTTTATAAATAAATGCTCCTTTATAAATGCTCCTTGTTCTTGAGCATATCGATAATGTTTAATAATTGTATTTTCATACTTTACTAACGATCAGTTTATCATTTCTAAATTAAGTATTATGCTATTTACAAAGCAGTTATTTAGGAGTTTTCAGTGGTTCATAAGATCATTTAGAAAGTGTAAGTAAATTATTAATAAACTATTTAAATGTACATTTATAAATCGTATTATTTAGACACGATAATAGTTGCTCGCTGGGTTAATAAATACTTGATTAACACATATGCCTGCTGTGATTCATGATTGAGTCAGGTAGTTAGAAAATCAGTTTCATCTAAGGTCATCACAGGTCATCTAAAGTGAGAACTATTTATGCCTTGTAAAGCATTTACTATGGAGATTTAAAGGCTCATTATCTTCCAAACAGAGAAATTAAACAAACACAACAAAGAGGGATACAGAACACAGTAACTATGTTTTTCACGATGCAAAAAATGAAACTGTACGACTTTACACTTGATAAAAAAAAATGAAATATAAACCTATGCAATGTCATAGAAAAAATTTTTTTTTCAAAAAAGTTTCATTTTTTGCATTGTGTATCCCTCTGTGTTGTGTTTGTTTATTTATCTCTTGGAAGATAACTGAGCCTTTAAATCTCCTTTGCAAAAGATACACACATGGTCATAATTGTTGGTACCCTTGGTAAATATGAAAATAAATGTGCATTGTTAATCCTTTTGATCTGATTTTTAATCACAAAAATCTAAGCTTTCATTGGAGAATAAGAATAGGGAGAAAAATCATTATGGAATAAATGATTTTTCTCAAATACATGTTGGACAATTATTGGTACCCCTAGAAATTCTTATGAGTAAAATATATTTGAAATATATTTCTATTTATATTCACAATTATGAGCACACCAGCGTGATTATGAACATGGAATTATCCAGCCATGGATGGCTTCCTGTTTCACAGAAATATAAATAGGAGGGAAAACAAAACAAAGGCCAAATTCCAAATTAATCACCAATCACAATGAGAAAACCCAAAGAATATATTTCTGACATGCAGCAAAAGATAATTGAGCTTAACAAATTAGAAAGTGGCTTTATTAAGAAGTTCCAATCAACAGAAAATGTTATGAATCTGCCTGGAATAAGACGTGTCTATATCGTCCCAATGCACGGTGAGAAGGAGAGTTTGAGTGGCCAAAGACCCTTCAAGGATCACAGCTGGAGAAATGCAGAAAAAGGTTGAGATTATGGGGTCAGAAAACCTTTTTAGAAATGTATCAAACGGCACCAACATCACAAGTTTTTTGAAGAAGAAAAGAAAATGGTTTCACCAAAAAAAAAAAATATCTCTAGCATATTCAGTTGTCAGACACAACTGAAAGGTCAAATGGGACTGGCTTCTATGGTCAGATGTAACTAAAAATTTGCTTTTTAGCAGCAAACACTCAAGATGGGTTTGGTGAACACAGGGATAAAAAGTACCCCATGTGTACCCCAGCATATACTGCTGTCTTTTTAATGTTGTGGGCCTATATTTCTGCTGGAGGTCCTGGATATCTTGTTTAGACTCATGGCAACATGTATTCTATCCAATACCAACAGATAAAAAAAAAAGTGGCTGTTAGAAATTGTATAATGGGCCATGTTTGGATCTTCCAACCAGGCAATAATCCAAAAACAAACCTTAAAAACAACACAAAAATGGGTCACTGGGCACAAAACCAAGCTTCTGCTATGGCCATTTCAGTTCCCTGACCTGCACCCTATAGAAAATGAGTGGGGTGAACTGAAGAGAAACACCATCATGGTTGAGAATCTGAAGGATCTGGAGTGATTCTGGATGAAGGAATGGTCTCTGATCTCGTCAGGTGTTCTCTAACCTCATCAGGCATTAAAGGAGAAAACTCCTGTAATATTTTGGCAAATGGAGGTTTCAAAAAGTATTGAATAAAACGGTACCGTTAATTGTGTCCAATGTGTATTAGAGAAAAACATTTCATAATATTTCCCCCCATTTTAAATAATTATTCTTCAATGAAAGGTTAGATTTTTGTGATTTTTTTGATAGATGCATTTCGCAAATTTCTGTTTATGAATATGCTATTTACCTTGCAAAATGTAAAAGTTAATGACAAAATCCTTTTACTTTTGAGTGAATAAGCACAAATTTATTTAAAGATAGAATGTAGGCTAATTAAAATTTATTTACATAAATTAAAAGGCACTAACCAGGGCTCTAGACTAACTTTTTGCACTGCTTGCACTGGTGCGCCTAACTTTTTTCCTTAGGTGCACCAGCACAAAAGTTAGATGCAACCAAATTTTCGTATAGGCAATATTGACTAGTAAACGATTAACTAAAAATCTGGTCAACATAAAGTTATTTATTTGAAGCGCAATTCTACAAGAAAGGTAACTTACAGAAAAAGTGTTGGTGCTTAAAGTGCTTAACGTTAAAACATCTCAAGATAAATGAAATAAAAATTACATCTAAATTAAGTGTTTGAAGGGTGTCAAACTGAACATCTCATGGCTCAATGTCGTATGGACTATCCTCCATTGCAGTCACATGCCCCTCGGATGGCCAACTCCTGTAGTTTGTCCTTCTTGATCTTTGGCCTTGATTAAACCAGCTGGCTACACTCTCTCTAGCATCAAAATCTTCCAGACTTGACCGCTCTACACTGATTCTTATCAGATCTTCCACTGTGTCTGAATGAAGGGATGCGCTATAGTGCAGTGGTTTCTCAAACCCTCCCTTAAACCTAGAAAAAAATCCAGCACCCCCATCAGACTACCAAATAATTTCACTAAACATTATGAAAAAATAAGTATTTAAAGAGGGAAAAAAAACACCTGGTCTGTCTGTGCTCATACTGTATTTTAATTAGGGATGGGTATCGTTAAGGTTTTAACGGTATTGCCCCTCTTATCGATCCGGTACTTTAACGGTATTCTTATCTGCACTTTTTTTTATTTATATTTTTATGTTATATATATATATTAGAGGTGGGCATAGATTAATTTTTTTAATCTAGATTAATCTAGATTAATTTTGGAATTAATCTAGATTAATCTAGATTAAAATGGCTCATTTGAATTCTGCCGAAGGCATTCAGAATATGTGTGCTACCCAAATAATGACTAAAAGTAAGTCTTTGAGCACGGGTTTCTCAAGCCAGGTGGCACATTAGACCAGGGGCTCATCTCCTGTTTCCAAAATGCATCACAAACTTTAATCTCTTCCCGTCCCAATCCCACGAAAAAACTGGAGGAAATCCCGTTCCACTCCCGTGTTGTTGTTTTTTGTTTTTTTTTGCCGATAACTGTCGATTACAGTAAAAATATAGTACAGATCACAGCGTGCCCACCTTATTAGTTGAATAAAAACCCAAAATGTCGTTTTTTGTTATTATATTGAACTGAAAGCCATCTTATTATGCACAGTGTTGCACAGTTTAAATTTCATGTAAATCATCCATGCTAACACACACGTCTTCTATTTTTATTTTTTAGACATTTCACTCTCTATAGATATATTTTTCAAAGACGGAGATTAAAAGTTTCTCGCTCAAGTTCACATGAGACCTAAAGCGCATCCTGTTTGCTTAAAAGCGCAACGTTTCGTTGTTATTCTGAGTGCACACAAATAAACGTAGAGTCATTACAGATTCGAAAGATGTATTAGGCTACTTTTATCTGTATGACCAAAAATGACGGAGATTTTAAGAGCAAGTGAGCGTACCGGAGCCTGTCTTGCAGCAAACGCGCTTCCACACAAACACTTCAATAGCGCACATTTCTCTAGGTTAACATCATATTGAGCGGCCATGTAAAGTTGCTACTACATACATCTTTCAGATGAAAAGCCATATTTGAGGTTGATGAATGATAGGTGAGCGTTTGGATGTCCTGCCCGATTGTATTACCACATAGACCAGCCGTTAACAATCTGTCCATCACGGACTGCGAGCCTCTACGTTAGTTCGAAGACTCGTTCTCGCCCCCTACAGTGCAATTCGGCTAGGTATACATCCACGCTAAAATATCAGGGTGAAAGTCATCATAGCTTGCGTAGTATAGACCCAGCTCCCAACCCAACTTTGAGAATAGATTAACGGCGATATTTTTTTTATCGCCGATAAGAGTCTCACGTTAACGCAGCACGTTAACGCCGATAACGGCCCACCACTAATATATATACAAACCCGATTCCAAAAAAGTTGGGACACTGTACAAATTGTGAAAAAAGGAATGCAATAATTTACAAATCTCATAAACTTATATTTTATTCACAATAGAATATAGATAACATATCAAATGTTGAAAGTGAGACATTTTGAAATGTCATGCCAAATATTGGCTCATTTTGGATTTCATGAGAGCTACACATTCCAAAAAAGTTGGGACAGGTAGCAATAAGAGGCCGGAAAAGTTAAATGTACATATAAGGAACAGCTGGAGGACCAATTTGCAACTTATTAGGTCAATTGGCAACATGATTGGGTATAAAAAGAGCCTCTCAGAGTGGCAGTGTCTCTCAGAAGTCAAGATGGGAAGAGGATCACCAATTCCCCCAATGCTGCGGCGAAAAATAGTGGAGCAATATCAGAAAGGAGTTTCTCAGAGAAAAATTGCAAAGAGTTTGAAGTTCATCATCTACAAGTGCAAAAAGTTAGTCTAGAGCCTTGATAGGTGAAGACTTAATTCTACCAGCCGCTAAGCAGATGGTCAGCATAATCCTGGAAAACAATGCAGTTAATCAACTTAACTTGATTTCTTTATCAAACAACACGGTTAAACGCCGAATTAATGATATGTCCGAGGATGTGTTCCAGCAGCTAATTTGCAGAGTTCGAGCGAGTCATTTTTATGCAATTCAAATCGATGATTCCAAAGACATCGTAGGTATGGCGAATTTGCTCACATTCGTTAAGTATGAATTTGATGGAGAAATAGAGGAAAACTTTCTTTTTTGCAGACCTCTACATTCAAACGCAACTGCGGAAGCTATTTTTGACATTCCAACAATTTCATAATTTCCAACGACATCAACTGGACAAAGTGCGTTGGACTCAGCACCGATGGTGCTCATGCTATGACACCGCGGAGTGGTGAAGCGAGTCAGAGACGTGGCCCTGCTTCTCACTCACGTACATTGCTGCATTCACCGAGAGGCATTAGCCGCTAAGAGAATGCCCATTGATTTAAAGACCGTTTTGGACGATGCTGTCAGAATGGAGAATTACATCAAAAGTCGTCCACTGCAAGCACATTTGTTTTCCCTTTTGTGTGAAGAGATGGGAAGTGAACACCGCCAGCTTTTACTACATACCGAGTTCTACTGGCTCTCACGTGGCAGAGTGCTCACCCGGCTCTTCCAGTTACGTGACGAGGTCAGAACATTTTTAATTGATTCCAAATTTGAACTTGCAGACCGCCTCTGTGATTTTGACTGGCTTTGTAAATTGGCCTACTTGGCAGACATTTTCAGTAGAGGTCGACCGATATATTGGTCGGCCGATATATCGGGCCGATATTTATCATTTTTTAATATATCGGCATTGGCCGATATCAGTGTTTAGTAGCGCCGATTTAAAAAGTCAGGCACGTCTGCGGGCAGCCCGTGTTATTGGTTTCGGTGGAATGTGCTGCTGCTGCATGTGAAGGACCCCAAGCCAAAACTTTTGGAAGATTCAACAACAGTCCTGGGAAATAAAGGTAAGGCTTAAATTCTGATATTTCAAAGTCCATATATTTACTATATATTCCTAGTAAACTATGAAGTGTTGCTTCACTTAGTGAAATAAAAAACGAATAGCATAGAACCGTCGGGAACTGGCATAATGCTACAGATGGTTGAAGGTTCGCTTACTTGCAGTTAACTTTAAGGACTGTTGTCGAAAACTATCAGCAGCTTGCTTGCAAACATATTAGCCCCAATGTTATAAGTTCTATTTTATTTTTCCTGTATCGGAGTCAGAGAATTTCACTCTGTGCGTGGGGTGGAGAAGGCGACAGCTGGCAGCTCTCACAAACACTGCAGCGGGATTGAGGGCTATGTTACTCCGCCCCACTCACAGACAACACCATGCTCGGAGACACGGGGCTGTCCTGGAGCAGCCCAGAACACGGTGTATGACATTTGTTCGGAAGCATGGTTTCATGCAGACAATAGCCGGGTTTCCATCCAACTTATTTGCATTAATGAAAATTCAGCTCAAGATTATGCGCATCTGCGTGTGATTCCATCAACTGTGTAATGCGAATAAAAATAGCCATCAGCCTAATAAAGTGACGTGTTCCATCCAATGACTAATATATATATATATATATATATATATATATAGTAACGAGGTGAAGAATCACACGACAAGGGGGAGTCAGTAAATGCCCCGGAGGGTGAGTTTATTGAAGGTTTCCGGGGTGCAGACTTCTCTCTGTCGTGGGTTGGTGCTCTGTGCTCCCCGCAAGAATTGTGCTCGTGCTTTCCAGTGGCTGTCCTCCGTGCCGTGCTCGTGCTTTCCAGTGGCTGTCCTCCTTGCCGTGCTCGTGTGCGGCGGCTGGCCAGTCAAATGCTGCTTTCTGGAATAAATGCAGATCAAGAGTTAGCATGGAGTCTTCTGGAGACATGTCTCACCAGCGTGTGTGTTGCGGCGGCTTATCAAGCCCTGCCGTGACGAGCCTCAGGTGCGCCCTGTCAGCCCATGACGAGGACGTGCAGGTGATCCTCGTTGGTTTCCAGGGCGACGGTAATGAGCGCTCGGGACACCCGTCACCCCCCCCCCCCAAGCGTCGTCCCGGGTCCGCGGGAGAACGGGGAAACTGGGGCTGGGGGGGGAATGAATCCTGACAGACCTGCGAAAGCTGCCCAGATCCGGGAGAGTCCATCTGCGTTGGCGTTGGCCGTCCCTGCCCGGTGTCGCACAACGAAGTGGAAATCCTGGAGCGTCAGGAACCACCTCGTCACCCTCGCGTTGGTGTCCTTCGCCCGGGCCATCCACTGTAGAGGGGCATGGTCAGTGATGAGGGTGAACTTACGGCCGAGGAGGTAGTACCTGAGCTCCAGGACTGCCCACTTAACGGCCAACGCCTCCTTCTCGACCGCAGCATAGCGTTGTTCCGCAGGGGACAGCTTTCGGCTGATGTAGACCACCGGGTGTTCCTCTCCATCCTGTACCTGCGAGAGGACAGCCCCCAACCCGGTGTCGGATGCATCGGTTTGCACCAGGAAGGGACAGCTAAAGTCTGGGGCTCGCAGGATGGGCTCTGAGGTGAGCGCCGTCTTCACCCGTTGGAAGGCCTCCTCCTCTTCGGGACCCCAGGGCACCTTCTCCGGCTGTCCCTTCCTGGTCAGATCTGTCAGGGGAGAAGCTAAAGAGGAGAAGTTGGGAATGAAACAACGATAGTATCCTGCCAACCCCAAAAAGGCTCGTACCTGGGTCTTGGTGGTGGGTCGCGGGGCCGAGAGAATCGCTGTCACCTTCTTCTCTTGGGGTCGGATTAGGCCCCGCCCCACCTGGAAGCCCAGGTACCTCACCTCGAAGAGGGCCAGGTGACATTTGCGGGGGTTGGCGGTCAGTCCAGCCCTCCCTCCGTAGCTCCAGTAGCACCCTCCGCAGCTGTGCCAGATGTTCCTCCCAGGACTCCGAGTGGACGACGACGTCGTAGAGGTATGCGGCTGCGCAGGACTGGTGGGGCCGCAACAGGATGTCCATCATCCTTTGCAAGGTTGCTGGTGCTCCGTGCAGGCCGAAGGGGAGAACCCGGTACTGCCAGTGGCCGCTGGGGGTTGAGAAGGCAGTCTTCGGCTTGGCTTCCTCCGTCAACGGCACCTGCCAGTAGCCTTTCGTGAGGTCTAAGGTGGAGATGTACCGGGTTCCCCCGAGGCGATCCAGCAACTCATCCACCTGCGGCATGGGATATCCGTCAAACTCTGAGACTTCATTGAGCCGACGAAAGTCGTTACAGAAGCGGAGGGTGCCGTCTGGTTTTGGGACCATGACGATGGGGCTGGACCACGGGCTCCAGGAAGGTTCTATCACTCCCAACCTCAGCATCTCTTGTACCTCTTCCTCGATGGCGTGTCGCCGAGCCTCAGGGACACGATAGGGCCGCTGCCTGACGACAGTTCCTGGCGGGGTGCGGACGTCATGTTGTAGGACCTGAGTCCGCCCAGGGATCGGGGAGAAGACGTCGGAGAATTGACCGATCAGGTGGTGCAGGTCCTTTATCTGGGCATCCGAGAGCAGGGAGTTCATGTCCACGACTCCAGGGTCGGATGTGGCCAGGGCGGCCAGTTGGGTCCTGGTCCCCACCCAACGCTTCAGCAGGTTAATATGGTACAGCTGGTCTTCCTTCCATTCGGCCCGGCTTACCTTACCCGGTAGGTAACCGGTCCCACTTTCTCTGTCACCGTGTAGTAGGGGTCGACCGATATGTGTTTTTCAGGGCCGATGCCAATACCGATTATTACAGATCAAGTAGACCGATAACCGATATTTTGAACCGATATACGTGTCTGGTGTAAAAATGAAAATGAATGCCAAAATTAATAGTAACAAGAGCTCTGACAAAAAAACGTTCTTTAAATGCTTTTAAACATGTATTTAATTCTGAAAACTGTTAATAACAACATTAAATAAACCGTAATATTAATAATAACATAAGTGCAGGGATCACCCAGAAGCATTCTGTAAACATTTTGTAAAACTTAAAGTAAACTTATTTAGCGTATTGTGTGATTATTCTCAACAAAAGTTGTAATAATTGTTGTAGTTGTATTACGTATATTCTACTGCACCACAGTAATATATTTGGCTAAACCGAACTTATATTTTGACAGGTTGCCATGAGGACCTTTTAAGTTTCTGTAGCCTATGTATATATGATATGATGATCGTTTTACTCAAATGAAACGGTCAAATGCTCATGAAGTGACTCTCCGAGCAGTTCTGGGGATGTTGTTCATGTATTTATGTCCTCATTTAGTGAGACGGCAGATGCTGAAAACACCGCGAGCATCACACGCTCTTTCAGTATGTATGTGTGCAGTAAATGAAACCGCACCTCTGTGTCATTCATTAACAGAGATGCAGAACATGCAGGATTCATATTTAAATAGTGTTTTTGCGGCTTAATATTTATAGATACTAGTCCATAGCGTGAGTCGATTTAAGTGTACTGACCTACTTTTGATTAATTCATCCAAACTTCGACAAATTCCATGACATTCCGCGTTATACGGTAAATTCCATTATATGACTGCATTCCGCGATTCCGCCCGCATTTTCCGCATCGTGGACACCATAGGTTATATTGAGGTGTTTTGCAACTTCAGTGTAGTGGATTGTGATTTATTGCAACTTCAGCAACGTCTGCTGCTGCCTTACCTTTGAGAGACAGCTGATGAGTGATCACTGACGCAGCTCCAGTTAGCAAACGCTTTCGGTGTGAGACTGCCTTCAGTTTTCCGCGTTGATTGGTCGGACTCGTGACTCCCTACATATCAGATGAGCGGTGGGCGGAGATTGCTCTAGGCCACAGAGTGTTGAGCTCAGACAGGCTGCATCGAGCCAAATAGTGCATTTAAAAATTAAATCATTTCACCTGTATTATTTATTCACCAATAAATAATGTCACCCGTAAATAGTATGTTAATTTGCATAAAAAAAAAAAATAATAATAATAATAATCGGCAAATCTGTTTTGAAAATGGCCGATATCGATAATCGTAAAAATGCTTAATATCGGCGCCGATAATCGGTCGACCCCTACCGTGTAGGGCCCTTGTCACGTAGCCAGAAACTTGCAGGCAGTCGTGGGGACCAGGACCATCACGTGGTCTCTTGGCTGGAAGTCCCGTGGCTGGGCTGCCCGGTCGTAATGTCGCTGCTGGGCCTGCTGGGCCTTCGTGAGGTGTTCCCGGACTAACGGCATCACTCTGTCGATCCGTTCCCTCAACTCCCGCACGTGTTCGAGGGTGGACCGATGGGCTGCCGGCTGTTGCTCCCAGGCCTCCCTGGCTACGTCGAGTAGGCCGCGGGGCTGTCTCCCAAACAACAGTTCAAACGGTGTGAAGCCCGTCGAGGCCTGGGGAACTTCCCTGATGCCGAAGAGGACATATGGCAACATTTTATCCCAGTCACGTCTGTCGTCCGCGGCCACTCGACGGAGCATCTGTTTTAGGGTCTGGTTAAATCGTTCGACGAGCCCATCGGTCTGCGGGTGGTAGACGGTGGTCTTGATTTGTCGTACCTGGAGGAGGCGACAGAGGTCGGCCATCAGCCGGGACATGAACGGGGTGCCCTGATCGGTCAATATCTCTGACGGTATGCCTACCCGGCTACAGAGCAGGAAGAGCTCTTGGGCGATGGCCTTGGAGGTGGCTTTGCGGAGGGGAATCGCTTCCGGGTAGCGAGTGGCATAATCCACGATGACGAGGATGTGCTCGTGGCCCCGGGCGGACTTTGGCAGTGGCCCTATCAGATCCATCCCTATCCGCTCGAAGGGTACCTCTATTTTGGGCAGCGGAATTAGTGGGCTGGGGGGAGGAGTCCGGGGCGAAGTTTGTTGGCATGTGGGCAGGCCTGGCAGAAGCGCTTCACATCTCCATCCAGTCCGGGCCAGTGGAAGCGATCGCAAATCCGTTGGATAGTGTTCTGCGCCCCCAGGTGGCCTGCCATCGGATGTGCATGTGCCAACTCCATCACGCTTTCCTTTTCGACCGGGGCACGACTAGCAGTTTTTTCTCCTCCCCCCTCCGCTGCGCTACACAGTAGAGTAGACCATTCTGGACCACAAAGTGAGGAACCGGGTGTGGAGGGGGGATGCACTTCCTCTCCCTCGATCGTCCTCACCTGGGTCCAACAATGTTTCAACCGATCGTCCCCATGTTGTTCCTTGGCGAACGCCCCCCCCCCCTCCTTTCGCCTGTTGGTACACATCAAAGAACAGGTTAGTGGTTTGGGAGAGGGACTCACCGTCTCTGGTGCTGTCGGAGGCCAACAGGATGGGGCGCTGCCGGGGACGTCGGGGAGATCTCCTCTTTCGGCGGTTCCCAGCCGGGCTGACAGGCTGCATGGCGACGGTGAGCAGGCGGTCAAACCCCGGCAAGTCTCTCCCAATCAGGACTGGTACGGACAGATCCTTGATTATCCCCAACTCCACGGGCCAACTGCCCGAGGCGGCTGTGATCATGACGCGACGAGCGGGGACCTGTCTCGTGTCTCCGTGTACGCAGGTGATGGACAGGCAGGCCTTCGTCCCCAGGCGGGGGTGAACGACTGTCGACTGCACGAGGCTGACCGTGCTGCCGGAATCCAGAATGGCTTGATACGGCCGTCCATTCACCTCTACTTTTATACGTGGGGCCTCCGGCAGTGGGTCGCAGTGGACGATGCAGCCCGCCAGCCAAGCTCGGTTCGGGGAACGGGGTGGTTCCGTGGGTATCGTCTCGTCCTGAGGGCCGGGAACCGCCGGTCTACTCACTGGCCTAGAGATACCCTCCAGCGTGCGTCGCTCCTGGTTCACCCTCCGGGCGGCGCTCACTCCCCCACCTCCCGATGTTGGGTGGCCTCCGCCAACTCGATGGCCTCCACGAGATCACCCACTGTGTGGGGGTTCCGCATGACGGCTGCCTGCCGGAGTGCACAGGATAGGGCCCGCAGCAGATGATCGATGACGACTGTCTCCACTACCTGGGTGGCGGTAGGGCTCCCAGTCAGCAGCCAATGATGGGCTAATCGGGTCAGGTCGGCGGCCTGGGCACGGGCTGGCAACCGGGTCTTAAATTCCCAGTCATGGAACTGTTGAGCTGCAGAGACGGGGAAAGCCCCACACGGGCCATGATCTCTCTCCTCAGCTCATCATAGGATTCCTGGGTCGCGATGGCCTCGAACATCATTAAGTAGCTCTCTACGTCGTCGTGGGCGGACATTTTCGGGAGGAGCTGGGTGGCCTGCACCCGTGGATCGGGCAGTGGGACACGTTGGGCAGCGGCAGTGCGGAGCATGGCGATCTCTCGCTCGGATTCCCCTTGGCGAGCGGCCATGTGCTCCACGATTTGTTGTTGGCGGATGCCCACCTCGGTGAGATGTTTCAGTAATTCCTCCATGTCTGGGGAGGAGCCGCCGCCTGTAGGGAACACAAACAGATGTATTGGAGAAAAAAACAAAACCCAAACGTCCGCTTCTAACTCAAACTCAAAAAAAAGGGGGGCCGGAGAAAAACGAAAACAAAACCAAAGTTTGCTTGTCGGTTATCCTTCACAATAATGCCCATATCCTCCACCAGTGTAACGGGGTGAAGAATCACACGACAAGGGGGAGTCAGTAAATGCCCCGGAGGGTGAGTTTATTGAAGGTTTCTGGGGTGCAGACTTCTCTCTGTCGTGGGTTGGTGCTCTGTGCTCCCCGCAAGATTTGTGCTCGTGCTTTCCAGTGGCTGTCCTCCGTGCCGTGCTCGTGCTTTCCAGTGGCTGTCCTCCGTGCCGTGCTCGTGTGCGGGAACTGGCCGGTCAAACGCTGCTTTCTGGAATAAATGCAGATCAAGAGTTAGCATGGAGTCTTCTGGAGACATGTCTCACCAGCGTGTGTGTTGCGGCGGCTTATCAAGCCCTGCCGTGACGAGCCTCAGGTGCGCCCGGCCAGCCCGTGATGAGGACGTGCAGGTGATCCTTGTTGGTTTCCAGGGCGACGGTAATGAGCGCTCGGGACACCCGTCACAATATATATATATATATATATATATATATATATATATTTATATATATATATATATATATTAGGGGTGCGCCGATCCGATATTCAGGATCGGTATCACTTCGATACTGGCATTTTCTGCTGGATCGGTGTATTGCTCTGACGAGACCGATCCAAATTCGATATTCTGCATAGCTAATATTGTGTTATTGTTAAGCCCCACAAAAGCCACAAACACAATAAAGTTTTTGTGCACTATATTTCAAGTGTTCTGAAGCCGTTACATAATTTAATGTGAGGTACAGATGCGGCTGTCCTTCATCCTCAATTCAGCTTTCAAACTGCATGCCACGTTCTGTTAACGTTACTAGAGTCAAGACGATAAACTCTCTCCACTGTTCCTATTATACTTGATCTGTAAATAAAGTCTGAATAAAATAAAAATAAAATAAAGTTTTGCATAAAAAGATTTTATCTAGCTAGAGTCTCGTACTGTTACTAAATTGTGTTACTTTCTATCAGGTGTCTGTTAGATCACAACACTGTTGTAGAGAGAGCACTATGAGGGGTTATTCACAAGCACAGTAACTGACATTTAAAACGGTTAAAAGAAAAGGTTCAATAAACTGTGGCACAGATTTAATACACTACGCATTAATATCTATTTCCTTTGTGCTTTGAACTTCTCTATGCG